>OX328126.1:79936213-80291213 GCA_946811695.1 Gonocerus acuteangulatus
ACACACACACACACACACACACACACGCACACATATTCTATACTGAAGCCGCTCTTATGCACGTCATCACACACACACACACACACACATTCTATACTGAAGCCGCTCTTATGCACGTCATCACACACACACACACCCACACACACATTCTATACTGAAGCCGTTCTTATGCACGTCATCACACACACACACACATTCTATACTGAAGCCGCTCTTATGCACGTCATCACACACATACACCCACACACACACCCACACACACATTCTATACTGAAGCCGTTCTTATGCACGTCATCTCACACACACACACACACACACACACACATTCTATACTGAAGCCGCTCTTATGCACGTCATCACACACACACACACACACACACACACACACATTCTATACTGAAGCCGCTCTTATGCACGTCATCTCACACACACACACACACACACACATTCTTCAATTCTAATATGGTTTTTCTCTTAAGATTCTTTTCAATTGTATTATAAATCTTTCACTCGGCTGGATATTTCTTAATTTCGGAGGAAGGAAATTAAACAAAACTGATTCCCCTCCTTTCCTGTAATAAGCTGTGATATGTTTTTTGATTTTAGTTTTTGTTTTTTCCTTTTGCCTTGTCGAATAATAACGATTATCCCCTTGAAAACTAAATTTGCTTCTATTTTATTTACGACATTTTACATAATATATTGAAATAACTTTAAAAAAAAGATCATATTTTATTTAAAAATACTGTAAAATATTAGAATGTTTTCCCTTTTTTTATATATATTTTTGTCTAGAAATATAAGTGAGGCTCGAAAGAGGTCACTAGACGACTTGGAGGCCCCTAGTGTGAGTTATTAACGAAAACAGTACAATTTTATTTAATTAATTTTTTTCTGGTGATTTCACACAAAGGAGCAAAACCAATTCTAAGTATTTTATAGGAACTTCCATTACAAACCTTTTGACACCATCTGGAGGTTTCGAGCATCAATACGTTTGGAGTTGTCAGGGAAAGAAGCATAAAAAAAAACCGTAATATTTTCGAATGACTTCTTAAAAAATGAAAAACTTGCATATCGGGATATGATTCTTGAATTTTTTTATTTACTCATTCCTCAATTATTGTTATTTGACTTGTTAAAAAGATATGAGCGCAACAATTAGCTTTCCCCCCGTAACCAGCTAGGCCTTCGCTAGGGGGGGGCACGGAGGACAATTGGTCCGGGGCCCGTGGTCTCAGAGAGGCGCAGTGTCATTTTGCTAGTTGCATTTTAATTTGAAATTACAAAGTTATATACCTACCATTTTCACTTTGCTCAATTAGTAATGCATTTAATTTTATTTACAGAGAATTGTCAATTTTAAATAATTCCATTAATAGTTTTTGGTAATGTTATTGGAGGGGAAGGAGGTTAAGGGGCCTGTCATTCCTCTCGGAGACCCTGGTAGTGCTTAGAAAGTATTACAAAACAAATGTATAAACAGAAATGAGGAGTTTCAAGACAGTTCAAGTATCAAGACTCATTGGCCGTCATAATAAATAGAAATTGAAGGCCTTCCTGTATTGGTCTGTGTATGGCGGAGTATTGTAGTTGTATTTCCTCTGTTGACTATTTATACAATAGAGGATTGACTGTAATACAATGACAGGGGAGCTAACGAACCAAGGTCTGCCATGACAGGCTGTATGACAGGACGCGGGTTCCTGACAAAACCCAGGAAACTGTCATTATCTTGTCAATTAGCAGTTACCTTCCGACATAACGACTTGTCCGCTCTATCTCTAACCTCTCTGGATCCTTATCTAACCTCTATGCTACCCAAATATAGTTGCAACCTCCTTATTTGCCACATCACAAATTCAAATGGTATATAATTTTACTCAATTTTATAAATATTGCTCAATTATATATTTATTTCTGAACCATAACTGATAATCAAGAAGACGATGAACAAATGAAAGAAGTGAAAATTGTCTAACTATGAATGTTAATAATCTCATGGAAAGGCGAAACAAACATGAACAAACTGTCACACGCTTTCAAGAAAACACTGCAGACAACGGCCCATATCATATGGCATCACAATTGTACTACAGATGAAAACAATAGCATATTAATTCAAAATTATACAGGGTTGGTGCAATAATTTACCATAAAACGTTATTGGCAATACATATCGCACTAGTATTTCTAAAGTGACACGACTCAAAATCAATTGAAAATGTGTCACTCTTGTCTATGTAAGGGCCTTGGGATTCAGAGTGGAAGGGTGACACAAGTGCCCTGTGGTGTACAAGCTCTGTAGGTACCTACGTACAGTTTTTACGGTTCATAAAGAGATATTTACCATGTCTTTCACAGTCATAACAATGACGGTTTGAATAAAACCGATTTTTGAGTTGTGTCACTTTAGAAATACTAGTGCGATATGGACACATCTTACTGATAATAAACCTCGGACAGTAAAAAATACATTTGAGGAAGGTCCATCCAATCATCGCGACACTAAACTCGAAGAAGTAGTTCTCGCTCGATTACGGATTGAACAAAGTCGAGTAACCCACGAATTTCTCACAAGACGCCACCAACCAATATGCAACATATGTAACACAGAACTTACGATTAAACATTTACTGCCAGACTGCCTGAGAAGAAGCAATTACAACATACCGTATGATATGCAAGAACTCCTGGGCAATGATAGCCAGTACATCAACACTATACTGACTTACCTCAAGAATACAGGACTATACAACCTTACTTGATGGACGTCTGTAATGTTGACTAGTGAGATATTATATTTCCATCGATACTAAGCACTATTTATAGGTGAACCCTTCAACTTAACAATTACTTAACTACACACGCTTCTATTTAACACCAATAACCATGCTGATTTCCTAGAATAGCTAAGTTCAGAGGATGCTGTTCATTGCCTATCGCCATTGAAGCGGGACACTCATACAATGAATAAATAAAAGTAAAGATTTTGAGTAAATATTTTCTTTAGGCACACCAAGTTATTAATAATGGTTATTAGTTTTGTTTTTCTTCAAAGATAAGTTTAATATTTTCTATTATTAAAGACCATTAAAATTCACCAAGTTAAAACAAGATATTCGTTTATGTTAAGTGCGGCTCAAACCGCGAGTAGTATCAATGTTATTTGGGGCGAAGGAAGCGATGATTCAACAAATTTTGTCTTGGAAATTTTGATCACTAAGACAAACAAGGTTGCGCCTTCTGATGTTGCTGATGACCAACTGAGGATTACGGTAGAAGAAAAACCTTGCAAAACTAATCCGGAATGAATTGGTCATAGAGAACTTGTTACATTGTTTTTGCACCAACCCAATAGAAATTTCAAGTATTTAAAAATATTTGAGCGCTTGAAGGTTGAAATGAATAAATCTTAAATTAATTAGTTACAAAGAACGTTTGTTTTATTTTAAGTAATACATTCATTACCCAGAAACGAGAAACTTGTTCATTTAGATTTTAATAAAAATTTCTTTTAATTACTAAAATTGTTATCTTCAAATTAATTTGATTACTTTGTAGTACATTGTTTTACCAAGTCACACAATGATGACAACACCTGCCTGACGTCATAACTTCATGAAAGAATGATTTACCACTAAATAGTTGATCGCGGAAAAAAAAACAAAAGAGTAAATAAATAAATATGATGAGAGTTGGCCTTATACAATTAACAAATTTAGAGATAACCGTAGGACTAAAACTCTCAAAGCTGACCTCTGAACAAAAAATTCTGAAAGTTCCAGGTAGAACTAACTGCCTTCAGATTACACAAATATATTTTACATTAAATAGATTTTACTGGTATTTTTACAGAAAACAAAGTGTCTGAAAAATCTCCATGTAAAATTATCTTCTTTGTCTAAACCAATGTAGTAATCTAGTAAGTCTGCACCCAAGGAGGTAGGTTCATGCGGGAAAAGTTTGAGTGATTCATTGCCGAACGAGAGGAGCTGTTGAATTGATTGATACCAGTCCATCAGGAGCGAGGGCTAATCACAGCGGCAGCTATTGAAGTCGGATCTTGGAACAGCTGTTGGAGATTCGTTCAAAGGAACCGCTCATTGTGAACGATTAGCAGCCGCCTATTCGAGTCATGATACACCTATTCCCTGAGGCGGGACCACACCGAAGACAGTCCTTCTTCCTGCTTTCTCAGGTTCTTGTTGGCGAGGAAGAAGTCTTCATGAAACACCTGATCAATTACTATCAAAACAGCGATGATTCATGAAACAATTTCCAAGGTTGAATACAAGAAGTCAAGAAAAATAATCAGCTTTTCACAAAAAAAAATCTATAATTTGGACGTATCGGCATGCCCTTCGGAAGCCTTCTTCAGCAACAAACGCCTAGGGCATGGGAAAAGACCAAAGATACAAGTTAGATGGCCATGAGGAACATGACGACCTATTATAAACTCACCAACGGACAAAAAATTGATAGGCTCAGTGCCAAAGGCGACTAACCCACAATTAAAACAAACTGAGAAAATTTGAGTTAAAGTTAAGAAGAATCTGAAAAAAAGGTAATTCATTGGTCCAATTTTTTTTTTTTTTTTTTTTTTTTTTTTTTTTTAGAATTTATTGTGCGTCGACTACAATGGCCTTTAGCACAATACCCTACTGTTTAAGTTTGCCGAATATTATATAATGTTAGAATCATTACTAATGTTTATATTTTACAATACTATATTTTAATCCAAATTTCTATATATATATTTTTTATTTCAAGGGATGTTACATTTTTAGATATGTTTGTGTGCTTTAATAAATTTAAGGTAATCAATAATATTCTGATATTTTTCTATTTTATTCAAAATGTCTCTGCTGTTAATATCAAACCTATCCCTGGCTCTTTGTAACTGGGAGCATTCCGCTAAAATATGATCCACGGTAAGTACATCACCACAATGTCGTGTCATAGCTTCTGAGTGAGACACAGCGTTCCTTAAAGCTCTCGTTTTTACTAGTGAAAAGTGGTGGTCAGTGGTCATATTTTCTTGTGAAAATTGGCACACTGATGGACAAAGTGTGAGTGCACACATCAGTGAAATATCCTTCACCCAGTCATCACCGTTTACCTACAATCTGTAAGTAAAGTTATCAATATTCACAGATTATTCAGCCCTCGCTGCTAGTAGACCTAGTGGTGGGGGGCTTGCCTGTGGTGACCCGCTCCTAGCGCATATAGGAGCCCCTTCAGCGTGGAAAATACTTTATCCCGCCAACACCATCCATTGACTAGTAGCTGCCAGCTAGCCTGCTTGGCTCAGAGCGTACGTACTCGACTTCTGCCCAACAGTCAGCGGTTCGAATCTCCAGTATACTGCTTCTTTTTTTTTTTTCTTTTTTTTTTTTTTTGCAAAAAATTAATCACAATGTCTACTACGTTGGACAGTGAACAACAACTGACATTCATAGAATCAACATCAACACATGATGGGGAAAATTTCACTTTAGGGAGACGAAAACGCCTTCGTAAGAGGACATCAACCAACTTATCGCCCAAAGCAAAACAACAAAGGAGTATAAAAACACCAGAAGAGAAAAATACCTCAAACGCCAACAAAACACCTCCAACCGAAATAGTGAGTCAGAAGCCACCGAACATATATGTTCGAAAAATTAATAATTATAAATCCTTCTGCGCCCGACTTGGTCAAGCCGCCGGAGAAAAATCTTTCACCTGCAGAGCTCGTTTTAATGACATAGTCATTAGCTCTATTAATAGTGACGCCTACAGGGCAATTATTAAATGTCTTAATGAGATCGAAGCGGACTACCATTGTTACCAGCTACCTGAAGAAAAGGCATACCGAGTAGTCATCCGTAACCTTCACCAATCCACACCTCCAGAAGATATCGTAGCAGAGCTTAGTGAGCTAGGTTACCATGCAAAAAGGGTAATAAATGTTCGTCACCCAACGACTAAAGTGCAACTCCCGCTCTTCTTTGTGGACCTAGAGAAAACTGAGAAAAGCAAAGAAATTTATAAAGAAAAGTATTTACTCTACACCAAAATCTCAGTGGAGGAGCCTCGCCGTCGTAATCAGTTGCTCCAGTGCCATAAATGTCAGGAGTACAACCACACCAAGGGTTACTGTAATCACGCACCTAAGTGTGTGAAATGCGGTGAACAACATAAATCCGAAGATTGCCCAAAACCCATCAACGTACCAGCATCCTGCGCCAATTGCGGCGAGAACCACCCTGCGAACTACAAAGGATGTGAGGTCTACAAAGCGCTTCGGACTCTTCGAGCTCAAAGACAAAGAACCAGCAGTGCATCCCGTCAGAGCCAGGTTCCGGGAACTAGTGATAAAGAGGATCGACCCACACAGCAACTTAAGGCCTCTACATCATCCCTCACATCTAAACGTAGGCCAACCATCTCTTATGCCTCTCTTCTCTCCTCCAAGGAGAAGAAGGTGCAGCTAATGCCTCATCCTAATCCCACCCCACCACAAAAACCACCAACCACTTCCGCACGCAAAAATCTGTCACAATCCACGTCTTCAGCACCGCAACAAAATATTACAACAGAACACCCACCTAAATTTGCTAATGCTCCCCCAACCCCTAAAGCAGTTCCTCCCACTCCTACACCCCAAGACCCCTTTCTTTTGTTTTCCACATTTTTAAACAAATTGGAAACGTTGTTAACCCCGCTTATCTCCCTCATGACCTCCTTAATATCCGATATCCTTCCAAAGCTCCTTAAATGATATCCCCCAACCCCACTCCCCTCTCCATAATCCTATGGAATGCTAACGGACTTACTACACGACGACTAGAGCTCCAACTCCTACTCACAGAAAAGAACATTGACATTGCACTAATTACAGAAACACACCTACTGACCACACAACACTTCTCAATCCCAGGATATGTGTGCTACAGAGCAGACCATCCGTCTGAGGCCAGGCATGGAGCAGCAGTAATGGTAAAAAATTCGTTGGCTCATTTTGCTCATTCCACTCTCTCAACAGATAGCATGCAGGTAAGCTCAATCTCCCTTTCCCTTTCTTCCAATGATATTATTGTTTCCGCTGCGTATTTTTCCCCTAACTTCACTATCTACCATCCTGAATTCCTTACTCTGTTCCAATCTTTCGGCCCTCGCTTCCTCATAGGGGCTGATTTCAATGCGAAACATCCCAGATGGGGAAGCCGTCTAACCAATCCTCGTGGCAGAATTCTGTACGACATCCTTCATTCCCAAAATTATGACACCATTTCCTCTGATTCTCCTACATACTGGCCAACCGATCCTTCTCGCACTCCTGACCTGGTTGACTTCTTCATCACTTCTGGCCTACGTGGAATATCATACTCGATTCAGTCACTGCTTGAACTCTCATCCGACCACTCAGCCATCCTACTCGTCCTGAATACATTTCCTCTACCACGTTCCCGAATTCCCTCCCTTACCCCAGGGCCTATGAACTGGGAGTTATTTCGCTCTCAACTATCTCAATCCATAAACCTCAATATACCTCTGAAATCCTCATCTGACGTAGACGAGGCTGTCTCGATGTTCACGAAAGCGATACAAGACTGCGCCCTGAACTCCTGCAGACCAAGATCACGTCTTCCCTTTCGTCCGAAACCCCAGCTACCCGATCACATCCTCACTATCTTATCTGCTAAGCGCCAAGCAAGGGCTCGCTGGCAGAGTTCCCGTTATCCATCTGACCACGCTAACTTTAATAGACTTACCCGACTCCTAAAAAAAAGCCTTATCCACATTCCGATCTGAATCATTCAACGACTACCTACAATCACTTACCATCGAAGATAATTCCCTTTGGCAAGCCACCCGCAAAATCCTTAATTTCCCTACTGTTCCCCAACCTCTCCAGCGCAGTGATGGAAGTTGGGCCAGAAGCGATGATGATAAAGCTGAACTATTCGCTTCTCACCTAGAATCCATCTTTTCTCCTCATCCCGAAACAAATTCTCCCCAGGATGTAGAAATATTCGATAACCTTAACTGCCCTCTTCCTCTATCCCTTCCTCCTAAAGCATTCCATCCTTCAGAAATCAAATATATCATCAAACATCTTCCCCGAAAATCTCCTGGTTGCGACCATATAACAGCTCCAATCCTAAAAAACTTACCACAGAAAGCAATTATTTTCCTTACATATATATACAACGCAATCCTCAGAACTACCTATTTCCCCATCTCATGGAAACACTCTGTCATAATCCTTATACCTAAACCACAGAAACCCCCCAAGAATCCATCTTCCTATCGTCCTATCAGTTTGCTCCCAATTATGTCCAAAATATTTGAAAAACTCCTCCTCAAAAGAATTCTGTCCACTATCCCTCCCAACTCCATACCAGATCATCAGTTTGGGTTCCGTGCTCAGCACTCAACCATTCAACAATGTTTCAGCGTTGTAGACACCATTTCCCATGCGCTGGAAAGTAAAAACTACTGCACGAGTGCCTTTCTCGACGTCGCCCAAGCGTTCGATCGTGTTTGGCACCCGGGGTTATTATACAAAGTACGGCGCATACTTCCCCACACATACTTCCTAATCCTACAGTCCTACCTATCAAGCCGTTCCTTCCAAGTAAGATCTGGTTCCACATTATCTAGTTCCCGTCCTATTTCCTCTGGTGTACCACAGGGAAGTATTCTCGGTCCTATCCTTTACCTTCTGTACTCCGCTGACGTTCCTACCCACCCAAATACTCATCTAACGACATATGCTGATGATACAGCCATTTTTTCCTCCTCCCCTGATCCCGAAGCTGCTTCCCTTCACCTGCAGGAACATCTAGACTCTGTTGAGGATTGGTGCAACAGGTGGAAAATCCATGTGAATCCAGAGAAATGCAGCCAAATAACATTCACTCTCAATAAAAGGACTTGCCCACCAGTTCACATATCCAGTCAAGAACTTCCTGTATCCAACGAAGTGCGCTACCTGGGATTAATACTAGACAGCAGACTAACTTGGAACCCACACACCCGATTGAAAAGACAGGAACTGAACAGGAGATACGGACTACTTCGACGACTATTGGGACCTTCATCAAAACTCACAATACAGAACAAACTCACTATATACAAAACCATCATCAGACCTATTTGGACGTACGGACTGGAACTGTGGGGAACAACCAAAAGATCAAATATACAGAGAATACAGGCATTCCAATCCAAAGTCCTACGCAAAATAGTTAATGCCCCTTTTTACGTTTCCAATAAAACCCTTCATCATGACCTCAAAATCCCTTTCATCCATGAACTAGCTAAATCCCGATTCCTAACCTTTCACTCCAAACTATCTGCTCATCCCAATCCCAGAGCTCAATCCCTCTCCTCTCAATCCCACCCCGAAAACCCTCCTAGGAGGCTAAAGAGATCTTGGCCTCGTGATCAACTTCGCACTTAAAGGACAAATAAAAGCGTTTAACTAGGAAGTGTCAATTATGATTGGCTCCTTCCAAATTTCTATTTAAATTATATTTTATCATTTCACTTATTGTTTTTTTTTTCCTATTATTATTCTTATTATTATTTTTTCCCCTTTTATTTATCTTTTTTTTTTTTTTTTTTTTTTTTTTTTTTTTTTCTTTTAATAATTTAAATATGTACTATTTTTTTTTCCTTTTCTGTAACCTCATTATGTGAAATAATAAAAATGTCTTTATCTATCACAATTAACCAATGTACTGTATTATTTGTGCAGATGTTAATAAACGCTTTATTATAAAAAAAAAAAAAGTACATCACCACAATGATTACACGTTGGACGACGCCTACCGACAAGATGATGGCCATGTGTTAGACGTGTGTGTCCAATACGCAGCCTTGTTATTACCACTGAGTCTCGTCTACAAAGGTCATCGTAGACTATTGTAGAGCGAACTAAGGGTCCAATTAAAATAATTTCTGTCACCAACAATAATTTTTTTTCAGATGTTTCTTAGCTTTAATTCAAATTTTATTAGTTTGTTCTAATTGTGGGTTAGTCACCGTTGATACTGAGCCCTTCAATTATTAGCACCACATTATAATCTAAAATATGTATGGATTGGCCTTATAAGCTGGATTATTTAAAAATTCCATCACGCATGAGCTGCGTAACTCAGAATTTGGTGAGTGTAGACTGCATTCCTGAATAATTAGCTTAAAATAACCTATATAAATAAAATAAAAACATGAAAAGTTCTACTCTTTTAACCACCACCCTCTACGAATGAGATATTTAGTTTATTTTTACAACACTACTTTCTCATCAGATACCCTCAACGTATAGCGCTTTTCGTTTCAATTCAACAACAGTTACGACCGGTTTGAGTAAATTAGTAATATGAGTAAATATAGAAGGGATTGCAACTCTATAAATTAAAAGTCCACCTATTTAAAGGTTAAATATCAAGAAAACGGTTGGAATATCCTGGAAAATAACAATTTTGCTAACATTTCTACAAAACCTGTCTGTTCTCTCTCCCACAAGCTTAAAAATGGCCAGATTTTAATAAAATTTGGCACAAAAATCTTTCTTCTAATTTTAAAGTTCAAGTATGCTAACCATCATAATGCGTCCACTGGAACATTGCATTTGGAGGGGTATTCCCACAAAACATATAGTAGCGTCTATGTTTTCACGTTAATATGCTTGCAGATACTACAGATATTTAGAGGTTGTCTAACGTATGAAAACGACTGTAACCATTTTCAAGTTTATATCTGTAACCGTTTTCGAGAAAAGTACAACATATTTTAGATAAAAATAGTTTTTCATGCTAATTGTCTAAACTTAGAATAGTTGGATTCATTTTAAATACTTTCTACTTTTTTTAAATATATCTAAACTAAGATGTTTAAATTTTGGTGAGAACTTATTTCAGCGAATGATACTGCCAGATTCCTTTTGTGGTACCTTAAATCTTCCTTCTCCTCAAGTCTTTATTTTGTATTTTTTACGAAAGATCGGAATCCACCAATAACTGCCTCATTCCTTTACCAATGGCACTAGTAATATTAATGGAAAAGCGCTAAGATGACGCAGTTCCTACGACTCGGGCTTCCTACTTCTATCCTTTCCATCTGTCTCCCCTCTGATAATCCTATATCCACCCCTGGACTTCTCGGTCGGACTTGTAGATTCGGAATAGTGCCAGATGAAGTCTTGGTCTGTGTATACTTTTTCTGTAGAAATATGAGACGTGCATTCCCTACAAGTCCTAACTCGAAGTCTGTACTTCCCGCTTAGCTGCTTTATGCTTTCTAACAAGTCCCCAGAGGTGCAACCTTCTTTACTAGGATAATCTTTCTAGCCTTGGCTTCCATTGTTAGTCTTCCATGGGATGGGGTGTAGGGTTCTCGCCACTCCCCAGAGGCCGCTGGTGTAGCGCGAGGGGTTCGAGAAATGTTATTCCTCACAACAAATTGGCGTTGTTTGGTATAGCGTGAGTGTTTGCGTTGTTGATGTTTTCCCTGCGGCCATCTGCACCGACGGAAGCGCGCTCTATCGCCAGCTGCTGAAGCTGGTCTCAGGAGAGTATCTCTTTATCCAGAAAATATCTGTCTAAGTAATTGTATTATCGTTTAGCGTCGGAATAATGACTGTGACTTTAGATTTCGAATGGTAAAACACTGGAAACTATTGTAAACTCTAAAAGTCCGTCATCTTTGAAAGGTTGCAAAAAAATCCTAATATCTGATGATATTGGAAGGATAGTCACTTAGGTTCTATCATAATCTTAATGCCAAAAGCTGCTTTCCGTTCGCAAAAAGAAAAGTCTGACTCATAGAAACTGCACCATCATCCACCGATTTGAAAAAGCTTGAAACAGAAGCTGTCAATATTTAATTCTAAGATGGTGACTCTGTTTATCACTATCTGTTTGTATGTGGCTGAATCTCAAAGCTTATTTACAATACACTATTCTTCAATAAAAGTTCATTTCTCTACATCTTTTTTTTGCACCTTCACGCCTTTTTAGAAGCAAATAACAATAAATTACAGCTTTGACCTTATAAAACCTTCTGTTGGCAGGGCCACGTCTAGACGTTGTGTTTTGATATTTTGTGACAACTTTAAAAATCAACTGTGAGAGAACTAAAGACGATCCCGAGAAAGAAGTGGTGTTACCTACATTTTTCTGACTCAGAAAATAAAAATAAATCTTTTTCTCAAATTCGCCCTTTTCTGTCAAGACGATATTGCGATAGCATTTCTAAAGTGACACACAAAAAAAAAAAAAAAAAAAAAAAAAAAAAAAAAAAGTGTCACTCTTGCCTGATGTACATACAGTTTTGATGGTTGATAAATAGATATTTACCAATCTCTTTCATACACATAACTGAAAAATAAAGATTTTTTAATTGTGTTACTTTAGAAATACAAGTACGGTATTTTGGTCTTGAAAATGATTTCATTCTATTCCTCAAGCCAAATTGCTTATAAAAAGTGAGCCAGGGAACCATTTCTATTTATTTTATTGGTAACTTTTATTTCAAGTTTTTGAACTGCACGTTCAACCCTATGCCCAATATCTGTAGTTTTTTTTTTTTTTTTTTTTTTTTTTTTTACGGCGCATCGACATAAATCTTGGCCATTAGCGCCGACGTCCAGGGTGCAGCCAGGAATTTTCTCAGCGAGCCCTGAGGTGAGAAAATTTCTGGCGCCGGCGGGGATCGAACCCACCATCTCCCGCTTATGAATCCAGCGCGCTAGCCACTAGACCACGGGAGACCCCGATATATCTGTAGTATACAAAAATTGAGGACCGTAAATGAACTGAGGGTTAATAGCAGTGTACAAAACTCGTGTTTTAAAACCAGATGAAATATGTAAGTGGTGTGGAAATCTTATTTATAAACCTTTAAATCACATAATACTACATTGCTCTCTCTACCTTTGAAATTTACAGACAACAATACCTTCACTCATATATAGTAGATAACAGTCAGGAATTATCACTAAAAACAATTTTAATTTTTAAAAGTATTGATGACTTAAATAATGTATTTTCCTTTCTATTAAGAAGTATGCTGTAATTCATAATATCAAGTTGTATATTTTACTATAATTTATACTTATTTTTGAGGCGTCTAGAATCAAAACAAGACACATCACTATTTTTACGATTTCGAGATAAAAGGTGATTTTACAAGTTCAAAATGTCCTCTTTATATTGGTAAAGAAAAGGATTTTCAAAATTCAACAGATCATGCTGTTTTATAATGCTGCTATACATATAAATTTGCTTAACATATAAATTTGTATTTTTTACTGTATCTTAAAAAAAAGAGGAAGTCGCCGTCGTTGCGAAGCTCGTAAAATATATAAATAAAAAAATGTTAATGCTGAAGTGGAAAGTTGGCTTCTAAGTAAGACATACATCAGAGAATTTTAAAACTAAGTAAGACACATCAAAAATCAAAATGCCTTCGAAATAGATGATATAACAGATAAACTTCTCAAATTCTTCTGCGATACTAACAACTTTTAAGAAAATTATACACATGAATAAAATTAAACATAAGACTTGTTCTGTTTTTGGTGTTTCTGAACAAATAGGTCTCATTGATGTGTCTTGTTTTGATTCAAGACGCCTCTCTTGCTAAGTATCTATTTACCATAATATTATGTAGGTTTTTTTTATTCATTTAGATTAATTTGATACAGATTGTAAAACTTTAGTTATGTTATACTTATTATTATTATGTTATTTTCGTCTTATTAGTACTTTGTTATTTTATAAGAAACACTAACAAAATAACAAATAGGGTGGTAACCTATAGATAACCCATCCTAAAATTCGTAGTTAATAATAAATGGACGTTAAAATTTAAATAAATAAATATTATTTATTTAAATTTTAACGTCCATTTATTATTAACTACGAATTTTAGGACGGGTTATCTATAGGTTACCACCCTATTTGTTATTTTGTTAGTGTTTCTTATAAAATAACAAATAAATAAATAACAAGGAATAGCCAAACTCCATGGCAACGTCTTGTACATATGCCAATAAACTATTATCTATCTATCTATTTCTAAGTGTTTGAAGCAAGAGCAGTTAAGAATTTCCCTTTGAATAATCTATATTTTTATTTACGAAAAATATAATAAAATAAAAACAAAAAAAAAAATGTTTTCAATAGAAGTATTGTGCCTGAGACTAAGAGCGAGAGGGGTGATGGGGGGGGGGGTATAATATTGTTGCTATGGATGTGAGTGGCAGGGGTGGTTGAGGAAATCCGTGTAGCTGGCGGTGGTGGTAGTATTGATTACCTGAAGGGACCAATGAGAAGGCTCCTAACCCCACCCTCTGCCTTACAGATACATAGCTCCGGATACTTAGGATCCACTCTCCTCGCTTCATGATATCGGGGGGGGGGGGGGGGGGAAGGCAGGGGGCAGGGGGGGGCAGGGGGGGTCTGCCCCCTCGTTTCGTACTTCCACTAGCCGGTAGTCAGGATGATTGGAAGCTGGTGTACAAGTACCTATTTACATTTGGAAGTAGAACTTGGATGATTCGAACCCCTAGGGACCGGTAGAAAAGTTCGAATTATCCAAAATTCGAATTACAAAAGTTTTTTGAAAATAAAGGGGTAAAAAATCTAATTTCATATTTTCACATTTTTTAATTTAAAAAAATAGATATATTTCATTTAAACAATAACAAACATTTCATAAATTGATAATTACATACATAAGTAATGAATAATTTATCAAAAAAGTAAAAATAAAATTCTATTTTTTGAAAAAAGTCATTTTCATGGGCAAGATTTTTTCTTTATTTTTCAGGTAAGTTGGTAAAGTGTTAAGAGGAATTCCAAAGTCCTTGGCAAATTCAGATTATTTCTTTATTCCTTTTTCAGCTTCTTTAAGAGCTGAAAAAGGAATAAAGAAACGACAACGTTTAAGTTTTATAACTTCTAGTCTTCATCTTAAATCAACAACTCACTGAACTGCACTGTACAACAGAAATTCAAGGCACACAATAAAACAGATCTATACAGGCACTGACTGACTTATGACTGAATAAGAAATGAAGATGGGAGGGATGGTGGGAGGGAATTCTAGGATAATACGACAGGATGGAACTATAACAACTCCTGGAAGGGAGGAAGCGCGACCCACCACTTTGCAGAACTCCTAGAGTCCAAGAACTAGACTATGAGACCGCCGCGCTTCTTCTCACGGAACCCCTACATCCGTATCTTAGTATCCGCCTTACCCGATGGGAGAATATTTTCACAAGATTTAAGATCGTACACTTCTTATTGGAGGTAAAGACTCGTAAAAAATTCGAATTATCCAAAATTTTATTCGAATTAACCACGATTTTTTTTACATTGTTTATGCCCTAAATTCTAGGGACCGAGAGAAATATTCGAATTAATCACGATTTCGAATTATCGAAGTTCGAATTATCCATCTTCCACAGTACTTTTAAACGTATACCTATAGCTAAAATTCTGATCGAAAGACAGTTTGAAGAAAACTAAGATTTTAGACACAAAAATTGCACAGGAAACTCTTAGTAGTAGAAAGCTAAAGAGGCGTACATGGCCTCTTTAGATCCACTTGGAAAACAAACAACAAAAATTATTTATAATTTTTATTGACAAATTCATTTTACTACAAATAGAAATGACAAAATCAATGACCAAAAAAAGCTGAGAAAAACGAACACAAATAACTGTTAATTTTACTATCGAGACGTATCAAATTACTTAATAACCCTGTTTGTAGGGAATTTAGTAAGCAAAAGGTTACCTTACTACTTACCAACATTTTCCAAACGTGTTCGACTTATTTTATTATTATTATATTTATTTATCGCACCGCATCTTTGGCGAAGTGCATTTTTTCTATAATTTTCAGTAGAGGGAGATTTTTTCTATATTTTCCTAAAACGGTGAATGTCCTTAAATAATATTTAAAACATTTTAACCAGATATTTTGACTTGGTATTTACTTAATATTTTTTTTTAGATGTTGTTATAAGTGTCTTTGTCCTTTAAGTGTCTGAGTATTGTATCAATGTGGCGGCTCTCATCTCCGAGGAGTTCTGTCAAGAAAATAGGTACATCAAAGTTTTGTCTTAAATGGCAGTCAGTCAGTATAGGCTTGATTGACATATTTAAGAATATATAAGAAAATACCAAAAGTGCGCATGCCTGTTAATCATGGTTAGCGCGTTTCCACCTACCTCCATGCAAAAAGGGTCCAATTTTTAGAAAATTTGGTAGGAGGATGGTTCGATGATGAAAGGTAGACATCCGTATGAATCCTTCCTAAGGAAGTTATTCGGCTGACAAACTGCTGTACCCGAGGTATAGCTAATCATCACATAACACAATACAATGAAAATTTAGATTGGAATACATCTGTAAATAAATAAATATATATATAAAAAAATGCTCTAATTACTCTTTGTATAGGTTTCCTAACGAATGAAACCATCTTCAAAGCGATATCATTAACCGTCTGCGTGGAAAGTTTATAAAAATAGTTTTCTCAACTATTTTTCAGTTTGGGTTTGGTTATATTCATCTAAACTAACACATTTAAATTTTCTTTGGTTTTGGAGTTAAGAAAGTATTACAATATATTTCATTTACAGACGTGAAACGTTTTGGAGTCTTCGTATATCTTGTAAAGTATCTCGAAAACGGTTGGAAAATCGTGGTAAGTAAGATGGTACCATTCAAAAGCTTAATACATTGTCTACAAAAAAGGTCCTAGCGTAATTTTCGATGTGAGGCTGTCAATCGAAGAAAAAAGTGCTTAAACATCCAAAGCGTTAGATTCATTCCTTTGAACCTTTGGAAGAGTCCGTGAGTGAAATTTACTAGACTGTAAGTTAGTGGTGCATAAAATCTTAATTTTATTTTCCCCAAAATATTAACTGTATATATTGCAGGCTGTCCAAATGACGCTAGGTGTATGTACGTTCTAGAAGCACGCTGAGATGACGCAGTTCCTGTGAATCGGACTTTTTTTCCCTTATCTGCAAACTAAAGAAACTTTAAATACCTTAGTTTGGATGCAAGTTAAACATCTCAAACAAATTTTCATTGGAATCCATGGTTTTTGAGTACCCAAACCGAAATGTAGTTAGGAAACGAAGTTTTGTCCATTTTCCTATAAAACGCTTACAGATATGGCCTTGAAAATGGTTGTATTCGTTTAGTAGTAATAGAAAAAGTTAATGTTTTATAAGACAATTAATGTTTTAATTATATTAATCTTCTGTGAAAAATATAAGGTATATAATTATAAAATGTGAAGTTTATATTTACGGTTACTGATATAGCTTTGAAAATGACTACGTTCAATATCATACATTAGGAAACCTAACCGGGATTTTCTTCCGGTAATGGGTATAATACTGGCGACAATGGGCCTCACCTTTGTCTAGTGGCTAACGCCTTAGATTCTCATGCGGAAGATGGTGGGTTCAATTCTTAACAACTGCAGGAATTTCCTCATCTCACGGCTCGTTAAGAAAATTCGTCGCTGCTAATGGCCCAGATGTCGGTAAGCCGTAAAAAAAAAAAATAAATAGATAAATATTGACGAGAAAAACGAAATCTGAAAGTTTTATTTTATTTCAGGGCTCACTAAGAAAAAAAAAATGAAATGTTTAATTATTGTGAAACATAACGATTGACTCTGGGCTTTGCAAAATAGAAATAAGTATGAAAATAATTGTAAAAAATAGATATTTTTTAAATTATTTTTTGGCGGGTTAAAATTTATTTAATCGACCTTCATAATCTAAGAATAAAATATTGATTATTAAATAAAACAACTTAACAAAGTTCGTTTAAATCAGTATAATGTTTTTTTTTTCATTATAATTTTGCAATTGAAGTAACAGCGAAAAATTAACATTTTTCAAATTCTTGCAAATCCTAACGAAATCGCTATACGTCATTGAAATATTTTTTAATAAAAATTAAAACGCTCAAGCTCAACGTCCTTGGACTATAAATGATTGAAGAATTGGCTTGTTTCGTCTGAATTAAGATCTTTTATAATCATTGTATTGATGCCGGTTACTTTAACCGATGTGTCGTAAGGTAATAATCTTTCTGAATAATGTGCTTTGTGTCAAGAACTGTCGAGACAAACATTTTGAGTATAAATTCTGTACGAGATCTCCAAGAATATGTAAAAAATTTATAAAACGTTCCTTGGTTTGGGGTAAATGGTATATAAATATCCCTCTGGAAGAGATGTTTGTCGAAGTGACAGCTGATCTGTAGGATTACTACCTGAGAGAGCTCCATTAGTGAGGTGAGAAAGCAGGCATGCGGTTCAAGTTGAAGTGTAGTTAATGGAGCGAGAGTGAAAACAGGCGAGCCTTCCAGCTGTGAGCCCTAAACCAACAGCCGTCAATAGATTGGTGTAAGAGGAGACCTGAATGCGAATAGGAGACAGTGTGGTGCCTATGTGGTCACCTTGAGGGATTCCAAGGAGGAACTCCTTTATGTCTTCTGTTTATCTCCTTCTAGCAACAATATCCAACTTGGGGTATTCTTCTCTTCTACTGCGTGTATCGGATTACCAGCCTTCCAAGGATATTCTCCGGTTCCATTCAATGGCTTGTTTAAATATTTCGGGAATCTCTGGGTACTCTTGGATTCCAGTTTCCTTTAGCCCTTTCCGAAGGAACGTAAGATCTCAATCATCATCTCATCTCATTGCAATCTCAATAAATTGTACTCGAATTTTTAAACATTATTGGGGTCTGTTTGCAAAGAGCACATCCAGTTACTAGTGAAGTATCTGTAGTGATTACAGATAACAGTGATTCAGGGCATGCGCATAACTCATTCGCATTTCTATTGGCTTTTTTTTTTTTTTTTTTTTTTTCTTTTTTTTTTTATTAACTATTTGGATATTAGCGCTATTGGTTGTTGCTGGTAGTAATTAACCTCTAACACTCAAGTCAATCCAACCCGCAAAAATTAATAGAATTCAATTAATTTTAGCGGGTTGGATTGACTAGAGTTTTAATATCTTCTTATATCAGCGTAGCAAGCGAAAACGCATAGCACGTATGCCCATAATGCGAAATAAATATAAAATATAAATATGTTATAGAACCACCGGACAAAAAAAAACTGTGAGGACCACCATAAACTTCACAATTACTATTCATTTCTTCAATTCTGCTTATTTTCATTTATGCTTTACAAGCCTAAAAGTATTACTTACAAATACAAGTTATCTAACGGTTAGTTAGAAACTATATTATATAAATATAGTACTCAAAAAAAGTTACTTTTAGTAGTGATTGCAGAGATTTTAAATAGTTTTCATTACTATATTAACTTTTGATTACTATATTTATATAATATAGTTTCTAACCTTAGATAACCTGTAAAGAAGTAATAGATAACCTGCATAGAACATGTAAGCTAATCCGTAAGTACCAAAATCACTGTTTAAAATCATGACAGATCCTTCAAAGTAACTGGATGTGCTCTTCGCGAAAAGACCCAATTATTGATTTAGGTAGGCAAGTTATATCAGCCCCTTAACAGTCCACGAGAGAACAAAGGGACAGATATTGTACTAACACTAGGAAGTTAGTGCGCCTAGTATTATGCTCCGGCCGCCTTATTTTCCACTTTAAAAGAAACCATTTAAGTTATTAATATCCCTAAGAGCCCCTCGGGCTTGGAAACGCCCTTAATAAACCGGAGCCTCGCCAAAGACATTAAAAAGGACACTTTGCCCATAACTTTTAAAAGAACATTTTCAGAAATTATAGAGTCCAACAGAGACGTGATTCTCACGGATGGTTGAAAAACTCAGCATGGGGTAGGAAGTTCCATAATATGTGATGAACGCCAATATGCACCATATATTCAGCCGAACTCCTAGCATTGATGAAGGCACTATACAGTTTTACTCCCATATCTAAAAACGTTATAATATTTACAGACTCTCTAACGGTAATTTTGTCACTTCAAGACTCATACATTGATAATCCATTAATTAATGATATTTAATACAGAGAATAAGTGATTTAATAAAAAAATATATCCATATCACTGTATTGGAATCCAAGTCATAATGGAATAAGGGAAAATGGACGAGTTGATGAAGCAGCAAAAAAATCAATTGCAACCTCACACAAAATGCCCCCCTTTTAGATATAAACCACTATCTATATATTGGCAGAATAATTGGACTCATACCGGAAATAATAAATTAAGAGAGTACCAAGAAAACGCGAAACTCAGGAAATGCACCTATAAAGATAGACGATAACAAGTTATTTTTACAAGACTGCGAATAAGCCACACTAGACTCACTCACGGCTACCTAATGTCACGAGACCCCCCACCTAAATGTTCGCATTGTCTTATACTTCTAACCATTAAAAATATTTTAATTGATTGCCCCAAATATTTCAAGAAAAGAAACAAATTTAAATTAAATCTTTCGCTTAGCCAGATTTTAGAAGGCAATAATGTTAATAATGTGGTGGAGTTTCTGAAAGATATTCATCTCCTGGACAAAATTTGAAGAACCTTATTATAACGCTATCATAATAATATTTCTATTTACAAATTATAATTATCATCATACCAGATCAAATAAATTGCATTAAAATCCTCATCTCAAAAAGTTTTAAATCTCAAAATCACCAATAAGTAATAGGGCAACAGTGACCCTAAGTGGTTGAATTTATCACTATGTAAAAAAACAATTATTAATGGTAGGGTAGGCCTAGAATGATGGGGGCGATTTTCTGAATTGAAATAAAAATATCGATCCACAAAAAAGATCGGCGACTTCAGATCAATTCAAAAGTTCGATCTTCTAGGCTCAGAAGATCAATTTACGATATGGATCTATTTCGGAATTACTTTACCTACGAAATTCGTATTTCATTTCTATTCACATTCGAAAATCACCCATCACTAATAAGAATCTACCTAAATAAATTGATTTCAATACTTGATAATATGAAATATATATCTGTAACCTAATTATAAAGAATTAAGACTATTTCTCATCAAAAATAATGAAACTACTACTATTACATCATATTGAAATATATGGGTATAATTACATATATATGTTGTGCATACATATGTAGGTATTTTTGTGTTAATTTTTTTTTTTTAAATGGGATCATTTTTGGGTTAGCTAGAGAGCGAACAGACAAACATATATATTTTACAATACAATTTTACATCAGCACTTCATACACAGGTTAATTCCTACAAAATTTTTAATTTTAGTTAACAACAAAACCAATGACAGATAACGCCACTTCAAGAACGCTTTTGTGTGATTCGTGGCTAACCTTAGCCGAATGACATTTTATTGCCAAAAACAGAAACCATACCATGATCACAGAGAACTCAAAACAGCAATGAAGATGAAGAATATATAGCCCGTTCTTCGTAGTTTTAAATTAGCTAAAATTGGCTCAAAAGGTAGAGAGAATTATAGCATTTGCCCAAGGGAAAGGCAATACAGCGTCACTATTTTCGCTTTAAGTTGTTAGTGTTGCCGCAATGCCAATATTATCAACAAACAAGGAATTATTTACATTCACTCGCAGTGTTTATTTGTCCTCAATGCTGGGAACGCAAATAGACAAATATTATTATAGAAAGATCCAAAATAAATTGATAGACAGTAGCTGACAGACAGAAGCTAGCTGGGATAATACAAGCCCGAAGACGTACCATTTGGTTGTCTGTTACACGATACCCCACATGTTGTCGGAGAAAAAGCGAACCTCTTCCTCTCCGTGTTGTCTCAACCAACAACCTATAGTCGTGCCTTTAAGAAGGTAAACAACAACTCTCTAAGTGCGTGGGTTGTCGTTGTATACTTCTAGTACCTCTTCAGGATAATGTTCTTTAGGGCTTCTGCACTTCTCAGCAAGGGCTGTCGTTGTATACTTCTGGTACCTCTTCAGGATAATGTTCTTTAGGGCTTCTGCACTTCTCAGCAAGGGCTGTCGTTGTATACTTCTGGTACCTCTTCAGGATAATGTTCTTTAGGGCTTCTGCACTTCTCAGCAAGGATAGTCTTCGAATTTTGGAGAAAATGTAGTAATTTAACAAAGTCCGTTAAATACATTTTTTTCCTTCTAAAATTACCCCTTTTAGAAAGCCGTTTATTGCACTACATGTACCATACAAGGTAGTATATCACATGTATGTTTTTTTTATCTTAGTTATTTTTCTATTCTTTTAAGTATTATTAGCTACGTTTGCACACATATTATTAACGTTAAATTAAAACAATTACTATATTCCAATAAAAATGTAATTTTTCATTTTTCTATCGTGTTGAACAATTTTTTCAATATTGTTGAGAATAATTTGGAATTATTAAAAAACAATTCATTTTCTTTAATAGGCTAATTTATTATTTTCTTTATAATTCTGTTTCTATATTCATTGAAAAGTGTACAATTGTCTATGTGAATGTATGTTTATATTTTACACTATACAATAAAATCGAAATAAATTAGGATAATACATTATCTCCTTTTAACATATTTTTTGCCCAGGAAACCATGTTCCGGTACATTCAAATTAAATACGTTTGCAACTAGAATATTTCATTAAAATCGAACCTTTTTTGAGGTAGCTATATATAAATATATACATATATACATATATGTATATATATATATATATATATATATATATATATATATATATATATATATATATACATATAGTTGGTCGAAATTGTTGCGTAACTCAATAAATAAATATTGATACTTATGTGCTTTTTTAGTGTGTTCTTTAAAATAATTTTTGGTTTGGGTCCTTGGATGGATTCAATTGAAATATTTTCTGCTTGTTTGAAATTCTTCTAAACTACGATATTCAAATGTTGGTTACATTTTTAGTTAAGGAAGAATTTTAGCTATAGGAGACACGATGGCCGTGAGGTTTAAGGTGTGAGCACTTAACACCCTATGCCAAAGGTCGTGGATTCGATTCCCACTAGGGGTGGTGGCTTTTCTTTCGGAAAAAGAAAAGGCATCACCCCTATCCTGGCTAGAAAATGCTGGTAACCTATAGATAACCCGTCATAAAATTCGGAGTTAATTATAAATGGACGTTAAAATTTAAATAAATAAGGAACCATACGAAAAATAAATATGTTATTAAATACGCGCGGAAAACATCGTTGCGTTTAATTTTTCGCGTTACTATGCTGGCAGGTACACTTTTAATAAGTTGTATAACGTAGGAAAACGAATGTAACAACTTTCAAAGTGATATCTGTAGCCGTTTTTCAGAAAATTGGACAACAATAGTTTTTTAAACTGATTCTTAGGGTGGGTTTACACTTGCTAGTTATTGCAGGATATTTATATCAGAGAGAAAGTGCGACTATTGAAACCCATGTAAAATGTATGTCTGCAATAAATTGCTCATGGTAGAATTTATTGCCGACATACATTTTACATGGGGTTTCAATAGTCTCAATTTCTCTCTGATAGAAATATCCTGCAATAACTAGCAAGTGTAAACCCACCCTTAGTTTGGGTACTTAGAATAGTTAGATTCTACGTACGTAGGATTTTTTTTGATTCATTGAATTATTACGATTTTATGGCCGATGTTTCACGGATTTTGTAATAGAAAATGAATAATTGTTCACCATTTTCGAAAAATTAATATGTCTTAAAAATCTTTAATAGATTTAACCTTCTTCTTTCGAAATAATTTTAGTTTTTCGTTCTAGATTAAAAATTGCCGCCTGAAGACTATCGCCCGTGAAAAAGAGGGTTTCCGTTTGTCAGACACAGTGCCGCCCTTATTTATTTATTTATTTTTTTTTTTTTGAAAAATTGAAACCTATTTTTTTTTAATATTTTAACAGCCAACATAAAACTTATGATATAAAAAATTGAAAAATATTGATTTCTTTGTTATTTATAATTTCAAGAAAATGACTTTGATTTTTTTCGCATAAGTTAGTATTATTCTTTAACACAATTAGGCTGTATTTCTAGTTTAGGGAGTTTTTTAGCGCCTGAAGAGGCAAGTAAGGTGTGAAACATGTAGAGCTTAAATAAAATAAATGGAATTGACTTTGTTAATTCTTATTATTAACATTCCGCCGGAAAAATATTGGATAAAATATTAACTGTTTCTATTCGAAGCATTCCAAATGACTCTACGGATAAGAACGGAAACGCGCTAAGATGACGCATTTCCGTCTGAAGATTAATAATAAAATTTGTATTCCATTACAGTCCAATCTACCAAACTCCCCTTCCGAGCAGGAATATTAGAGCGAAGCTTATATAAAGCTGTTTAATAGGCGATATAAAGCTGCAGACATGGTGTAGCTTTAATCCCCGTGTTGTTTGCCCTTACATACATATACAACAGATGTCTGATATCGACAGCAGATGTAACACCGGCAGAGCATTTAGCCAGGACTCGCCCCAGTGCTCGCATTGTCGGATGATGGCTGTCCATTAAAACAATCCTATCCCCAGATGTTCCTGGGAGCCATGTTCGATACGATATCTCCCTGGGGTTGGTCGGGAAGCCATAATCCCGTCAGCAGCTGTTGGAGGTCGGCGATACATTAACATAATTCAACATATGTACCTACGATATTCGCTCAGAGTTTCCCACGTGGAATCGCAGGGGATTAGCGATACGATCGAATGTATTGCGGTTTAGCCAGCGATAAATCTTTTTTTAACATCTGTACGGGTATTCGACGTGTAACCCTACCCCGATAAGGAAAACCAGCTAAAAATATCCTGTTGATCAGTTTACATATACATTTTTTTCTCCTATCGTGTACATATTCTACCAGGAGCTAAATTGGCTATTCCCTCTTTATCGTCGAAAGTACTTCCTCGGCTCAGTCCTTTAAGTAATTCATTCCCGAAGACCTTCTTATATTTTTCAACTCCTTAAATTTAAATCCTCTGATCACTCCAGTAACACCCGATCTCGTCCTTCCGATCTTTATATTCCTTCCCACCGAACAGCAATATTCGAAAAATCATTCGTCACCCGTGCCACCTCACTATGGAATCCCCCTTACCTCTGTTTGGCCGCCATTCTACCAACCTAGAAACCTTTAAATCCCTGCACGTTTTACCCAATCCCTAGTTTATATTGAAACTGTACATTATATAATGGCATTATTTATAAGTTTATATATTAAATTCTTTATTCTTTTGTAATTTCAAAATTATTCCTATGGGAGTTTAGTCCCGGAATAAGAATAAAATTTTCGTTTCATTTCATATATAAGCTATTCTCTTTTAGAACTTTTTTTAAACGATTCTAGCTACTGAGGTCTCATGAAAAAACTTACTCTAGACCAGCTATAATAAACCTGAGGCCCGCGTGCCGCAAGTGCCTGCCGGACTTTTGTGGTTGGCCTATATAGTGTAACTAAACCATATTGAATTTCATATGTGTTTGTATTGAATTTTATTCTGTTTGAATTGCCCATTACAAAATTTGAGTAAATAGGCTCTACATACCTGTAACACTACCGCCCCGCAGAGTGGTGCCGGAAGGGAAAAAGGACAAAACCGAAGGAGTTCAATCTGTTTTGAACTAATATTTCTTTATACCTTAATTACTTGTAGAATACTGCTCTAATATTGCTTTACCATTTTATTTCTAGTTGTGATCACAAATTACTTTTTTGTTGACCGTTTTCTCGCCGTCTAGAAATCACAAAGTTTTTAGTGAAAAGTAAAACAATATATTATATCACTTATTTTATTCCTGAAAAATTGGTTTTGCTAAGAAGTCTCATGTATATAGGTACGTTTTAAAATATTTTTCTTGTTTGTCAAAATGTGCCACATTCAGGTTATGAAGATATCTGTAATGAAACTCAATTATCCTTAGATTATTTGGAGTAGGGAAAAAATCTATACTTAGCTATGGTGTCCGCTTAATTTTACCAAAAAGTGCATATATTCGAGTTGTTATTCTATAAATTTCATCGCCTTATTCGCTCGTATTTGTGCACAGACTATTAAAATGAATCTGTCAATTGGTGATTATTTGACGAAAATCTTCTCTACCATTATTATTTTCTGCGGAGAGTTCTTGAACATTTTGTGCTAACAAGTAAAGTAACTGAACATTAACAGTGAAATCGTCCACTATTTCGAGTGAAACTGTTAAATTTATGCGTTATACCCGTAAATCTTAATAAAGAGGAATGCGTCTAGATCAGTACTAAAGTATTACATTGGTTGGTAAATTGACTCAACATTGAAAACTACATTTAGAATTACACATACATCCAACAATTGAGTGAAATATGGCTTTTAGCCACCTCATGAGGCAATCCCGACTAGAACATTTGATGTTTCAGATCCCATTACGAAATAACAGTTGTTCAAATTTGTATATATATATATATATATATATATATATATATATATATATATATATGTGTGTGTGTGTGTGTGTGTATAAATATATATATGTGTGTGTGTGTGTGTGTGTGTGTGTGTGTGTGTATAAATCTCGTGTCAGTTTGTCTGTTCCTTATACAAATCCACACCGTTTGACCAATTTTGACCTAACTTGGCACACTTGTAGGTCTTGATCCGAGGAGTCTCGTAGGCTAGGTCAAAAACATCTAGCTGTCTGTCTGTATGTTTGTTCCTGAATGGGTGACCGACCACGTGCTATTGGCATTATAAAAGGGTGGCACGCTGTAGATAGCCTGGCGTTAATCGCCCAATTGCACATACGCCGCTAAAATAAAATTAAAAAAAGACCCTACATGAGGTAATTAATGTAATATTCCTGAAACTAATGATAGAAATGCCTTAATAAAAATAAACAAAATCTCCCCCCAAAAACCCCATGAATTCTTCACCAGCACCAACCTTTGGAAAAAAAACCCAGCTGACAATATCCAAGATTTTCAGTATTAAATATTTAATCAAAATTACTCACTACTCTAATAACCCGAACAAAATCTTTACCCTCTGTAAGAATAACGCTAATAAAGACATTATAATTTCATTCCATATTACCCCATTTATTCCGCTTTTCGAAACCAGTTCCTCGCATTAATCATCCAGCTTACTGAAGCCTCTCAATTACATGGCATCTTTAATAGTTCCTCAAAAATTGATTACTTTAATAGGTATAACAAATAAAAAACTCTGAAATTGAGAGCATCCCTAAAAAGTTATGATTAATAAAGGCATGAATAATGTAAATAATAAATATACTTACCGTTCAAAATAAAAAGAAAACATTAATCATTAAGCCGCACGAAGTTTAGACCTGTTTACAGACTTGAATTATTTTAATATAATTATTAAAATATCTAACATTGTATAAATTTGAATGTTATAAAACATTTATTTTACTGAACTGGAATTTGTAGTATTTTTCACTTTTATTAAAAGTTAAATTTTTAATACTTTTTACTGTATATTATTTAAATTATTTATATTAAATTATATATATATATATATATATAGGTAACTTACCTACAGATGTGGCTCCGCCAACAGCTTTGACGGCAACGCTTGGCAACAAATCGTCTCCTCGACTTCATCTCGTTATCAGAGTTGGGGTCTCCCTATTTCCCTGGAGCCAAAGAAAAGCTTTTCTTTGAAGGAATTCTCCTCGAAGTGCCTTAACCTTAGCCGACCAAGTTTTAAATACTCTACAATGTCGGCTTCGCCACAGAAGTATTTCAGCTCCTGGCTCTTTCGTATTTTCCATACTTAAACACCCTTGACTGGGCCAGAAATCTACTGAAGTGTTTTTCCTTCCCAGACTCTTAGGTAGTTTGTACTTTTTCTGTTAGCGTCCAGGCTTCGCGTCCATATGTGACAGACGTGTCCCTACTTGGTCTTTCTGGAGTCTTTTGAACTTGAATAATCTCAGAATTCCAAAGAGGCATTTCTTGCCTGAAGCTATCCTCGTCTTAATGTACAAGTCTATGTATATCAGCTGTTTGTCTGTCTGTTTTTCCTTATACAAATCCACACCGTTAGACCGAATTTGACCAAATTTGGCACACAGGTAAGTCTTGGTCTGAGGAGTGTCATAGGCTAGGTCAAAATCGTCTAGAACTCATAGTTCCGAAGTCACGGGTTCGAAACTATGAACCCGAACAGTTACACATTTGCGTTATTAGATTTGAATACTACTTAATTAGTTACTAATTTATTTTTGCTTTTCTAGATGCAGAAAGTATGTGTAACATGGGACAGCTAGTTTATCTACATAATACGTAGAGATAGTATGTATTAAATAAGAGATATTATCTCTTAGATAATAGTTATAAAAAGTTCGTGACTAAATTGTTTTACTAAAATACTATTTTTACTGTTAATGCAATGAAAGAGAATAACAACTAATTAAAAACCGAGGAACAGATAAAAAATGTTTAAAGTAACAAAACCGAAACTTTCAAGTGAGATCGCTTTGATCAAAAATTGCATATGAACCTTTTTTGTAGGAAATTTAGTAAGCGTTCAAATAGAATCTTTATTATTATTATATATTAGTAAATTTTTCTTAAAATTTACTAATATTTAATAATAATTAAAAAAAAATCAGTCTCGTAACAGGCCACGAGGACCCTGAGGGGCAGATACTGTAGAGGTATCCGATTCATGACCGTACGAAACACTAGAGAGATAGTGTAGTCATTACTATCATGTATGCTGGTGGCCGCCTGATTTTTTCCTTGCTGCTTCGACTGCATGGGTCATTAGCACCAAGGTACCCATTAATAAATTAATTAAAGGCTGGGTTGGCCTAGGGACGGCCAGAGAGGCCGAATTCAACCCACGAACAAAGACACTAGAAGAAAAAATCTAGCGTGCCTGTTCGGGATTTTAACTCAGGTCCTCCAGCATATGAGTCCAGTGCTCTACCACTGAGCGAACCTCGCCCCCAATATATAATAATAAATTAAAAAAAACAAAACAAGAAACATCTAATCTTAAAAGGGGGAGTGGTTCTTGTATTAGAACCCCTCCCCCTCCGATCGCATATAAAACATGTACCTGGAAGCCCGTTAATGCAAAATATATAGTTTTTACCCAAAAAACCATATTCCGGGGCATTCAAATTTTGTGCCTAAAATATTTCAGCAACATTTCAAAAATAGACCAATTTTGATTACATTTGGGGTGAAATTAACGAAAATGATCGTTTCTCTTACGGATTTCTGTTTTTAGGCTTTTAGGTACCTTCACATTTTATACAGGTTCTGTAACGTACCTACGGAAACGAATGAAACCACTTTCAAGGACTTTTAGGAAAAGTGTATAAAACTAGTTTTTCTAACTAATTCTAGTTTCGTTATCCAGAAGCTATTGAATCATTGGAAATTGTTTCAGGCGTTTAATATTCTTCGAATTGAAGACATTTCAAATTTGTTTGCGTTTGGAGTTTCAAGAAGTACTAGAAAAAATATCATTCATTAAAACAAATTTTTTGGTATATTCAAAACATTTCTCAAAAACGGTTGGAATATCTTGGTAAGTTGGAAGATGACCATTCTAAAGCGACCTAAATTATCTACAAAAAAAACGCTCTTAAGTAATTTTCGATGGGGGTTCTTAAAACTGTCGGTTTCGTTCTTTTGAAGGTTTTATTGTTTTGTCTGTTGGCCTTAGATTTTACTTGAATGTAACAATAAAATGAGTATTTGCATTAGTGTTTTCCTGGAGCGAAAATTGAGAAAGAGAAAGAAACATTTTCCGCTCAGGATACTATCAGTTTCCTGTCGTAGTAACTAAAATGTTGGTTCTCAGATTTAAATTTTTCACGAAAAAGCAAAACAAAACATTTAGTGTTTCTCTTTTAAGTTTTCCAAATGATACTATGGATAAGAACGGAAACCCGCTAAGATCCTGCGTGTCAGTACAACTTCTTCTCGTATGTTGTCTCCGTAGTTGGATGTCCACTCCTGAATAGTAGTACGTAATTTTTTGTCGGTTAGTCGAGTCCAGCTGTCTTGCCAATAATTTAAAATATTTTGTTTGATTGGTTGTGTTTTGCATGGGAATCTGCTAGGGAGCTGCTTCCTAAACCTTCATGACCTGGCAGCCGGAGTGAATAGTTTTGAAAATGTTTATTATTACTGGATGCCTACAGTATCATCATGTGTCGGAATTTTAAGCAATTGTAAAGGTATAATGGTTGCATCGGCAATTCTATCGCGACTCTAAAGCAGCTATTCTCTCTACAAGAAAGATGTAATCTGTCCAAAACGTTAATGAAGGGCTTAAAACCACAAAAGCGGACAGGTTATTAAGCTTTACTTAGGACTTTTGTACCTGAGCGACGAGATAGAAAGTAACGTATTGAGCCGCCAACTAGTAGCAGAGTAGTACTTCTAGGACTGCGACTAGGCCAATGGTGTAACAATGAGAGGCAGTCACCCCCCAGGGTCCTCATTAAAGTCCTGTTTGGGTAGGGTGGCGGGTTCTCACACCCCGGGACAATGGACTCCCGCTGAGCCATCCAGACTGCATGTCGTCCCAGGACCACCTGGAGCTAAAGGAGTGTAAACAGAGTATTATTAGCAGGAATAAATAGTATCGAGAAGAGGGAGGGGGGATAGACAATTAAAAAGAGCTTCCATTCTGGTTACATGGTCCTCCGGGGTAGGGATGCCCGCAGATTCCGGCTATTGGATCGGGTTTCGATCATCGTATCATAATAACTTACTATGTAATACTTAGATGACCCTTTACTCAGATATAGGAATTCTCGTTATCAGCGGATCATCGAAAAACTTCACTATACATTTTTACAATTTGTTTTTCCTTCCCGACATGTCTCGGGCCCTTTTTGTGCCTTCAGAGGAATGTTTTGTGCCACTGGTAATGTGTTGTGAGACTGGTAATGGGCTGAAAGAATCCAATACGGTGCAGCGGAGTCAGATCGATAATCGATAATCGATATGTCACTTGTTTAAAATTAATTATTTTGTCAATTACCAGTCCCGACGTGGACTTACTAGTAGAAGGTTCTCTTTCCAACTACATTGGTTCCGATCCGATCTGATCCGATGACGACCGATTTTTACCCGTTCAAACTTGTTTGTTTCTATACCGATTTCGGACAACCAACACAAAATAGCGCCAAACGACACATTGCGTTTCAAAAAGGTCTACACCCTCTACATCTTTTATTTATTTTTAATTATTTTTTTTTTCTTTTTCTTTTTTACAAAGAAAAAAGCTAATACAATTTAGAACAACTTAATCAATTCACATTTTTGGTTCCCTTGTTTATTAAATTGCCTGGAAATATGTTTATAACCATCCAATGTTTATAACCTTCCAATGTTTATAACCTTCTAGCTATCTTTCTTATAAATAATTTTAAAACATGAACACTAATGTTTCCCTTATCTTAGCGAAACAGTTAAAAATCAACTGTTACACTAAGATTTATTTTTTGGGGCTGCCGGAAGATTGATTGGCCTCTCATCTCCTCCTTTATACCTCCAACATTCCAATGAGGAATTTTATGCTTATTAGATGGTATTTCATAAATTAATCTCTAATTTTCCTTTCACTACGAATTCATTACTGACGAGCTGTGTCTAGATCAGATCGGATCGGGTCGGGACCAATGTATGAACTCACGTCGGCCGTTGATGGTCAAACGATATAGGATTGGATCGGGAGAAATACACATTCCCCAAGGTTTTTTTTACCTTCTGCCTATAACTAGAATTCCTATAATAATTAATTAATCACCCCAGAAATATTAGAGATCAATTCTGCATATTACCACTTAGCCTGCCGACTCTGAATCAACCTCTCTTGATTGTCGGAATTGTTCATCAAAAAGTATGAAAAATACTGATTTCTCTGTCATTATCGTTGCTTTTTTTTTTCAGTTTGTAGTGCATTAAAATGTCCTTGGTCTTTTTTTAGAGCATTTTCAACCTTTTAGCACAAATATGCTTTTATTATTTTAAATTTGTATTTTCTCACCTCTAAACACCGGGTTGCCTACACCTTGCCAACCCCACTAAGGCCAATGGAACTTGGTTTTCACTTTGTGTGCGGGCTCCATGCCCGACGTTTCTTAACTTGGTGATTGGACGGGGTTTTTCTTTGTGTTGAGGCTGTTTGCTCAAAGACATTTTTACCTATTAAAATGGTTTCAATTAGGTACATAATAACCCCAAAAATAAGGGCGATCCAGTTTTTCAAATTTGAGTTTTAGATTGGACGAAAACCTCAGGTGCTTTACTTACAATCCTTTATCTTCCCAGTTACTACCTCATGAACCAAGCACATAAAATATCCTAATATATTTTAGCACTTTCCTCCGAAGGAAAGTAGCTATTGAGGTTGCACTCATGACGGAATTTTTGAAAAATTTCTTCAAATCTTTATCGATCCTACCTAGTAGACACCGAAAATTTATATATATATATATATATATATATATATATATATATATATATATATATATATAAGTTAAGCACACTACGCGTTAGAATACGTTTTTAAAAAACACTATAAGTATAGGGATAGGTAGTTAGAGAACGAGATGTAAACATCGACTGACTTTATTTAATCCTGCTGAGCCTTATATAGGCTCAGCTTGTTTGTTTACATTACTTGAGTCTCCCTCTCCCTAACAGCCCCCCTCGAGTTTCTGGGTATCTCCCCAGAAACTAATAATAATACCACAATTACAAAGTTATACCTCTTATGACAATAATATAAGCTTATGACAAAATTATACATCTTATAACTAATAATAATACCACAATTACAAAATTATACATCTGATGACAATAGTACCTACAAAATAAAACAATTAAAGAAAAAGGTCCTTTACTACAAAATGAAAAGAAATAAGAAATAAATGAAAACCCCTGGTACAGATATTATCCTACCCTACAAGACTAAAAATAAGAACATCGCTCGTTGACTAACTGAACAGTACTAACCTACATCACTAGGACCACCAGCATGCTGCACCGCAGGAATTTTCAGCTGTTCGATATGTGCGTTCCTCTGACGGTAGGGAGGCGCTTGCGCCTTAAGTGTAACGATGTTATGCTCTTTGAGAGCAACGATCTTATAAGGTCCGTCATACCTGACGTCTTGTTTAGGCCTATTGGACGGTATTCTCCGGTAAACGATGTCTCCCAGGCGTAGAGGTCTGGCTGGTATGGTGATTTGCCTGTTGAGTCTGGTCGTTCGTTCCTGCTTTTCTCGGATGATGCGGTTTGCTGCCTTCTGTGCGATACTTCGTTGGTTGGCTTGTAGTTGGAGAACGGTCCCGACGACTCCGGGGTCTCCTGCGGTTTCCGGGACGTCCCTGCCTAGTTTCCACGTCCCAAACAGAATCTCGAAAGGTGAGAACCCCGTGGTGCTATGAATGGAATGATTGTAGGCAGTCACTGCAATTGTCATTGCCTCTTCCACTGGCAACGGTCGTTCCGCTTGGATTAACCGTAGGTGTTCACTGAGAGTGTTGTGAACTCTTTCAACGCCACCATGGCTTTCCGGATGTCCTGCTGTGGTAACATGGAGGGTAGCACCCCACTTGCTGAGGAGTTGCCTGATTGTGTCATTCCGAAACTCACGACCACCATCAGTAACTAGGAGTTCTGGTGTACCGTAACACTGGCTCCACAGGCACAAGGCGCGCCGTACTTCGTCTGCACTTTTCGTCACTACAGGAACGGCCATTACCAGCTTACTAAATATGTCAAGGATAGTTACCCAGAACTGTCCCTTCCATGTGAAGGTATCCGCTTGAAGAACAAGTAGAGGTCCTCTCGGTGTTAACGTTTCTACTGTTTGTGTCTGGGGGGGGCGGCGGTCGTACTTGACTTTATTACACACTTCACATGCGGCGACGACGTCACGAACTGTTCGGTCCATCCGTTTCCAGTAGTATTTCTGACGTAGCGCAAGGAGCATTTCACTGACCCCTCGGTGATTGGTTTTGCCTTGATGTTGCGCAAGTGTAATGTCTTTCTGCATCTGCGGGTCGTTTACGACCTCTCCTATCCTGAGGCACCTGATAAAGGAACGATCAAGTCCGATGCGTCCTTGTTCTTTTAATCGTGCAATGCGATCCCAGAGAGTTTGGTTCTTCACGAACACATGTGTTGTAGTTCCTTGAACAGACGCGTCCTCCAACAGTCTGCAGATCGTGTCATCCTGGATGTCAGTGGTGGTAGAGATGGTACATTTTAGACTGGACCGCGTACGCTTCCCGTAAACGATTTGTGGTGATCCTGAGGTGCTTGTTTTCCAGATGATGCATCGCTTTTTCGCGACTGCGATGTCGTCGACTTCAGGGATCGTCAAATCGCCCTCGTTTGCGGAGACTGTCTCCTCTCCGGCGCTGTGTTCACTGGTCTCCGCATCCGCTGGGTTCCATTCGCTGAAAAACTGCCGAAGTGATTGATCCGCCCCTGCGTCCTCCGTCCTCGTGACATTAACTCGTTCAAGTCGTGATAGCCAGTCAGCCACGACGTTCTCTTTCCCAGGTGTGTACCTCACTGTAAAGTTGTACTGTGCCAGCCTCTCTTTCCAGCGTACGATCCTAGCTGAGTTCTCTTTGAGATTGGCAACCCACTGGAGAGGTTTGTGGTCGGTGTGGACGACAAAGCCCCGCCCAAAAAGGTATGGCCTGAAATGATCCGTGGCCCATACGATCGCCAGCAACTCTCTTTCCAGCGCACTGTACCGTTTTTCCGTTTCCGTTAGCCGCCGGCTAGCAAAAGCTATCGGCTGTTCCCCTTTTTGAGCTCTTTGTGCCAATACCGCTCCCAATGCGTGGTCGCTTGCGTCTGTTGTTAGTATGAAGGGTTTGCGGAAGTCCGGAAACGCTAAGACCGGCGCCGTCTTCAATGTCGCAATGCAGGTTTCCAAGTTCTCTTTCATAGTCGGGGTAACGACGAATCTGCGACCTTTTTTTAGGAGGTCGTTAATTTCTGCGACCTTCTTGGCCATACTCGGGACAAACCGCCTATAATAGTTAAGGGCTCCGAGTAGTCTCCGTACCTCTTTGGCGGTTGTCGGGGTTTTTATTCCTGTGAGAGTGTCTACCTTCGCTGGGTCCGGTTGGATTCCGCTGCTTGAAATTACATGGCCTAAGAAGGACACCTTGGGCAGCCCTAACTTCGTCTTCTCTGGTGAAAGCTTTAAGCCAAAACGCCTTAGCCTGCCAAACACTAGTTTCAGATGATCTCGATGTTCCTCGACGGACTTACTGAACACAAGGATATCGTCCATATATCCCTGGCACCATCCTGGGCTGAGTTCACGGAGAAATTCATCCATTAAGCGCTGAAATGTTGCCGGCGCATTTTTCAGGCCGAACGGCATGCGTTTAAAGTGGTAATGGCCCCGCTCGAACGAGAAGGCGGTCTTGTCTTCGTCCTTTGGGTGCATGCGAATTTGGTGGTATCCAGCTTTGAGATCCAGCGTGCTGAACACCGTCGCGCCGCTGAGCCTGTCCAGAATATCTTCTAATCTTGGAAGTGGGTACCGTTCATCTTGGGTGACTTCATTTAATTTACGGTAGTCTACCACTACTCTATACTTCCCGGGGGATCCCGCCTTAGGCACTGCCCACAGAGGGCTATTAAAGGCTGACTTGCTCGGAACTATAATCCCTTGATCCAGCATCGCTTGGATTTCATCCTGGATGGCGGCTTTGAAGGCCTGAGGATATCTCCTTTCCTTTACGTAAACGGTGCGATCCGAGCTAAGGATTATTTCGTGGCGGGTCTTTCCAGTCGCCCCTAGGGGCTTCCCTTCATTGTAAAAAACATCAGCAAAGGCTTCCTTGAGGTCACTCCACTTTGACTCCTCAGACTCGATGGCGCCAATTTGCAATTTGTTTCTTCGGCCTGCTCCCGTGACGTATCGCTCTGAACCAACTCGCACTCTCCACCGCTCGTTCGACGCTCTTATCCTTCCGCCAAGAAGCTGTAATGCATCACACCCAAGTATGCCTTGGTACTCGGCAGGCATAAGCGGCACTACGTGAACAGTCAGGTTACAACCATTTCCACCCCACACCTCAAGGGGGATCTTGATTTCGCCCTCTACGGCGCAGTCTCCTCCGAGTGTTACGAGGTTACACTCGCACTTTCTAATAAGCTGCTTCCCCCAGGTTTGCACACTCTTGTGAAGTGCGTCGGCGGCGATCAGCGTGCAGGTGCTCCCTGTATCCACCAGCCACCTCACCTTCGCCGCCTCTATAATCGGCAACCCTCTGCACTCTGGTATGATCTTCCCTCGGTTGCCGCGCTGCTCACACGTTTCTCATTTGTCGCGTTTCTTCACCTGGCATGCATGCAGCACCGCTGCATACGACGTAAGACGCCTCGCTGGTTTCTTCGTCTCCTCTTCCACTTCGGACTCGCTGGTGTCATCGGAGTCTCTCGTTGACTCCTCGTCCCTAACACTTGCGCGTCTTCTGTTTACCCGGTGAAAGTTTACCTCCATTGGCTCCCCCTGGTCCGGAGGTGTTTTCTTGAGATACGGACATCGCCTCGCGACGTGGCCTGTGCTGTCGCATTCAAAACATCGTATGCGAGGGCATCGCGCTGCAATGTGCCCCTTTTTCCCACATTCGTAGCACGTTTTGTCTGCGATTGCTTCTCTACGCCGCGGGGGGTCTCGCCTTGTATCTGCTTGCCGCCGGTTTCCTCTCGCAACCCTCCTCTCGTACGTATCCCTCTGCTCACCTCGTCTTGAGTCTTCGGGTTGTCTTCGCTGCCTGGGTTTCCGCACTCTGGTCCACCAGTCATCCTCCGCCATTACCGCGTGAGCTTCTGCGTCCTTTTCGCCTTCTTCGACTAGGGCTCGGGCTGCATCTACGAACTTCACGTCGGGGCCTAACACTTGCCCTGTCTGTTTCCCCAAATGTACCTTTATGATCCTCTCCATTGCCAGGCGCATTACTGGTGTCTCGTCCTCGCTTTCTTGCTCACTAAGTTTGTCGATAATCTTATCGTACCATCTGAGCAGCCGTCCAGCGACATCTCCCTTTGATTGATGGTTCCCTCGAGTTTCTTGAAGCATTCGTATGATGTCTTCTTCGACTGCCCATCTCCCGCCTGCGTAGGCTCGCTTTAGTCTTGTCTTCACTGTAGCCCAATCCGTTCCAGTGTCGCACTGTATCTGGTTGAGAATTGAGCGCTTTACTCTGCCGACAAGCGCTGCCTTTAGGGTAGCTACGTCGCAGGGATCAAGCCATCCTGCCTTTTGTTTATCCTTGATAGCATCAATTATCCGATCCCCATCTTTTAAAAAATGGGCGAGTTCTCCTACATCTCCAGTAAACCGCTCTATTTGGCTAATTGCCGTCCTCGTGTCTTGAGCATTCGCTGCTTTAATTTTTATCCACTCAATCGTGAGCGACGCGGTTGCTGCGTCCATCACTGGCGCTGCGTCCATCATTGGCGCTGCTGCTGCCTCGTCTGTCATCCTATTCGCATTCAATCGATCCTGTGTCGTCAATCGCACCCTTCGCGTCGACATACACTGAACGCGTCACTGCACTCACGATCCCGGGTTTCGGCACCAGTTAAGCACACTACGCGTTAGAATACGTTTTTAAAAAACACTATAAGTATAGGGATAGGTAGTTAGAGAACGAGATGTAAACATCGACTGACTTTATTTAATCCTGCTGAGCCTTATATAGGCTCAGCTTGTTTGTTTACATTACTTGAGTCTCCCTCTCCCTAACATATATATATGTCTGTTAACACGATAGCGGCCAGAGTTTTTGTTTTTTCGTCACGAAACTTAGTAAACAGCATTCAATTAGCAAACGATTAAACGAGTTCGTTAACCACCTAGATCGGTCCACCGGAAGGGGGGGGGGGTTTACCCCGAACCCAAAACACTAATTTGACCATGTAATATTTGTTATATTTCAACGACACTTGGTATTCGTAGTGGTAATCTAAAGAGAAAATTGAGATGTAAAAAAAACTAAATCGGTTCATTAGAAGGGGGGGGGTTACTTCGGACCGACAATACCAATTTGCCACTACCAGCCGAGATTTTTGTTATAGTTCGACGAAACTTGGTATTCGTAGTGGTAATCTAAAGAGAAAAGTGAGATGTAAAAATAAACTAAATCGGTTCATTAGAAGGGGGGGGGGTTTACTTCGGACCCACAATACCAGTTTGCCACTACCAGCCGAGATTTTTGTTATAGTTCGACGAAACTTGGTATTCGTAGTGGTAATCTAAAGAGAAAAGTGAGATGTAAAAATAAACTAAATCGGTTCATTAGAAGGGGGGGGGGTTTACTTCGGACCCACAATACCAATTTGCCACTACCAGCCGAGATTTTTGTTATAGTTCGACGAAACTTGGTATTCGTAGTGGTAATCTAAAGAGAAAAGTGAGATGTAAAAATAAACTAAATCGGTTCATTAGAAGGGGGGGGGGGTTTACTTCGGACCCACAATACCAATTCGCCACTACCATCCGTGATTTTTGTTATATTTCGACGAAACTTGGTATTCGTAGTGGTAATCTAGAGGGAAAAGTGAGATGTAAAAATAAACTAAATCGGTTCATTAGAAGGGTAGGGTTTACTCCGGACCCACAATACCAATTCGCCACTACCAGCCGTGATTTTTGGTATATTTCGACAAAACTCGGTATTTGTAGCGGTAATCTTCAGGTACAAATGTGTTGTAAAAATAAACTAAATCGGTTCATTAGGAGGGGGGGGGGTTTACTTCGGACCCAAATTACTAATATACTCATACCGGTCGAAATTTCTCCTGTATTGTAACGAAACAAGGTATACGTCGTGGGAAAGAAGTGCTGTAAAAATGTGCTAAATCGATCAATCGGAAAGGGGGGCTTACTTTGTACTATATTTCAATAGATTAGCCCGCCAGACGTAGGGTCGCAAGGCCACCGCAAGGAACGCTATCTCCCACTAGAGACTGTATCCTGTTCCTGCGTCAGATCAAAAGACGAAAATATAAAGTTTTTTTTGTATTTATTAACTAGCGTAGTAGGTAACATGTGTAAACATAACTCTAGAAGGAAATTAATAATTGAACAGTTACTCATTACAAAATTAAAAGAGAACTATTCATGTTTTTATTCTATTTATGTAGGATATTTTTAGCAAATTATTCTGGAAAGCAGTCTACTCTACCCAAATTTTGAGGAAAGTGCTTAGTTATGCAGATCCTGCGTGACGGACTTTTTATAATTAGTCATCTAGCTGTCGTCATTCACTGGACCGAATACATCTTTTTGATTGGAGGAAAATGTCGAATGCTTTGGTGTAGTTAAAGTTCACTACTGCTACCATAAGTACGAATCATATCAAATATCACGGAAGAGCGATTTCAAGCGATGCTCAATTGAAATTCTTCATCTATTCGAACATTAACATTGTCTATTCGTTCCTCCCTCTAGAGAGGATTATATCAGGGGGATCCGCCCCTCTTCGTTTAGAAATTAATAAATGCAAATACCCTGATAATCCGAACCCGCAAACCAATGTCATCGTGTGAAGGGGGGATATACTTAACTACAGAAAGCGTAAAAACTATTTATGAATTAGTTATATATCAACACGGGAGGCCCGGTGGTCATCATTGCTAAGGCGTTTGCACTCCGTGCCTAAGATCTTAGATTCGATTCCCACTAGGAGTGATGTTTTTTCTTTCGAAAAAAAAACCCTATCTTGGCTAGAAAATGCTAACCTATGACAACCCATCCTAAAATTTGTTGTCAATAATAAATGGACAATAAAATGTAAATAATAGAGGGATAGGAAAAAATCTGTCACGTAGGAGTTGCATAACTAGGCGCATTCATCGGATGGTTAGGGATGGTTGTTTATTAAACAACATGAATACTTTTGCTGAAGACGGGGCTGTATCAAGACATTATATTTTAATTGTTTATATTTTAATCGTTTATATTTGAAAGAGTTATTTATTTATTTATTTATTGTTCCTTTTCTTTCGATCTCTATATAAACTGTTTTGCTCCAAAATAAAAATGTTTTTCTTGGTTTTCTTCTGTTCTGTAGTAAAACCCAAAATCTAACGCAGCGATTAAGTTCTTTATAGAACACATGTTCCTGATTAATTGGCTATGTTTTTGAGTTTCCTTCGATGTAAGAAAGTACAAAGAACGGTCGGTATGAGAAGAGTGATAATTTGAATCTGGAATAAACCACAATTTCTACTATATCAATTTGTATTATTTGTACAACGCGTCTTTCTTTCAATATAACAGTACTTTACATTTTTCATCAATATCTCCTGCTTGACATTTTTATTATAAATTAATGTTGTGCATCACGGATGATGTCACAGATATTTCCTTCCAAGTCACTATGCTCCAGGCGTAACTGCCTCTAAGATACTTTGTCCGTCCACTGATCCGGACACAGTCCGGTTGGTATGGTTTTGGCGAACCACACCATCCATGGTTTACGGTTTTCAACCCATGGCCTGTATCATACCACAGGGATTTGCTATCACGGCAGAAATCTCTCCTCCGTCCACAAACCCCGTACTCCGGCATGCTCCTAATCGTCAGGTGTGAACGGAACCCTTAATCCCCATTGTATCCGTCCTTTGTCCAACCACCCTTGACAGAACCAAAGAGCCGGGGAAGATATTCCCAAAGCGGATTTCAGCCAACACCTTGTCCTCTCTCCTGTCCATCAGCCCGGCAAATCCTTCGTATTTGGCTCCTTTTTTCAAACGAATCCTAGAATCCTTAATCCTGTTTGGTTGTTTTCTAACACAAAATCGCTTCTAAAAACATGGTACAAAACATTCGCTACTGAAAAGAATGCTCCTTTTTGCACCTCACTCAAGGTCGAGTCACACAATAATTCACATCCACTCTCCAATTTACACTTCGCCTTTTGGCCTTGTCACAAGAAACCAGTGACAGTGGCAATTCTCAACGATTATATAACAGCACCTTTAAGAAATCATATACTAGCTATAAACTTTAATGAGGTCCCACTAATATTCGCTTTTGTTACTTCATCCTATTTTCCACTGCCTACTATAATAATACCACCAATTTCAAAACTGGCAGACGGCTGCACACCAGTGCTTAAGATTTAGAGTTTATGGGCTTTCAGGTACACTTTGACTTAATGAATCGAATGAAACCATTTTCTTAGCTCATCTATATCCGTTTACAAAAAAAAAGACGCTGTGCGCGTATGGCCTTTCTTTTTTAGGCCTCCTGGTACACTTTTCTTCAACGTATGGAAACGATTGAAACAACTCTAAAGGTGATATCCGTCATCGTTTTCGAGTAACGTGGATAAAAAAATGTATTTATTACTAATTTTTGGTTGGGGTACTTAGGATTGTTGGATTTAGTTTACATACTTTCTGCATGTTTGGCATTCATCTAAACTAAGATATTCAAATTTTGGGTACATTTGGAGAGAAGGAAGTATTCGAAAAAAATATATTTGTAAACAGTTTTCGGATTTTTGTATATGTTCTTAAATATTTCTAAACCAGTTGGGAAATCGTGGTAAATGGAAAGTAACCATTCAAGAGGTTAATAAATAAGTGCTTAAAACCTTGAAGGTGTTGATTTCGTTTATTTGAACGGTTCATTTTGTCTGATTTTCGTCGTTTTTTCTTTACTCCTTGTTATTTGTATTTTATTTCATGGGAATGGTGTGCAAATGTCTGAATTATTTTTTGGTTTTTAACCTTTATGTACATGCATTGTGCTCATCACTGAATGTGGACAACCTATCCCGGTTGTCCCCAATCACCTATCTTATTCATTCCCCAATTCCATATGATGAGAAACATCTTATTGTCCTTCAAACTTTCTAACTTATCGACCGCCAGCAAATTACATACATGATCTTTAGGTAATCGAGATTTCTTCACAATCGATCGGGAATCGAGTTCCGAAAGGATTTCTACAGAAGTACTCTAGGAGATTGGCAGGCTAATGTAGGGTAAACCCGGGCCCACTGGCTATTAGTCTGTCACTAACATTGGCTCCTCTACCTCTTTGGGCTGGCAATCATAACCTTAACGGTATGTAACCACCACATGTCAACAATAACACTAATACTTACCAGAGCTTATTCCACATATGTCTTGTTATTTACTAAGGCGTCCGTCAGTAAAGGCAAACAAAAAAGGAGAATTGTACGCCTGGTATTGAATAACGAATCGTTTGTGTACACTCACTTCCAATTGACAGCAATATTCGATAATATGCACGTCGGCATGGAGTTTTATAGAAACTGTGGAACGTATTGGCTTGTACGGGAAGTTCGTAGAGATTTTGAAAAATATATCTCAATTATTTGAATTTAGAACGAATAAAAAGCCTTCGGTTTCCATATGGAGGAAACCCGCTTATTTGCGAGTTCCGACTAAAAAATCACTATTTAAAAGCCATAGATCACGAAAACAACGGAGGTTCATATTTGTATATATATTTGATTGTATTATGAGATTCGCAACTTTAGCGATTAGCTCATGATCACGAAAATCTCTGTCTTGTCAAGAAGGAAAAGCAAAACAAAAATTACGAAGACAAAAGCAACAAGAATTAAATAACCTATAAATCGGTGCTTAACTGGAGCACTTTTCACATAGGGCACTGACAGTTTCCTACGATCTTGCATCGTCCTGGAATTTCAGTTTATTTGTTATTACATTTCTCTCGAAAGATTAGGACATGAAACTCACAGTTTCTATTGTAAGCTCTCCAAATGGCACCGAGGATAAGAACGGAATCGCGCTAAGATGTCGCTGTTCTCGCGAGTAGTGTTGTTTTTTTTTGTTGTTGTTTTTTTTAGCATAAATATGCTTTAGTGTTGACTAAACGAAATAAAAGTTACAAAAAAGGGTCCACTGACGTTCGCGCATGCGAGGTAGCCATGTACGAAAAAGAAGGCTGTATGTTTTAACGTACATTACATAGGTTTGTCGGGTGGAAGACCTGAAACATATTTATGTTCCCGAATTTGAGCAGAAGGTTCTAATTTTTCTATATACTTTCAATTCGGTTAATAAAAAGATTATTAAACACAAATCGATTTTTTGTTTTATTACACGAGTCTCCTCGTGGTCAGCACACTGGATTTTTATGCGGGAGGTGTCGGTTCAAGCCCCGCCTACGGGAGATTGACTTTTTTCAGCGTTTAACCTCGCTGGGAAAATTCCCTGCTAGAACATGAGTGCTCATAAAGCATGGCAACTGTACAGAACCTAACGTTAATTGCCTAGAAGCCGGTGCAAAAAATAATAATAAAATAATTAAAAAAAAATATATATATATATATATATATATATATATATATATATATATATAAAATCGTTATAAGCATAAATATCTACTGAATTAAGATATTTTTGAATGTGTATAATATGAATATGAAAAAAGTTACTTGTTTGACTTCTAAGAAATGTCCGACTCACAGAAACTGCATGATCTTAGCGTCATGATCTTGGTCCAAGTGCGGTTTTGAAAGGGTAGAAACTAAAACCTTCAATTAAATGAAACCAACGCTTCTAAAACAGGAAGTACCAAAACTAAAATTCGCATTCACTTTATACAGCTTTCATTGAATGAGGTAGCACGCTCCTTTTTTGTAGAAAATATATTAGTCTTTCGAATCGTCACCTCCAGTCAACCAGAGATATTAAAAATATGTACGAAAAGAACAGACCTCCACAGGTTTTTTTTTTTTTTTTTTTTATTGAATTCTTGCTCCAGTCCAAAACTAAAAGAAACCATTCCTAGACTGCTCGCCGCCTCTACCTAGTAGATCGGAAAGACCCCAGCAGACTGCACGCCGCCTCTACTGACCAGGTCTCCCCTACAATAGCTATTAGAAGGAATAATCCTAGAATCCGTACTTCCTCTCCTAAACCCGGATCAGTAGAAACCTGCCTAATCCTACAGTCCACAGGATTCCCCGTACCTTCCTGACAAATCGCTAGGCTGACCACTTCCTCGGGGATATGGCTCTGTCGGGACGAATGAATAGGTAAAGCAGTCGGAGAAAAGATGTGTTGCATAATTATATTGTTCAATTCCCAGTAGGGGTGGTGGCTTTTCTTTAGAAAAAAGAAAAGGCATTACCTCTATCCTGGTTAGAAAAGGGTAGTAACCTATAGATAACTCGTCCTAAAATTCTTAGTTAATAATAAATGGACGTTAAAACTTAAATGAATAAGTATATTGAACACCATATGTATTGCAAATAGTTTTTTGTTGCTTTTATAAATTTATTTAAATTTTTAACGTCCTTCATTATTAACTACGAATTTTGGGACGGGTTATCTATAGGTTACCACCCTTTTATATCCAGGATAGGGCTGATGCCTTTTCTTTTTTCTAAAGAAAAGCCACCGCCCCATATTGAGAATCGAACCCACCACCTTTGGCAGGGAGTGTTAAGTGCTCACACCTTAACACTCACGGACACCGGGCCTCCAAAATTTATAAATTTAATAGACATGGATGAGTCTTCTTTGTATCTGTTCTGTAGGCCAATCAGCAACTTTCATTATACTCTAGTGCAAAATTTCTACTTATCTTGCTTCTGAGTAAATTATCAGGACACCCCATAAGTAATGTCGGTTTAATTCGGTGGACTGTATAATATTTTGATCCACATTTTTCTTACAACAACATTTTCTTCTAAAGTAGCCTGCAGGAGTTCGTCGTCAAGCTCTGTTGGTCGACCTGTACGAGACTCGTCTTCAAGCTTGTGGTTTACCGCTCGAAATCGTCCAAAACACCGCTGCACATGTAGGTAGAGGAGGTGAATTATTTATCAATTTTGTCTGGGTTATTTTGAAGGTGGATAAATATTGATTCGTTGCCTCCAACCTACTCCAACATTTATCCATTTATTAAAAACATCTTGCTAAAACTCTATACCGCCTGCAATAAAGCCCTTCCCTTATCACCACACTTGTTATGACACTGCCTTCCATTCTTTGATCCTCTACTACCACCCTCAACACAATGGGTGGTCAAAAACATCCCCACCCACTCCTTTTCCCAAACATACCCTGATAAACCACAGTCAGAAATGATTACGCATCCGTGAGGTATAGTTCTTCGTCTTCTCATCGGTAAGCCTACTTTCATAATGGATTTGTTAATTTTACATCTGTATCCATGTTACCCAACTAGGTCTCAAAATAGTAGTGATCTACCTCTAATTTAAACTCTAGCTATAGAACACACTTAGGTACTATTTAATGTTTTTCTTTTTTTTTTTAATCTTTTTTGTATGTATATATATATATATATATATATATATATATATATATATATATATATATATATACAGGTAAATGAAAAAACGTCTAGTTCCTTCACAACAGTTAGAACTAGACGTTTTTTCATTTACCTTCTCTGCCAGTAACCTCAAAGTTTTTGATATATATATATATATATATAGATATGTGTGTGTGTGTGTGTGTGTGTGTGTGTGTGTGTGTGTGTGTGTGTGTGTGTGTGTGTGTGTGTGTGTGTGTGTTGAAAACTTAGATGTTCTAGGTAGTTGGTAACAGCTTATTGAGTCTTCATTTTTTTTTTTTTTGTTGAAACGTTTGGGCTATAAGCCATTTTCAATCCAATTATCTGTATGATTTTGCATTATTTTTTTATAAATTATAATCTTCTGATTATGTGCTTGTAAATTTGATGTTATTTAGTTTGAGGAGGAAATTTCGGTTTTTTATTGTATGGTTCGTGTCTCTATTATTACATGGATGATATAATTATTACGTCCATAAGTCTTGCACATCTAGTCCTCCTATACAGAAGCAGACTCAAATATATAAAATAATATGTAATAATTGAGGTAATAATAATATCATCCATGCAATAATAGAGACACGAACCATACAATTGAAAAAAAATGAAATTTCAGAAGATTATAATCAAATTATTTTCAATAAGCTGTTACCAACTACCTATATATATATATATCTTAGTATTAAACCTGTCAGACTTGTTTAACAGCCCTGATGAAAGCTTGAATTTCAGGCCGAAACGTCGGCAAACATATAAACCCAATTTCACATAAAAAATGTAGTTTTATTGAGACACAACAATTGAAATCTGATAATTTCTACCTTAAAAGAAATATTATTAATTAAAAGCATTTTTCATTTGATCCACGCCTCAACAAAAATATTTTTACGAAGGTAGGTAGATGTTGTCGGAGGTAGTTCTTGTGATACCTCAATAAATTTTATTTTTGCGGATATTTTGGCTTATAAATATAAAAGCTTAAGTACGGGGAGGCCCTAAATCTAGATCCTTGATCTTTTTAATTCTAACTCTGATCCTACAATGTCGAACAGCACGCAGGATCGTTCAGACCCTCTTGTAATTTAAAATTTCATATTTGCTGGCATTAAAAATCTGAGCCTTCAATAATTCATTAAGGACCATTTGATGAGAATCTTATTATTATACAATATTATTTGTTTCCAAATGATTCATCTTTTATTCTGAGGCATTTCATTGGTATTTATCGTTGTTGAAAACTGTTCTATTTACCACAATTAATTTTTTTTTTGTGCGTAAACATTCTGACTAACCACAACTTATTGAAGATATTTTGTCTCATGGTAAATTACTATTTAGGTATTGATCTTTGTTGGGAAGCCGTATCTCAGGCAAACGCGCACGTTTTTAATTCTTACAATCCTGTTCATTGCTTTAGGAACTATTATATTTATGATGCATTATTTTAAAATATATGTAAATTTTCTAACGATAGTTTTAGTTTTACTATTTTAATCTTAGGGAATTCTCCTATCAGTGCAATAAATAACTAAGGAATAAAAAATGGCCTTCAATTTATTGGTCATCCCCTTTTAGCATATTTACCCACAGCTCAATTAAGGATGATTTGCTCACTAAACAAAATTAGGTGTCCATAAAAAATTAATGAACTATCAAATATACCTAAGAGTAGATTAAAAAAATTTAAAAATAATTTATTTATTAAAAGTAATAAATAATTAATTCTTGATGAATTGATTGTCGTCTAAATGTTTAAGACTTCTGTGCAAACCAAAATGAATGCCTCTATTTTTTTTCTAATCATGTTCATAACTCTTACTTCTTAATGGAATCTAATTAATACTATGTGCACTAACCTATCTATTGGGTTGGTACAAAAACTATGCAGGTTTTTATATGACCAATTCGTTGCAGATGGCAAACAAATGTTGACTGGTCAACGCCAACATCTCTTGCAATGTCCCGAGTAGTTTTGCAAAGGTTTTCTTCTAGCAAAGGCCTCAGTTGGCCGTGTTCCATCACGACCTTCCTTGTCTTGGAGACCAAAAACTCCAAGACAAAATTATTGAAACCATCGCTGCATTCTACATTCACTGATTCTTCCTCACCCAAAAGGTAATTGATGTTACGGGCGTGTGACGTGGCGCCCTGCGGGAAGTGAGAACCTGCTTTCTCTACCTCTTTGGACTGAAGTTCATTTTTATGTTTTATATTTTATTCGGAATTCGCACCACTTGTAAATGTTTACTATCCACAAAATATAGTCAATTTTCTTCTCCATTTTGGATGCAACAGTTTTCGTATACAATTTAAGATTTTTATTCTTTTGTTTTTTTTTCCGTGGTCGGTAGGCCTTGGTGAGGAGAGGCGTCGGTTCTGGGGAGTCTGGGATATAATGGCGTAGAAGCACGTGCCAGGGAAAAAAATTTTTTTCACAAAAATAGACTCTTAATAAGAGCATAAATATATATATATATATATATATATATATATATATATATATATATATATATATATACCAGGTATAATTATCAATCCGGGAAGAATCAAAAATATAGACTTTCAATAAAAGCATGAACATATAACATACACCAGATACAATCAGTAATCTGGGAAGAAGCCAAAAATAGACTCTCGATAAGAGCATAAATATATATATATATATATATATATATATATATATATGTATACATACACCAGGAATAATTATTAATCTGGGAAGAAGCAAAAAATATAGACTTTCATTAAAAGCATGAACATATAACATACACAAGATACAATCAGTAATCTGGGAAGAAGCCAAAAATAGACTCTCGATAAGAGCATAAATATATATATATATATATATATATATATATATATATATATATATATATATATGTATGTATGTATTTATTCTTTTATAGGGAATTTATTTGTGATATTTCTAAATGTTAATTATATTTAATTTATATTTATACCTTTTCCAAGAAGCTATTTGTGTTACTATATTATTCAATATTTGAATAATATTAATTATGTCTGAACTGAATGTACTTATCTCAATATAGTTACCAGCTCTGAATATCTTGTTGTGTTCTTTTTGTTATTTGGATCACCTGGGTTTCATACCTCATTGAACCTGGCTAGCCGTTGGTCTATCCGGATAAATTGTACCACCCCAGGTGTTGGTAAGTGAGTCTTACAAATTTAAGTTATTTTTAACAATTTTAATTTTCATTCAAGTCAAATTTATATTGGTACAGGTGGTTTCAGCCGCACTTCGTCCGTGTTTAAAATCTTTGAAAAAAAAAACAACATTAATAACCATTGTTCATAATCCATTAAATAGACTTTAGATCTTCTTTGTTTACTTGGCAAGGACTAGCCAAAACAAAATGAAAAACCTGCAGTATTTTTTCACCAACTTTAAAATAATAAACTAGAACTGTAAGGGAAAAGGAACAATAGACTTTTATTATTTTTAAATAATTTTATTATACCCAATATTTACACATGTTTCATACTGAACATAATACTTTTTTATATATTTTATATATAATGTAATTAAGCTTGGATTTACACATTATCTACAATAACTATTATTTATATCAAATTACAATTTATATATATATTTATATACTTTTTACACGACCATGACGGCATTTCGAATATACACGATATGAAAAGCCCGCAAAATCGCCGTGGGCTTATCAAAAAATTGAATAATCAAAACAGCCTCAAACATTTTTCAAAATGTAATAATAATAATGTACATTGCACAATCCCAAAATTTGGACTTTTGGGTGTAATCAGACTAAAGCGCCGTTTCAAAGTCCCGCATACAATCACAAAAACATTTGCAAAAACCTGACGCCCGCATTAAAGGGGCGCTGCAAGAAAGACTCGTGCATTTCAGGGTCGTTGTATTTCACAATGAAAACATAACTATTTTTTATAATTTAAATAAATATGTCTTAGCTTTAAAATAATACAAAACGTTTTAGTCAAAATCTTCAAATAAATAAAATTACTTAAAGTAAGTCGATATAAATCTAAAACATGAAATCAACAGGAACATTTCGAACATCATTAAATAATTTAATGATAAAAAAACTAAATAAACTATTCAATGATATTTAAATAATAATTTAGTGCATTTATTTATTACATAAAAAGCTATAATAATTGTACAATAAATAATTACATAGACAAATTGCTTTAAGAAAGATTTTAACAATTATAATGAAATATTAAGGTAATAGACTTAAAGAAAAAAAATATCATTGTAGAAGATATAATATTTGTTTATCGTTCCAAAATAAGTCTATTATGATTCGATGCGGCTTAAGATAAACGAAAAACAGATCGCACTAGTATTTCTAAAGTGACACAACTCAAAACTCGGGGATTTTCTCTTATGACTAAGAAACACATGGTAAATGTATCTTTATCAACCATCAAAACTGTATAGCTGCATAGCTCCAGAGCTTGTCCACCAGTGGGCACTTGTGTCACCCTTCCTGCACTGAGTGACATAGTTTCAGTTGATTTTGAGTTGTGTCACTTTAGAAATACTTGTGCGATATGTGAAAAATGTTATGCTTAAACACTAAGCACTTTTTAATTTATAAAGTAGATTTAGCCAGGGTTCGGTCTTAGTAGCTTAATAAAAATACATTTTTAACAAGAAAATTTGTTTTATTTGCTGACGTTTTTGCTAGAAATTCGATGATTTCTGGGGAAATAACTGCACATCCGTGAGACATAGTTCCTATTCTCATCGCTCTGATGAAGGTTTGAATTTCAAGCCGAAACGTCGGCAAAAAATTAAACAAAATTTCTTATTAAATGTGTAGTTTTATTAAGATACCAAGACTAAATCTACCTTCGCAATCCCAACTGTCAATAGACTTATTTTTGAGTACCTTACATCTATTACCTTAATATCATGTGTGTCGAGTCAGTAAATTTATTTTTCATTTTGAAAAAATGTGAAAATACAATCTAAAATACAGAAAGAAAAAATATGTATGAAGTAGGCCATTGATTGTACTTAGTACTTAAAATCTTCTTCTGTTATTATGTAGATTTTTTTTAATATTATTTTTGATTTCTAAAGGTATTTAAGTTTTGTTTGGATTCAGAGAGTTTGAGTTCACAATCAAATTTGCAGAAAATAAAACTGGAAAATAATTGATAGATTTGATTGTCAAAATTCCTATTACAGATAAATAATAAGACAGCATAATGCAAGGATGTAGCTCAGCCGTCCATGGTGTTGGTGGATTGGAGGAGGTGGAACGAATGGAAAGGAAGGCGAAACCAGCGATGATCCGGGAACAGGATAGGAGGAGTTGGGTGAAAGTATGGGCAAATAGATTCGAGGATGAGAGCAGTCCATCAGTCAGTTCTGAAGAAGATCGACGGGGAAAACTGGTGATGAAGATTGGTGAGGGATGTACCAAGAAAGCAATGCAGAAGGATGGCCATGGAGTAACCTTCACAGAGAAATAACAAGTATCAAAGAAGGCGTTAGAGTGTAGGAATGCCCAAGGAAGAAACCTGGGTAAACCGCTAAGGGCGTGAGCATGAGTGAGCTAAGGGAAGCTCACAATACGAAGAAGATATAGGAATAAGAAAGAACCAGTAAGAGAATATTAAATTATGAAATACCAGAGGTACCAATGACGGGTACTTGCAAGAGATGGCCAGAGAAGGATGCCTCAGGAAGAAGAGCGCAAGTGAAGATCAGGAACAGTAAATTCTGGGCTTTATCGACGACTTATTTAGATGAAAGATAGCTAAATAATCAAGAAAAATACTTGAGATTTGCCTACTCGGAAAGGAAATGATAAGCATTCAGAGACAGATACAGCAAAGAATCTTGTTTATGTTACTCCATTGGACTGAGATATGTAACTATATATCTACATAGCAAGAAAAGTTGATTTTGTTGAATTGTTAATTTGGAATTAGCTTCATAGTATATTATTTGATTCTGAAAATCTATTGAAAACGGAATCTTGACCCCTTTATTCAGCCTTCCAATGAATATTAAAATTTTTGTAATTTTAAGGTGAGGGTGGGGAAGGATCAAGTAACTGGCAAGAGTTGCTCTTCAAAATTGTTTAAAACATTAACTTATATTTGTTACGTTTCGAACCTTTTTATGTTAATCATCAGGCATCTACATAAAATAAAATTGTAAATGTCACTAATTCCAATACACATATACAATAAATAAGGTATATAATAATACATTATATTTGGTACCATACATTACTTTTTCTATTATTAATCAGTTTATATTGACACCGGCATATTTACTTGCCATCACTATAATTCTTAACCCCTTTCAGAAGATTCTTACCCGGATTTAACGACCAGTCTCAAAATTTATGGACCTTAATATGAAATTTAAAAATTATAATATACCTGATATAAATGCCTAATATATTTTATTATTATAAACCTCAATTATTGTATTTGTAGGAGAAGTTTCGTCCTTATTCTTCATTTTACTTTTATTTCATGTAGATGCGTGATGATGAATCTACAAAGGTTCGATACGTCGCAAATATAAGTTAATATTTTAAACACTTTTGTGGAGCAACTCCAGCCAGTTGCTTCAAGAATTAAAATTTATTTTTTATTTCTAAAAAAGCACATTGAAGAACTTTAGGTAGGGGAGAGATGGTCGGGAAAGTCTCAGCGGGCGGACAGCCGAGCAAATAAAACAATAAAACTCTTTCATTTGAAGTATAAATAATTAATAATATATAATATTTATATACTTTAATATCTATTTACAAGGGAGGGAGAAGATAGGAGAGGGCTAGGAGTAGGGATGAGGAGGGTGGAGGGAGAAAGGGGAAGTGTGACGTCATGAGGAGGAGAGGTGGGGGGAGAAAGGCCGATGGAGGGGAGGGGAAGGGGCACCAAGGCTGATACTGCTATCACTAGTAGTGGATCCCGGGCTAGGTGGCCTCGGTGGTAGGGGTGTTCCTTGGGAAGCTGCCAGCTGTGCTGCCAACTGCTGCTGCTGCAATCTGAAACACAAAAATATAATCATTAATCATATTTTAATTTCTTTAGCTGAAGGCAAAACTATGGAAAATTTTAGCAGTATATTCGAGCATATCAAATTAGATCATGCAGTTCAGTTGCGCTTGCGCGAGAAGGGAAATATTCCCTACGGTTCCGCCATTTACAAATTGGCAGTTCAATGAACAATGCTCTAGGTGAAACACTAAAATCTGATTATGTCTCGTTTAGGACCAGGGAAAGCTTTGGGTCGTCAGGCAATGAGATAGTGTTAAACGTTTATCAATACTTAGCCAATGCTATGGCTGAAAACAATGTAACTGCATTGAAAACTTCCCAGTCATAAGGTTAAACAAGAGGGGACTTTTCTCCCTGTGTTACTTCATGGGGATACAGGAAACGCCAGTTTTCCCTTCTGACTTCACATTCTAACTCAGGTATGGGCAACCTTTGACATGTTGTGGCGCTATCTTTAGCCAAATACGTTCACGGGCAGAGTAGGAGGTGCAGAATAGAATAATATCAGATTTTATCGTAGTATTCATAATTTTTAGCGAAGGATATCAGACATGCAATATAATACGATTAATAAAATAACAAATAAAAAAATAGGTACAAATATATAATTAAATGTTGAAATGTCGAATTATTACAAAATACGAAAGTAAAATAGCTACACGAAACCAACGAGATACTCGGCTTGTTCGCTGACTTGATTCGGCAGGAGCAAGCGACAAACCCCATCTCGCTCGATCTTCCTCATTTGGAATGAGTGTAAGTAAGTAGTGTAATATATATATGTTTTAATTGGGTTTTCAAAGTGTCTGGCGGGCCGGATCAAATCTTACAGAGGGCCGATCCGGTCTGTATAGAGGGCACACATTAATATTATCAGCATTCAAATACATTGTACCTACTTCATTCTAAAAATACTCTCTTCATTTTCAGGGAATATTGAGAGAAAAAAACAATAGATTTTCTGATAGAAACTTACAAGAATGGAGATAACTTTATGTGGAAGTGTCAATTTTATTTTAAAAAAAGATTGGAAGTAGAAATATTGGCTTCTGACTCAAATTCATGAGAAGCATACACTTGGTTAACAGTCTAGGTTTACTAGAAATTATTTTATGTGTCGTCCATTGTTGCATGAGTCATGTTTTAAGATGTGACCTATAATTGTTTGATAATTTATATGATATGCATTAGGTTCATTAATAAAGTTATTTCAGGTTTTTATGCTTCAATTATTATTCTTCAATAATTTCAATTACTTGTTGGCTAGATTTGGACCAGGTGAAGGAACCGCCTCCAATCATGACTTGCTCGTGGAAGTGACTCCGTACAATTGATTGTTATCGACATATGGAATAACATTAACACCTCATCAAGCGGTGGCTATTGTTCCTACGCACCTTGGAATATGTCACACCTAACCCGTCTCACTTTTATTATTAACTGATTTCCCAACAACACTCCCGATTATGCTGTTATCTCGAATTGGATTAATATTCGAGGCACCGCCCGTACTCGGGTGCAGCTGGCAAGTTCCAAGCTGGTTCCATGTGTCCACTCTTGTACGAAAAAAGTGAGATTATAGTCCTTGTACTTCATAAGCCCCTGCAGGCGGTCAAACGTTCTGAACAACCAATCCTTAAGATTTGACTAGTGCGCTTCCATTCCTATCCCTCGTGCCATTTAAAAAGCTTGGATTACAAACGGTTAATATTTGATTTTTCATGAAAATTTAAACACTCCCAGCAAAAACATCTAGAAGAAAAGTGATATTTACGCGCCACAATGCCCAGGAAACTCGCTGTAGCTAACCACTAATTGTAAGCCGAAATAGCTCCACCCTCTTTCTCGCTCATTCTCTATTACAAACATGAGCGTATATAAAGGGAGGGGCAGCAGCCCCCTCGAAATTTTGATTTAATCGGTCAAAATATGTCATAAAAACCTCAAAAATAAATTAAATAAGTGAAAATTGGCCAACTATTCCAAGTTCTAGATCGTTAGAATTCCATACCTCCCAAATGGTTAACGAACCTGACCGCTTAATTGTGACAAGGAATTTTTTTAACCAAATTTCATCAAATCGAACTTTTTCCAGGTATATGTGATCTATGTGTTCTGAAAGATGACATTTTCCTGTCGGAACTTGCGGCTAGTGTCATTTCGGCTAGTGGAAATTCGCTGAAACTCTCTAAACACTAATTTAGTTCTTGCTTTGTCCAAAACGTTCCTCGTGACTTGTAAATCCTGACTGCCCACGTTGTAGGACTGAACCTCCCCTTAATCCATGCGATCTACATATCAGATAATCGGTGTCTAACGAACCCTAAGGACGGGTAGCAAGGTTCGGCTGTAGTCGGAACCTAACCGAATGACTAATCCTGAACCGAGCCTTTGGCATCATTTAACACTGTATATTTAAGGGCGAGGCCGCCTTATCTCTGTTATCAGGGACAATGACAGGAAATTGGCGGGACACCCTTTCATTTTCCCGCGCTGCTTTGTAATTGGGCCCCGATACACCTAGCCCTCCAGCAGGCTCTGGGGTGCTCTCTCTCCCCCTAATGGTATGCTCAGGGTTCAGCCTATTTTTTCAGGAAGGCCTAATGCAAAATGCTCCCATTTTGAGGGCTCGGAAAAAGAACCCAGGCAGAAATATTTATTATTGCTCCGGTGACATTTTTCCTCCAGGAAGGAAAAAGTCTCACTCAATATTACTCTTAGAGAATTTTTGTAAAGCTAGAATCCCTTATCAGAAATGGAGAAGAGCAAAAAGTAATAAAGACAGAATATTTTAAATCAAAGGTGAAAAATATCAATAACACAACATTATTTATAGCAATGTATCATGATACTACAAAAACATCTTTTACAAATTGTGTATATAAATACATTAGACAAATGATGTAATTTATTATTACATTATAATGATATTATACGTCAGTACATTTTATAAATCATGAAATAATACACCAATGGGGTCTCCCGTGGTCTAGAGGCTAGCGCGCTAGATTCATAAGTGGGAGATGGTGGGTTCGATCCCCACCGGCGGCAGGAATTTTCTCATCTCAGGGCTCGCTGAGAAAATTCCTGGCTGCACCCTGGATGTCGGTGCTAATGGCCAAGATTTGTCGTTACGCCGAAAAAAAAAATAAAAAAAAATACATCAATGAACAAATCGTGCTGGAGAAAAAAAAGAGAGAGAAAGAAAGGGGAGAAAAAGTGGGTGGGAGGTATAAGGGGATATATGGACTATTTTCGGCAAATAAGGGGGGAGCTACATTGGACCCGATCCGATCCGAACCGATAGCCACCGACTGTCTGAAGAAAAACAAACAGATCTCAATGGAGGTGCCTACATTAGACCCGACCGGACCCGATCGGACCCGATGGCCACCGAATCTCGACCGTTCAAACTTGATTGTTTCTAGACGGACGACGCAAATTGGCGCCAAATGACATAAGGTGTTTCAAAAAGGTTTACAGACTCTAAATCTTAACCGATTTCAATGCATTTTTTTTTTTTAAATGAAATAAAATAAAATTTAGAACAACTTTGTCAATTCACATTTTTGTTTTTTGTTTCCCTTGTTTATTAAATTGCATGGAAAGATTTGTATAACCTTCTGGCTACCTTTCTTATAAATCGTTTTCAACTATGAATACTAATGCCTCTCTTATCGTAATGCAACAGTTAAAATTTAACTGTTACACTATTTAATTTTTTCGGCATTGACACTTCCGGAAGATTGATTGGCCTCTCAACTTCTCCTTCATACCTTCAACATTCAACCTTATCGAAGGTTCCTATGCTTATTAGATGGTATTTCTTTAATGAATGACTCATTTTCACTTCACTACGAGGTCATTACTGACGGGCTGTGACTAGATCGGATGGGATCGGGTCGGGACCAATGTAGGCACTTACGTCGGCCGCAGTCGGTCAAACGAAATCGGATTGGATGGGATCGGGACAAATACGGGTCCAGTGTAGGTGCAGCCTAAGTCGTGTGGTCTCGAAATTTGCAATCAGTAAGTACTTATGCGTTTAACTGTCTCGTTGCAACATGCGCATATATTTCTGTCTTGTCGTTACATGCTGCTCCTACGTGACGGACGTTTATTTATAATTAAGGTAATTTATTTTTATTTTATTTGCTGAAACAGGAAACTTCAATGAGTAATTATTGCGGATTTTAACAATCACGTTGACTTTTTTACAAGAGATGCTTCATAAATTACCGGAGGGCCGAAATCATTGCTATTGTAACAATATAAATTAAGTCCAAATAACAATGACAATTGCTGGAACAAGTGGACACGAATGTTGATTATCGATAATTGATATATAATTGATAGCACCGAGGTTATACTTTGTTGATAAAGGTGGTTGTTTGTCGAGGGATAGACTGCAGAGTTTGGTTATTTCGAGTGGTGTAATGTACACCGAAATGCGGCTGTTTTCAAAACGCTACCGAGAACCTGCTATAAACACTCTAAACAAAGCCCGTTGATACTGTTTAATATGGAAGGGGGGGGGGGTTAGCAATGTTACTAGCATTTCCCGCGAAAACACAGCTGACAATTTGGCGGGTTGTCTTTCCAAACAACCTCGGCCAGCCAAATCATGCAGCTCATTCGCGGCATATTATTCCACTTGGTTTAATTTCAAGTAGGCTTTATTTTCAATATATTATCCCTCGATAATTACCAAAACCAATACAGCATTATGGATAGAGAGATACAATCCTGCTTTTAATTGAGTTTCGGAATTCGTTTTTAACATAGGAGCCTCTAGTTCTAAGTTCTAATCCATTAAATATTTCACAAAGTTAAGTAAGCGAAGGACTAGATAAAATGTAAATACCCATGTAGAATATCATTAAATTTATATTTTACGGCGAATGCTAATGAATTCATATTCATAATAGAAATATTGGATCTTTAAATTTTTGAACGACAAAGCTTTTTAATTCATTGAGAGGAGATGGTTGGTTGTTAGGATGCGTAGGCAGATATAGTCATGGTTCTGTCGTGGTATATCAATAAAACTGAATTTGTTAAAAGAAAAGGTGTTTTATTTTTGCCGACGTATTGGCTTGAAATTCAAGCCTTCACGAGGACGTGAAACAAGCAGGGTGTATAATTCAAGCCTTCACGAGGACGTGAAACAAGCAGGGTGTATAATTCAAGTCTTCTCAAGGACGTGAAACAAGCAGGGTGTATAATTCAAGGCTTCACGAGGACGTGAAACAAACAGGGTGTATAATTCAAGCCTTCACGAGGACGTGAAACAAGCAGGGTGTATAATTCAAGCCTTCACGAGGACGTGAAACAAGCAGGGTGTATAATTCAAGCCTTCGCAAGGACGTGAAACAAGCAGGGTGTATAATTCAAGCCTTCACGAGGACGTGAAACAAGCAGGGTGTATAATTCAAGGCTTCACGAGGACGTGAAACAAGCAGGGTGTATAATTCAAGCCTTCACGAGGACGTGAAACAAGCAGGGTGTATAATTCAAGCCTTCACGAGGACGTGAAACAAGCAGGGTGTATAATTCAAGTCTTCTCAAGGACGTGAAACAAGCAGGGTGTATAATTCAAGGCTTCACGAGGACGTGAAACAAACAGGGTGTATAATTCAAGCCTTCACGAGGACGTGAAACAAGCAGGGTGTATAATTCAAGCCTTCACGAGGACGTGAAACAAGCAGGGTGTATAATTCAAGCCTTCGCAAGGACGTGAAACAAGCAGGGTGTATAATTCAAGCCTTCACGAGGACGTGAAACAAGCAGGGTGTATAATTCAAGCCTTCACGAGGACGTGAAACAAGCAGGGTGTATAATTCAAGCCTTCACGAGGACGTGAAACAAGCAGGGTGTATAATTCAAGCCTTCACGAGGACGTGAAACAAGCAGGGTGTATAATTCAAGCCTTCACGAGGACGTGAAACAAGCAGGGTGTATAATTCAAGCCTTCACGAGGACGTGAAACAAGCAGGGTGTATAATTCAAGCCTTCACGAGGACGTGAAACAAGCAGGGTGTATAATTCAAGCCTTCACGAGGACGTGAAACAAGCAGGGTGTATAATTCAAGCCTTCACGAGGACGTGAAACAAGCAGGGTGTATAATTCAAGCCTTCACGAGGACGTGAAACAAGCAGGGTGTATAATTCAAGCCTTCACGAGGACGTGAAACAAGCAGGGTGTATAATTCAAGCCTTCACGAGGACGTGAAACAAGCAGGGTGTATAATTCAAGCCTTCACGAGGACGTGAAACAAGCAGGGTGTATAATTCAAGCCTTCACGAGGACGTGAAACAAGCAGGGTGTATAATTCAAGCCTTCACGAGGACGTGAAACAAGCAGGGTGTATAATTCAAGCCTTCACGAGGACGTGAAACAAGCAGGGTGTATAATTCAAGCCTTCACGAGGACGTGAAACAAGCAGGGTGTATAATGTTTTTCCTTTCACCTAATCTGTATATAAATTAGTATTGAATCTGTCATCCTTGTTCCTTAGCAAAAATAAAACGCATTTTGTTATAAGAATTATTAATAATTTTTATTTACGAACGAACCTTTACTAAATCTACCTTCGCAATTCTTATTAATATTATTTAGAGTTAGTATTTAATATCAAATAAATAGAACATTGTACAAATGTTTTATAATTTATTGGCTTATTTTATGTTTTATTATGCTATTTTTCAACAACAATAAAAAAACAGTCAGTTATTGGGAAGAATCTATAATTTGGAGGTTTTGGCATGTTAAATACTACTAAACGTTAAAATCTAGACATACCACATTATATGTAACAATTTGTTACTGAATTTACAGAAATTCTTACACATCCCAAGCTCCCACGTCTTTTTGCTGCTGTAAGCGTTTACAGTGCTCTCTAGAAAATACTACAGGTCATGCTCGAAACTGCTGTAAGCGTTTACAGTGCTCTTTAGAGAAGACTATAGGTTTACAGTTTACTCCATAGGTTCAGACCATGTTCGGAACCACCGCTACGCGTTTACATTTTTATCCATAGGTTCAGACCGTGCTCAGAACCACCGTAAGCGTTTACAGTGCTCTCCATAGGTTCAGATCGTGCTCTGTACTGCTTTAAGCGTTTACAGCGTTCTCCATAGGTTACAGACCGTGCTGCTGTAAGCGACACCGACCCGATAGTCAATCGTTCTAATAGGCCGATTAGTCGAGAGGCTAGTATCAAGTATCCGATGATATTGTCCCTATCATGGCTATTATGTTGTCAGCCCTGGCACAATGCCGCTAAGCTCCTGTAATGTGATACTATTCACCGATGTAGAGGGGGGGGGGGACAAAAAAAACTTCCCTCCTCTCATCTCGTCGGGAGAGGCTCTGCCTCTTATAGGAGTTGTGAACGAAACTTATAATGTCAATGTGATAATATTCTTACAGCTCTTCTTCTTGCTGTCCGTTCCTATTACTGGTGTAATTTCAAAAGCTTGGGCTGGAAATTGTTAACGCTTTTTTCGTATACAATTTAATCACCTGTTACGTGGCCTGTTACGGAACTGATTTTTTATATATATATGACATTCTGAGTTCACTTACACCAGTAGCTGTATAAGAGTAGGAGTTTCATGAGGTGGTTTATCAGTTACAACACGCTATTTACACATTTATCTCATCGCCACTTCTCCGTGACGATCCGATTCCATGGTTGCTTCAACTCGATATCGTAATATTCGCCGTATTCTTGTTATGAGAGTGTCTTTTAGGACTTACTTAAGTTCAAGTACAGACATTGCTACCCGTTTTGTTAAGTTTCAAACTCGAAGTGAAGGGTTTCTTATATTATAGACAAAAAATGAATCTTTACAAAATTTGAATGTCTTTATTTGTGCCTTAAGACTTCCGATTAAACTTGAGGGCTGTGAATAGAACAGCCCTGAAATCGATTTTATAACAATACTAGCTGAATACCCGTGCTTCACCACGGCCGATATGTATTTTTTATATTGAGTTAAATAAGATATGATCAAAATTAACGCTACTACATGATTTTGTTCAGCTTATTATTGCACGGACTTTAAAGTTATCCAGTTACGTAAACAGAGACAAATACACGTTGCAAAAGCATAAAACTAACAAATTTGAGGTTTTTAGCACTTATCTCTTCGATTGACATCGCCCCACCGAACATTACAACAGAATCTTATTGTAGAGAATGTAGTAACCTTTCGAATAGCCGCCTTCCACTTACTACGAGTTCCCAACCGTTTTCGAGATATTTTAGAATAAATATACTGAGATCCGAAAACTTTGTATCACCATTCATACAATTTTTTCCCAAATACTTCGTTTTTGAATACCCAAACAGAAAATTAGTTTTGAAAAGTATTTCTATCAATATTTCTGGTATATGGCTACAGAACTCGCTTAAAAAATGGTTTCATTCGTTTTCCTACGTTAAGGAATCTTTCGCACAAATTTCGCTCCAAAAACCATGTTCCAGTAAACGGATTCAACTGGTTAATGAACTTGACCTGAAATCCTTATAATGACGTTGTAGAATTTTTGTCTCAAGAGGTATCTGGAGTGACTCATAAAACGAATATTTACGTGTAAAAACTATAAAAATAACTATTAAATACATAATATTTTTCGTTAACTCATATCTTTTAATTTATTAATAATTAACTCTTACAAGACAAAATCATCGGCAGGACTAACTTTAAAAATACCAAAACTTGATAATGGCTGCAGAATAGATGCCTGATGAAGGACAATAAGGTCCGAAACGTAGTAATAAGAATTAAATATAAAAAATGTAGAAGATTCTAACTATCTTATTTGAATTCTACTAATGTTATATAAAGATGAAGTTTTCATTTTATATTTATTTGATTGCTTTGAAATTATTACCAGAAGTTTTTTGTAGGTTTAAAAATGACTGTTCTATTTTCATAGTAAATGTCATTATTTTTTTTATTATTTATGAACAGGTAGTAAAATGCCTGTTACAATACGTTCAACTGCTAAAGCGGTGAAAATCATTGATGCTATATATAGTAAATGTTATATTCAACTGGTAGCCATTGAAATAATTAAACCTGACTTATGTCATTAATATTAACTCAGTATTAACATATGCCAACAATTGTTTCCGCTGGTCTCCAAAGGATAAGAATGCTTTTCTTACGGTATCTACCATCACTGACTAGTCTCGATTCGGTTCAAGGCATTGGGGACTTGCAATCAGGCATTATTATATTATTCGATCCCGTAACAGGCCACTAGGTCGTAGAAGAGCCGATACTGAAGAGGTATCTCATTCTTGGCCATGCGGCACCCTAAGGAGATACTGCGGTCAGTATTACGCTCTCGCACCATTAAATTAACTAAAGGCTGGGTGTACCAAGGATTGGTCTGGGACCCCAAAGCCAATCCTCGAACAACGACCCTAGAAGATCTTTAGTGCTCGTGCCAGTTCGAACTCGTGAAAAAGGCATTATCACGAGAGTTAACTCCTACTAAATGTATACATTGTGAGAAGATCGGGCCCCATAGCTGGATCATGATCCTCCAGGCTGGAATAGTTACAGCCCATTACCGAAGACAATAGGCCGAGGCGCCTCCAGTCATTATGCCGAGGTTGTACCTAATGAAGACGCTAGATTCGTCCATTGTGCTGCAGAGACGGCGGTGTCTATGTCAGCACAATGCTACTCGATCGGTTCTTATCTCCCTGATTGATAGGCCTATTCAGAAGACCCTGCTCGTGTTAGGACACCTGGGAAGGAGCCAAGTACCGACAATCCGACGCAGCCAGCAAAGCGGAGTACGGAGAGACCCTGCTCGTGCTAGGACACCTGGGAAGGAGCCAAGTACCGACGATCCGACGCAGCCAGCAAAGCGGAGTACGGAGAGATCCTGCTCGTGCTAGGACACCTGGGAAGGAACCAAGTACCGACGGTCCGACGCAGCCAGCAAAGCGGAGTACGGAGAGACCCTGCTCGTGCTAGGACACCTGGGAAGGAACCAAGTACCGACGATCCGACGCAGCCAGCAAAGCGGAGTACGGAGAGACCCTGCTCGTGCTAGGACACCTGGGAAGGAGCCAAGTACGACGATCCGACGCAGCCAGCAAAGCGGAGTACGGAGAGACCCTGCTCGTGCTAGGACACCTGGGAAGGAACCAAGTACCGACGATCCGACGCAGCCAGCAAAGCGGAGTACGGAGAGACCCTGCTCGTGCTAGGACACCTGGGAAGGAGCCAAGTACCGACGATCCGACGCAGCCAGCAAAGCGGAGTACGGAGAGACCCTGCTCGTGCTAGGACACCTGGGAAGGAGCCAAGTACCGAGGATCCGACGCAGCCAGCAAAGCGGAGTACGGAGAGACCCTGCTCGTGCTAGGACACCTGGGAAGGAACCAAGTACCGACGGTCCGACGCAGCCAGTAAAGCCGAGTACGGAGAGACCCTGCTCGTGCTAGGACACCTGGGAAGGAACCAAGTACCGACGATCCGACGCAGCCAGCAAAGCGGAGTACGGAGAGACCCTGCTCGTGCTAGGACACCTGGGAAGGAACCAAGTACCGACGATCCGACGCAGCCAGCAAAGCCGAGTACGGAGAGACCCTGCTCGTGCTAGGACACCTGGGAAGGAGCCAAGTACCGACGATCCGACGCAGCCAGCAAAGCGGAGTACGGAGAGACCCTGCTCGTGCTAGGACACCTGGGAAGGAGCCAAGTACCGACGATCCGACGCAGCCAGCAAAGCGGAGTACGGAGAGACCCTGCTCGTGCTAGGACACCTGGGAAGGAACCAAGTACCGACGATCCGACGCAGCCAGCAAAGCGGAGTACGGAGAGACCCTGCTCGTGCTAGGACACCTGGGAAGGAGCCAAGTACCGACGATCCGACGCAGCCAGCAAAGCGGAGTACGGAGAGACCCTGCTCGTGCTAGGACACCTGGGAAGGAACCAAGTACCGACGGTCCGACGCAGCCAGTAAAGCCGAGTACGGAGAGACCCTGCTCGTGCTAGGACACCTGGGAAGGAACCAAGTACCGACGATCCGACGCAGCCAGCAAAGCGGAGTACGGAGAGACCCTGCTCGTGCTAGGACACCTGGGAAGGAACCAAGTACCGACGATCCGACGCAGCCAGCAAAGCCGAGTACGGAGAGACCCTGCTCGTGCTAGGACACCTGGGAAGGAACCAAGTACCGACGGTCCGACGCAGCCAGCAAAGCCGAGTACGGAGAGATCCTGCTCGTGCTAGGACACCTGGGAAGGAGCCAAGTACCGACGATCCGACGCAGCCGGCAGAGCGGAAGACGGAGAGACTGTTAGGGTTGTAATGAGGAAACAGTATCCAGAGGGAGACCGGACAATGGACGAGACAATGGACCAATCGCTGGAGGATCGTGTTGGCGCCAAACACTCTTCGTCCGCTTCCTCTATCTCATCCCTTCCGACATGCTTAAAGGCAGGATTCGAGCGAGCTATATGGTGGCTTAGGCTACCGTCTCAACTCTTGCTCCTACAATAATGCTTACTTAGGATGAGCGTTTTTTTTGTAATAGATACCAATGTGAGTTGTTAAGAGTTCGATTCCCACTAGGGCTTATGCCTTTTCTATCCGAAAAAGCTGTCCTGGCAGCTGGTAATAAGTGACAGAAATTCGCGAAATCTTTAGAAAAATCGTATATTCAAAGGGCTGTAACTTCGCTCCAAATGGATCAATCAAGCTCGTTGCGGTCTCGAAAAAGTAGTCTTTTTAAGCACCAAACACTTTGTGTATATGACTATAATATTATTTATTATCACCTTTAACTCATTTTTCAATGGTTGAAACTACCTAATCCATATTACCCGACAATTTATATTAACCTCCTTTTGGAACTTTTTGTGTTTAATAATTTCTTTTTAATTACAAATAATTTAGAGGATGTATTCATGATGGTATTGGGGATTTATATTTAAAAAAAAATCAATAAATTATTTGTAGAAATGTAAATAATACCTTCCTCTCATCTAACTGTTTCTATTCTAATCTTTCCAAATGACACTAGTGATAAGAACAGAAACAGATGACGCAGTTCCTGCGAATTCGAGTTATTATTATTTTTATTATAAACATAGGACACCTAGTAATAAAAAAAGAAGGGAATTGGTAGCGCTGGCGGAAGGCTTGGACAGCTGATCAAAACCTTTCCATTCCGAAGACGAAGCCCATTCAGGAAATGGCTGTTGGTAATAAATCTATTAGAATTGTAATTGCCTAGCAATAACTAATTCCAATCGAAAATTATTGACTGATCCAACAGTTATTGACGGAAGACATATTAAATTTTATAAAAAGTTGTACCGCTGGCCTCCTGCCGCCGGGAAACAGGTTAGCCAACAGCCTGCATATTTATTAGATCGGCTCGCACCTGCAGCTTGGGGTGGCAACACTGTCAATGGTGTTCCGCTTCACAATTGGCACCACTGATGATCTCTTATTGATACTCATAACATCTTATAAATTCGATAGAAATGTCTTGACTGAATTCATTTTTAACTCACTAGTCCCGAAGACCATAAATCACTTCGGTCCTGAATTAAAGTTTAAGGTAAGACATTATCAAAATAGTTGGGGTTCGGAAAACCCAATATTTTGAACGTTTTGGCATGTTTTTTGAAATGATGACATTTTGACCAATATATGCCTAGGGGATACATAATGTGATATTTTGCTGAATATCGTAAATTATAAGATAGGTCAAAAGATGATTTTCGCCATGCGGACCTAACTGCTATCTTTGGTCATTGGGTACATCTTGTAGGTTCATCATCATACAGAGAAATCAAAAAGCCAACTTTCACTGCTTGAAATGTTTTATTTGAAGCTACAAAGCGCATTAGAGACAAGATCTCATCGTCAGTACATGTATTTCTTGTGTTATTGTCTATAGACTCTGAATAGGAGACCTTGTCAAAAGCGCTTTGTAGATTGAAAAATAAACACAATTCAAGTAGTGAAGGTTGACATTTTGATTTCTCTACAAGATATACGGCTAGAATCTCAGTATTAATGTGAAGCGAGATTAAACACAACTAATCCTGATTGGGGAACATACGAGAACTAGCGCTACCCAACCGCGCTGCATCCGTCCAGTTTGATATAGAAATCTTGTTGGAAAAGGCGCAAAATCCTGATTTATGCACCGTTTCATAATTCTTCGACAGTTCTAGACGAGAAATCACCCTGGAAGATGAGTACACCGAAAGCAAATGTTATGTTCAGAATTTCAAAAACCAGCTACAGACACAACAAGGAATTTCGTCACAAGAACGGGATGGAGTGCGAACAGTACTTTGTGTCCATTTCTGCTTAAGCTGTTGGTAAAGAATAATTTGATAGAAAACGCCAAATGTATGGCCAAAGCCCCCCAACACAACACTTACATTTCTTGTTGCGAGAAGCCATTAAAAGATGCGGTTTAGTATGGCTATGACGTCTGGTGTATCCTAACTACAACCTTAAACTATGCAGATCCGATTCTTGCAAAACCTTGCATATCCATTACTTCGATAACGGTTCTTTGCATGGTATCATGTTGGCAGGTAGCCAGGACATGAAACAAGAAGGTGTGTTTGTTTAGGCGTTCCCAGACATCCGGCAGTCCTTAGTACCGTGACTGTTGTTGCTTCTAGTTGGCTCTAGTTGTGTTGCTAGACCAATCTCTCGCAGCTCAGCCGGATGTCAGCTGTTCCGAGCTTCTGACAGACTTGCACCATCATCTTCTGCCTTTCTCTTCTCGGTCAGCAAACTGGAACAAGCTGTTTATACCGACTTCAGCCTGCGCCATTTCCTGTCAACATTTGACTACACACCTGTAACGAGGTTGGGCGAGACTGATGAAGCCCACGGATACGATCCATCTCATCCTTTATAAGTACAACCATTTAAAGTTGCATCTGAGTAAACACACAGCATAATTAGTCAGCAAATTATTCAATCAAGCAGATCAAAAGTACAATAAATGCTTAGTTATACAAATCATATAAAACTCCAGTTTTCTTTCCAGTATTGTAAGGTCACACCACGAATTGCGCTGGCTTTAATTCACTATCGGTGACCGTGCGATAACCACTTAATTAACGAATGTATAATAACAACGACGTCAAAAATTACCTATTTTTTATTCCATTTTTATGACATATAAATAACGCTCAATAGACTTAGCTTGTAAGGATCAAAATATATATATTTATTATGGTTCATTCATGGACATTACCAGAGTTAGTGAACCATATAACACAATCTACCCAAGAGTAATACAAAACAGAAGAAAAAAAAAAATCAGAGCCAGAGAGCAGACCAAGTTTCCTATATGTTTTTGGGGTCGCTGAATGCGATTCCGGGATCAGAAAAACACTAGCACCTCTTGGTTTAGGCCCAACACGGAAAACCTCATAATTCACGCTATAATCTAGTTATTCGAGTAGTTAACCAAAAACCTTTTCCTTTGAATGTATGATTTTCCTCAAATTCTCACGTTTTTGCTTATTTTTCAGTACGTAACATCTTCCTGGTGCAAAAAATCGTTGTTTTCTTATACAAAAATTGACCATCAAGAGTAATTCTGGCACTCATGCAATCCTTAAATTCCAAAAATGAAACCCTGAAAAAAGCTTACTGCTTGAGTCGAGCAATGAATCAGTTCAAGTAAATTAAATAAATGGCGGAGAATAAATTAATTGACATCGGCATAATTATTTTTTGAAAAAAAAGCAAGATATTTATTATCTTTCATTTTACTAACCGAGTTAACTTTTGCTTCAATAAAAAGTAGCTAAAAATTACTAAAAAAACACACATCTAGCCAAAATTACACTAGAGTTAACTTGGTCTGGAAGAATTGAAACATCTGTTATCTCGCAAGCTATCCGTTTTCTGAAAATTTGTAATTAAGACTAACAACATAGTTCCTGATGTTTATGAGGTATTAAAACAACTTACGTATCATTTTCATTTGACAAGTACCCTCTTAGCTATTATTAGAATAATACTACGTACAACTAATGTATTGTTTTTATTTCTCAGCATAAAAAACTGCGAGTAAGTATATATCTCAACGTTTCGCTTAATTGGAACAAGACAATGTTGCCTTTAAAATTAAATGGTCAGTAGTATATCTTCCAGCTTTTTGGATATAATTTCGGAAAATCCGTTTATAATTAACAAGTCATTAAGTTGTGGCAAATTATATGGTGGATGTGTCTGACGTCCAACATTAGGTTATACCCACACAAACAAATTTACACCCTACCCAATTCATTTGGCTATTGTTGCACATCTTTACTTTGTTTGCCGATGTCTCAAGATAATAACTAGCTAGGTTTTCGGAGCGAAATTTGAGACATTCACAGCCCTAAATAGCCCGATTAAACCCTCCTTTTGTACCTTTGGATGGGAAGGAAGAGCGGTGGTTGAGTCCTTATATAAGCTATCTGTAAGCTAACCTGGTCGAGGTAACCTACACCGTCGGCGAGTGTCTAAAGGGAATATTTAGAAATGATTTTCCGGGCGATTTGATTGGTGGGCCGGCTCGGGTTCTGCCGTACGAAGAAACCCGATACTCCAGAGCTCCCAGCTGTTCTCCGATCTGCTACATCCTTTGTCCTCCTCATTCAGCCCACTTGCTTCTCTGAATGCTTTATCTACGAGGTTTGCCTCCCACCAGAACATCTATAAACGTCCAAGGTATTACGACCTAGCCGTGTACTTCCTGTTTTATTTTATTTCTTTTGAATGTCCTTCCCATCCATTTCCTGTCATCTATCCAATGTAATTCATTTAATCCTCTTTTCCAATCAACACAACACTCTCCAAATTCATTCATGTTCACACAATTTCCAAAACACTTCAACCATTCCCACCCATCCATATCCTCAGATTTCTATCAGGGAGGTTCCTCCATTGCTCTTCTTCAGCAGAGAATCTTCAGCCCTCCCTATTTCCAAAGGACTCCGAATTTCATGCACTTACATTTCTACAAGGGTCCATCCAAAAAAAAAAAATACACGTTTCTTACGACCTTCTGCAGCTGTTTAGTTGTTATCCCCAGTGACCAGGTTCCATGCATGATATCATAACTTTCATATTGGGCCACGTTTTGGGACATATCTTGTCAGGACCTAATAGTACCCGCTCATTTATTTGTCCATTTCCAACCTCACCAGTTTTCGACCGGGGTGGTACGAACTCTATACAGGGTGATTCAGATCTAAGGAGCCAAACTTCAGGAGGTGATTGTAGACATAATTTCCAACAAAATAGTTCATTTCAAGTATGGTTCAATTCCGAAAGGCAATGGAGATATGTCCAATTGTCTGTTTTCTTAACGTAGTGATGTTTTTTAATGAATAAGAAAAGATTTCTCAAAAACTATTCAAGATAATTAAATTATAATTATCCTATCATAAAATAGACAAAATATTCTTTAAAAAGACAGTACTTTAATACACTAAAATCATTTTTAAAAGATACTTTTTGGACGTCCGATAACGCACTTTTGTTTTTATCGAGGAATCAGAAAATTTTTCGCGAATTTTTTCCTCACCCCTTAACGGACAACAGATTCAATACTTACAAGAAAACTACTACATTTAGTAAGCATTAAATTCATGCAAATGAAGTGCAGGTTTATTACGCGATAAATTGAACGATTGCCTCCCTTTTGTCAAAATATATGAATTTGTTACTTTCAAATACCAAATAAAAAATTATTCATTTTTTTTTTTTGGCCAAACTCTGGGAATCCATTGCCCAGTCCGAAAGCAATAATAGTAACTGAAAGAAACGATTGGAAAAGTTTTTCATTTGAGAAATATGTCACATTTCTTGTTTTCCAATTTTTCATTGATTTATCTTTAACGAGATGTATTTGGAACCCAGTTTTGATTAGAAATTTTGAGGGGAGAATTCAAAAACATTTCAGGGTGTTTGAATAATTTTAATCCAAAATTTACACGATTTTTTGGACGAATAACTTCTTCAGCACGATTGACCTATTGTAATGGAAGACGTTCCGCTTGCACATAGATTCATGCACCAGTGCTGTTAGACAGTGGATGGATCCACTGTACAAGTTGATAAAGGTACAATTGCAATTTCGGCAAATTTTCAATTATATCAGCAAATATTTTAGAGCCAACTATATCGTGTAAAAGATAAATCATTGAAAAACACAAATTTAACATGAAAAACTTTTCCAATCATTTCATCCAGTTACTTTTTATTGCTTCCGTACTGGACAATGGATTCCCTCAGTTTGGCCAATACAAAAAGAATAATTTTTAATTTCCTCACACAAGGTATTTGAAAGGGACTAAACTACATTCCACATTTTTTTGACAAAAGGGAGCCAATCGGTCAATTTATCCCTCAATAAATCTAAACTTCATTTTCATAGGTTTAATGCTTATTAAATGTAGAAGTTTTCCTGTAAGTATTGAATCTGTAGTCCTTTAGAGGGCTGAGGAAAAAAATCGTGAAAAAACTCTGATTCATTGATAAAAACAGAAGTGCGTTATTAGACGTCCAGAAAGTATCTTTTAATAATGGGTTTATTGAATTAAATTACTGTTTTTTAAAAGGAAATTTTATCTATTTTATGCTGGCATAATTAGAATTAAATTTTCTTGAACTTTTTTTGAGAAATTCTTTCTTATCCATTAAAAAACATTACTACGTTAAAAAAACAGAACATTGGACATAGCTCCTTGTCCTTTCGGAATCGGACCATACTTCAAATGAAATTTTTTGTTGGAAATGATGTCTATAATTACCTCCTGAAGTTTGGCTACTTAGACCTGAATCACCCTGTATAAGTTCAAACGGTCATCATTTAACTGGCCAAGTAGGCCTGAACTTGGCCTGGAACACCACCGTTAGCCTAGATACCTTCCAAGTATTTTTTACCTCTCTGCTCACTTCCTTCGGAACATGTATGACCATCCAAAATACCATCCATGTCCTTCATGTTCCATTTCAACATGTTTTGATTGCCTGCTCCATCCATTTCCTGAAATCTATCGAAAGAAGATCATTTTATCCTCGTTGGCAATCAACACTTTTCCAAATTCCTTCAGGTCCTTGCACCATGAAACATATCGGCAATCTGTCGAGCTTATGCATTTCCGTCTATCCCACCCCTTTATCATATCAGCACCCAATATTTCGCCAGGTCTTTGGCCTCTAAATCCAAATACATTTGTACAAAAGTCTGTTCAACATAAATCTGAAATCGCTTAAATCCGACAGAAGATCTATAATAATAAAATATTAACACAGCTCCAAATCGTTTTTTATCGCTCGTTCTACCGAGAGCAAAGAGGCGCCAGAAGGGTTTGAAACATCCAGAGCAAGGAATAAATGATATGGGCAGCAGTAATATATTTTCTTTTTTATTTTTGTCCTTGCGTCGCAATTAATTGAATCCAGTTACATTAAAGACCACAATATACATCAGAAATCTCATCCATTTCTGACGATCTTCAGAGCTCTTAAGTATCTTGTCATCCAACTCAATCCAATTCAATATACCTTCCAAATGTTTCCTATTTCTCCGACAGTCCGATTCTTGAATTACCTTGAATGTATTCCATTATTTACTTTAAGTCCTCATTTTCAATGTCTTATAGGTTAATTGAATCTCTAGATCATACCCTCCTTAACTTCATCCAAGTTCTTCTCTGCCTTCCAAATGAATTTCTCACTGTCCCAACCCGTTCCAAATCTTTACCGTCAATGTCTTTATTACAAGTGCGTCTCCCGAGAAGCGGGTGGCGCACGCTGCGGGTGTGGTCCTGCTTTTTGCGGCTCCTGCTACCGGGGTCCGGTGTCCACCCAATCTGTAGATCGACCTCGCCGTTTTTGTTCCCGCCTAAAAAGGAGCGCACGAGACAGCGTCTCGGATTACGCGTGAGGATCTACTCGGGAGGAACCGAGTTATGCTAATAGGAGATAAGCCGGGGAGAAAGCCCGCGTCTAGGTTTCGTGTCACGTCCATCGCGTCATCGGTCCATGATATTGGAGCAACGTATAAACAGTAGTATAGGAATTAAACTCCGAACGAATTCGATAAAATTAACACATAGAAAATATGGATCTTAAAAAATTGCTTGGTTTTTATCAGATACTAGCTGTTACCCGGCGTGCCATGCTACACCTACTTTCTACATATAGAAAAGCCTAAATAAATTACTAACCAAATAAGTATTATTAAAATCTAATAACACGAATCTGTAACTGTTTCGAACCCGTGACCTCCCAACCCTGAGTCCTAGACGACTTTGACATAACCTATAACACCCCCCGTATCAAGACATACATGTATGCCAAGTTTGGTAAAAATTGGTCTAATGGTGTGGATTTTTATTAAAAAAACAACAACATACAGACAGCAGCTGGTAGACGTTTTTGACCTGGCCTATGACAATCCCCTGATCAAGACCAACCTGTGTGCCCAGTTTGATCAAAATCCGTCAAACGGTGTGGGTTTGTATAAAGAACAAACATACAGACAGACATCTGGTAGACGTTTTTGACTTAACCTACAACACTCCTCAGATTAAGATCTACATGTGTACCGAGTTTAGTCAAAATCGGACAAACGGTGTGGATTTGAATAAGGGACGAACATACAGACAGACAGCTGGTAGACGTTTTTGACTTAGCCTACGACATTCCCCAGATTAAGATCTACATTTGAACCGAGTTTAGTAAAAATCGGGCGAACGGTGTGGATTTGTATAAGGGACAAACATACAGACAGACAGCTGGTAGATTTTTTTTGACCTAGCCTAGGAGATTTCTCGTATCAAGACCTACCATTATTCCAAGTTTGGTCAAAAACGGTCAAACGGTGTGGATTTGTATAAGGAACAAACAAACAGAAAAACAGACAGACACGTGATTTTTATATATATAGATCACAATTCATTAAATTTATTATTCGTATGCAGGATGTTCTGATAAATTGAACATCATGCATAAGGCGAGATTTGGAGAGAGCTACACTGCATGTTTCATTGGATAACCTACAGTATTTAGAATCCTTTCCTAATATAGCCAGTTCAAATAGACGATATATTTAGAGATGAGTAATGAATAGTTGGGTTTTGGCTAAGAACAACAATCAGATTTTCGTAAAAATCTATATTTACAACATTTTGGCATGCTCATTCTTCACCTAAAAACCCAAATATTTAGAATAACTGAAGAGAATAATTAAAAACAGTAAAACACTATATTAGATCGACAACAAATATTTTATAACCGATGTTTATGTATCAATCAAATATAGTGTTTCACTACTTTAATTGATCTCTTCGGTAATTTTGTATATTTTAGCTGAACAAGGCTGCCAAAGAGTATGCGAAAACATTCTAAATATAGATTTTTTCGAAAAACTGATTGTTATTCTTAGCCAAATCGAACTATTTCCTGACAACAGCCCAACAAGCATTCTTCTCGATCTAGGTTATGCAGAGTGCTTTATTACAACTGGCAGAGGACAAATTCTTGCAACATGAATTCCAGAAAGCTGTTCACATTCCTCTGGGTATATTAGAAGACTCATGATAGCCCCATGCATACGATTCAACAAGCGCTTTGCAGAGATCTATGCTGTATGTTGAACAGGGCAGTTTCTTGCCATTCGACTCAACAAGAAACATTGACATTCCTGTTTGGTGTGTTGCATGAACAGGCATCCTTCTCAATGTAAGTTTTGTACCCCGGATTCTAAAATGTATGATTGCATTAAAACTAAGTTTAGTTAAAACCACAAGAAAGTCCCACCGGAATAAACAGTTTGCAGGAAGCTAGTTTGCGTGTTGTACGGTTTAATGTCGTGCCTTTCGGGTAAATAGTGAACTTTGACATTCCTGCTCGGTTTGTTGGCGGCCCAACTCAGCCCCAGAAGCATCCCTCTCAATCAAAGCATTGCAGAGAAGTACGTTGCAAGATACACAAAATACATTTCCACTAGGTACAGTTATAGCCACTAGAGAACCCAACATGCAGATGGCCGAGCCTCAGGCATCAACAACACGGCCGACATGTGGTAATGAACCCCTAATAACCACCTTCCTACATACTTTATTACGCCATTAATGTCTTCAGAGGGGTTCTAATTTATTGGGTCCACTTTCTCCACCGCTATTTGAACCTAATTAAATTACCCAGTAGTGAGTACTCTAGGATATGGAGATCTGTATCTAGGAATACCTGTGATTATCTGGATATCTCCTCGACATACCTACAGCCTCCATTTAGACTACGGACTTCGCTCAGCCTATATCAATTAAAATGGACTGCAAATACTTACTAGGTACTTAGCTATTAAAGTGTAAAACCCCACCGACCCTTGATCTTCTTAGGCGGTCACCCATCCCAATATTAAACACGCCCGATTTTGCTTAACTTGGCTAATCGAATTGCAACCGACGCATTTAACGCGTAATTGCCGCTCTCTCATTGGATTATTGGCTTCAATAAGATTTCTTGTGTTCTAAATGATACTAGTGCCAAAATACACAGACCATCGCTATCCAAAGGATTTAAAGGGAACATACTGAACTTATTTATTGAATTTATTTATTTCATTTAAGAGATTATTATGTGATTTAAAAGTCTTTATGAAACAACGAAAAATTCCTGTTTTTGTTTACAGAGAAATAGCCCTGATGATTGGCTTAAGAGAAGGGTTGAATCATGTTACTGCCTTCCTAGAAGAATGTAATAAATCTTGATTATAATTGATTAGAACGAAATTTAGTTAAAAGTGGAAAATTAGATTGGATTTGTAGAGCCATTTTAAACGGAAAGCAGTAAATTAAAATTTACATTAAGTTAAAATTGCTACCTATGTTCAAACAATAGGATACTAATATGAACATTAAGATATTAAAGTAAAAAAACAATTTGCTAGCAGATTCAGGATCGAAAAGTTTTCTTGTATACAAATTTCAAAGTACACTAATTTCCTGGAAGATAACTTATTAATATAAGCTGTTGGGTCTGTTTGCGAAGAGCACATCCAGTTACTTCTCCAGTTACTTGTGAAGTATCTGTAGTGATTACAGCAGTGATTCAGCGCATGCGCATAACTCATTAGCTTTTCTATTGGTTGTTACTGGTAGTAAAGTAACCTTAACACTCAAGTCAATCCAACTCGCATAAATTAATAGAATTCTATTCATTTTAGGGAGTTGGGTTGACTAGAGTTTTGATATCTTCTTGAGCGAGCGCAATGAGCGGAAACGCATAGCACGTATGCCCATAATGCGAAATAAATATAAAATATAAATATGTTATAGAACCACTGGACAAAAAAATTACCCTTGATTTATAATATTAACCAATATTACTTGCTGTAATATATTCTGCTTATTTTCATTTATGCTTTACAAGCCTAAAAGTATTACATACTAATACAAGTTATCTAAGGGTTTGTTAAAAACCATATTATATAAATATAACAGTCAAAAAGAGGTTTCTTTTAGTAGTCATTGCGGAGATTTTAAATACTTTTCATTACTATATTTATGGTTTCTAACCTTAGATAACCTGTAAAGAAGTAATAGATAACCTGCAAAGAACCTGTATACTAATCAGTAAGTACCAAAATCACTGTTTAAAACCACGACAGATACTTCAAAGAAACTGGATGTGGCCTTCGCAAACAGACCCAAGCTGTTTTTCGTCTATGGACTGTGTATGTTATTTAGATTATATTTTGACAGGAGTGCACATCCATTATCGATTAGTCACCATTCATGTTTAGGATTTAGGGAAAGGAAGGTCTGCCTGCACCATTAACCTCCCTATTAGCGCGGCTCAACCCCGGAGAGCAATAACGATTCTCCAGGTAATTGCAGGCTAAGTACCCCCCACTCCTCGACAATGTCTGGCTGGAGCCATTGTTTCCAGCGGCGGCTCCACCCTAATGCTCCAGCAAACAGACAAACATATCTATTTGTCCGCTCTCTCATCCGGATAATGCTTCCGCATCCTCTCTCCGTCCGATCTTTCGTCAAGTAGTTTGTCTCTGTCGGTAGTCCGGGTGCCGTCTGGACAACTGGCGGAATACCTTCAAACAATCTTTACCACCCAGGGCATGTTTTTTAGCTTAGCCAGACAGCTAATGGATTTGTCTCTTCAAACTAGAGCAAGCTTTAGGGTGCTGTATGTCTTTCTATATTTTGGCAACTAATTTGATAAATAGCCCGATCCCAATGTATAAAGTCCGTCACGCAGGAGCTGCATAACTAAGCACTTTCCTCAGAATTTGGGTAGTGTAGACTGCTTTCCAGAACAATTTGCTTAAAATATCCTACATAAATAAAATAAAAACGTGAATAGTTCTCATTTTGTAATGAGTAACTGATCAATTATTAATTTGCATCCAGAGTTATGTTTACACATGGTACCTACTACACTACGTAATAAATACAAAAATCCTCATATTATCTTATTTTGATCTAACGCAGGAACAGGATACAGTCACTCTAGTGGTAGAAAGCGCTCCTTACGGCGGCTTTGTAAACCTACGTCTGCCGGCTTTTCTATTCAAATATATTGCAAATTAAACCCCCGCTTTCCGATTGACCGATTCAGCTCATTTTTACAACACTTCTTTCTCATGAGTTACCCACGACATATACCGCGTTTCGTTACAATACAGCAGAAATTACGACCGGTATGAGTATATTAGGAATTTGGGTCCGGAGTAAACCCCCCCTTCTAATGAACCGATTTAGTTTATTTTTACAACACATATTTACCTGTAGATTACCACTACGAATACCGAGTTTCGTCGAAATATACCAAAAATCACGGCTGGTAGTGGCGAATTGGTATTGTGGGTCCGGAGTAAACCCCCCCTCCTAATGAACCGATTTCGTTTATTTTTACAACACATATTTACCTGTGGATTACCACTACGAATACCGAGTTTCGTCGAAATATACCAAAAATCACGGCTGGTAGTGGCGAATTGGTATTGTGGGTCCGGAGTAAACCCCCCCTTCTAAGGAACCGATTTAGTTCATTTTTATATCTCACTTTTTTCTCTATATTACCACTACGAATACCAAGTTTCGTTGAAATATAACAAATATTACGGTTGACATAGTCAAATAAGTGTTTTGGGTTCGGGGTAAACCCCCCCTTCCGGTAGACCGATTTTGGTGGTTAACGAACTCGTTCAATCGTTTTCTAATTGAATGCTATATACCAAGTTTCGTGACGAAAAAACAAAAACTCTGGCCGCTATCGTGTTAACAGACACATATATATATATGCATATATATATATATATATATATATATATATATAGATATATATAAATTTTAACGGGGGTCATTTTCGGTGTCTACTAGGTAGGATCGATAAAGATTTGAAGAAATTTTTCAAAAATTCCGTCATGAGTCCAACCTCAATAGCTACTTTCCTTCGGAGGAAAGTGCTAATAACACGGCTACCCTCGTGCACTGTATAGGACATCATTATTTAACTCAGAATTTTTTTTTATTTTTTTTGTTTTTGTTTTAATACATGCCAACCTCTGTCATATTTTTTAGTTTCCCGTTTCTCTCATTTGTTTGAATTTGTTAATTCATTAAATCAGCTTTTAAATTTTATCGTTTTAGTGTCCTTATTATGAATTTATTATTGATACTGGTTTGCACCAGTATCAGTTCCTAAGAGGAGCTGAGTTTACAAATGTCTTAGAATATAATTTTCACGTGAATAGGAACAAACTTACACCAAAGATTGCTCACACACGCGGACACGCATTCATACATCTCTCCTTAATGTTTTCCATATAAACTGTACACAGGGCACTTAGAGGGGATGAGAGGTGAATACTTTTAAACCTCATTATTTTTATCATTGTTTTTTGTTTTTTTTTAAATAACCAAATCTTTGTTGATGCTTTTATCTGTTACACGGTGCACCGTGTAACAGATAAAAGCATATATGTATGCATACCTATACATGTATAGGTATGCATACATATATGCCTGCCTTGCTAGATGTGCCAAAAATGGTTGATTTAAAAATTCATGATCGTTAACCATCTGAATCCCTATTTTTCGTGTTTCTTGCAGGTTCACTTAGTTTAGAGTTTCTAACATAAGGAAGCGAATGGAACATCTTTTAACCCAAAATGTGTGACATTTTACGAGAAACGTCAGTATAACTTATTTTCTAACTAATTTTCGATTTGGCCATTAATAAACTATTCAGTTGAAAATTGTTTCAGAAGTTGAATCACACAAACTAAGATATTAGAATTTTGGTTATTTTTGGAGATAAGGAATAATTAGAAAAGAAATATTTTGGCTAAGTAAAGAAAACATTTCGAGAATTTTGACCGAAAAAAGTGTTGGAGAAAACGAAACATATTTACACATACTTGTCTAGCTATATATTGGCATATATTCCTGTACTAATCGTGCTGCATTCCAAGTACAATATCATGCAAGGAGCACCAGATTGTATACATAGTTTAACAGGATCAAGATAAAATTCAAGTATCATAAACATGATAAAGTCTGAATGAGTTCGTTCATTGAAGCAGAAAAAGATCCCCGATATTAATGCTGGTAGAGCTAAACAAGTTAAGGGCCATCAAAGGCCGCCGTGAGCGCTATCTAACGACCCCGAGTTACATTATAATGGTTTAGCTTTCATTAGACCCGTCGAATGCAGGAGGTCTAGATGGATATCCAAAGCACGGGATTGGATTAGCAAGAACGCGGGCTGTGGTTGGATATTGTTAAATGGACCAACAACTCTTAGAAGGGAGATACCGACAACCTTATCAGCGGAGTTTGTTAGTTCACTACAAAGGGTTGTTAGTAAGACCTTTCTTGGGGCTCCTTGCAAGCAATGTTAGTAGGCCTCTTGAACAAGATGCACCTGGAAATAGTACAACTGAATTTTGGCAAATGTCCTTCGAAAGACTTGTAAAATGGTCTTAACGATCCTTTACAATGCCCAGTTGCCCTCCGCGCTACAAATTCCGAAAATCGTACGGAAAACGCGCATACGGAATAAATATATATATATATATATATATATATATATATATATATATATATATATATATATATATAATAACACAATATACATGTCCTTAAGGATTGTATGCAGGAGTCCTCCAAAAATTTTCAGAACTTAGCCCCACTTCTGCCAAGTCCTCCTGTGGCAAACTATGTCATCAGGAGTCTTTTGGGGATCCACATATCTTCAATATGATTTTATATGTGGTCCATCAATAAATCAAAAGGTACTTGCGAAAAACTATGGACTCCAACTTCCTACAGTGATGTGCTTCAGATGAAGGACCTAATAACCATGTCTCTATTACATACATGTCATTATATAAATTAAATACGTGTATATATTTATTATTAATATTATAAGATTGTGACCATTTTTTTCTCTTTTTTCCCAGACAATTTATTTAAAAAATGGCGGAAGGACATATGTATTTAAAGCACTGCAGTTTATCCTAATACCCTTTATTAAGTTCTCTACAAGTTTTGCGTCTACAAGCTAAGTCGCCTGATTAGTTGAGAGCCTTAACTATCTACATAAGTTTGGGCTTGAGTGAGGAAGACCTTTCACAGGTAGGGCCACGACAAGACTGATACCTTATATTATATATATATATATGCAGATGTACATATAAAAGCATACAAGGCATACGTGTCTGAATATGAGACTGTCTACGATTTAAGGAACCTTAATAATAATTAAAGATAATTTTAAAAAAAAGAAGGAAAAAAATCAACTCCCTAAAATGCCACGAGGGCTCAGTGAGGCAGGTACTGTAGAGGTATCTGATACTTGAGCATATTCTAGGGGAGGATGTTGTCAGTAATATACTACGGCCGCCTCTTTGCAGGAACTAACTAAAGGTTCGGACACAAGAAGATAAAAAAACACCCAGTACACGTCCGAGTATCGAACTTAGGTCTTACAGAAGATGAGTCGAGTGCTATACCTCTGAGCCAAACTCGCCACCTGATAATCATAATGTGTATCAATAACTAGTTAGCTAGATAAGCCAGCCAAATGGCAGATTGACCAATAGCTCCACACAGCTGGTAGGTGTGCCACCTCACCCAGTCCACTAGCTTCATATCAGGAACAGTTGGCAGGCCTGACGACGATCCAATCCTGACAAAACAAGGAAGGATCGGTAAGGTGAGTCATGAGGAGGCTAAGTGTAAATAAAAACTTTCATTTTGTTTTATGGCCATCGCTTTTTTATTTTTTTATTATTTTTAAATCCATTAATTTTTTAGAACATTCGATAAGCAAGAGTTGAGGTAGAACTGATAAGTTATCAAATATGGATCTTGTTGAATAATATATACATGATGTCTCAATTGAAATATCATCTACACCATTATATGCTTAATTTATAATCCTAACAACATTAGTTGAAAATGGAATCCTGTATATCAGGTTTCGTCCTCCAAAAAAATATACATATATATAAAATACCTTATTTATCTAGTAGGTAGGATTTGTAACGATTTTTAGAAATTTCTCAAAACGCCTTTCTTGGCAACCACAATAGCTACATTCCTTCGGGTAGTGCTAAAAGGTTTTTTGTTATTGTCTCAGTAAGTACGCATGGGCGTATATAAGGGGGCTGAGGGGCTGCAGCCCCACCCCCTCAAATTATGATTTAATCGGTAAAAACATGCCATAAAAATCTTAAAAACAAATAAATGAGATCACTTAGTTAAGAAAAAATATTTCTTTTTAAGCGTAATAGCGTTTTAGTTGGCTAACTATTTTAAGTTCTAGATTGTTCCTCCCAGCTCCCCCCCCCTGAAATTCTCCCAGTCCTCCCTAAATTATTTCCTATATACGCCAATGAAGGAAGGCCTTTCTGACACCTTCTCCCCGAATTCCATCGAAAAAACAACTCAGAAAAACATTGCTAAAACTCTGTGATATGCTAACTGTATAATTGAAGCTGCTCAGGAGCTGACCAGCAGGCGTTGTTAGCATTATCCTTAGCTAACACCCCAGAGGAGAGAGGGTGGAGATGGGTCCTCGCCTTCAGTGCTGCCCTCTATGAATGTTTGATGCAGAATCCCCTGGGCGGGAGGATTTGCGCGGGCAAAGAGAAAACTCTGAAGATCCGTTGAATGTTTAATGAAATCAAATTCCTCCATGAATGTTCTAAAACGGGCCGAGGTCCTATCTATAATGCAGCGAGGGTAATCAGCCATGGTGGGATGAGGTTGTAAGCCTTTTAGTACTTACTTGGTTAGGGGTCCCCCCCCCACTAACACCCCTCCCCTCCCTTTTCCCTTTCTCCGTCTCACCGCGATTTGGCAAAAACAAAATTAAGAAAGTGTTGGGTAAACTGGTATTTCTAATAACCATCAGCCATTTATTTGAACACAATTTGTAAACAATAATCTATTTCAGAAGAGAAGGACGATCGTACAAATAAACCAGTAACCGGAGGTTATCGGAATGTGGCCTGAATTGTCAATAAAATAAATTTTACAATAAAATTTAATTTTATTGCTAGCGTTTCTGCTTGAATTCCAAGCTCAGGACTGCCAAGACCACGAGTACCCATACCTTTGGAAGGTGCTGCATCTCTTGAGAAGTAAGAATAAATGTCGAATTATCTTAGCCGTGAGGTTGGTGTTCATAAATTTATTTAAGAGAGTTTGTGAATTAGATATACAGTGTGTAAAATAGATGAAACAGTTAAATAAGCATTTTTAATTTTTTTATTTATACGAATTTTTCCATTAATTTTAGAGTGCGTTGCTACATAAGCTAGAAATTAAACTATCTAAAAAGAATAACAGAAATAGAAGCCTAAATATTAAGTTTATCGTTTTAGAATAAAACGTTAAAAATATCCTACAATTTATGTAGTTAAGGATTTTTTTTTCTTTTATAAATTAATGATGTATATTTCTGAAATTATGAATGAAGTAAGTCGAATTAATATTTTGCAGCACCTCTCTTTTCTTTTATTAATACGTTTATTCTATGTGGCATTGAATCATTTCGTTTTTTTATTATAAGCTGTAGGTTTTCATTCCATACTCTAATGATGGATTCCATCAAGTATTTTTTATGAAGCTGACTGTGAGTCGACTCATTCTATTTATTTTTAAACTATAATAAAGTATCAATAAAATATGTGGATCCAATGTGCAAACCCACTAGAGACAAACAGTATGTATCTAATTTAAATTAACATAATGTATCTTTTGACATGGGGTGCATTTGTTTTTCACACTACCCAATTAGTCTTTAAACGTCAAATTTTGAGTTCGGTATTTTTGGCCACTGTTAGATAGGATTTATGGCAATTTCAGGATTTTTTTGTTTATAAAATAGGATGAAAATAATGAATGAATGAAAAGTTTTATTCTTATTCCGGGACACAAGTCCCATAGGAATAATTTTGAAATTACAAAATAATTTTGAATTTTACGTATAAACTTATAAATGCTATCAGTATCAATATATAGTGTACAGCTTCAATATAGACTAGGGGTTGGGTAAAACTTGGAGGGATAGAAGGTGGTGGAAGAGTCGGGATTTAAAGGTTTCTAGGTTGGTAGAATGGCGGACAGACAGAGGTAAGGAATTCCATAGCGAGGTGGCACGGGTGACGAATGATTTTTCGAATATTGCTGTTCGGTGGGAAGGAATATAAAGATCGGAAGGACGAGATCGGGTGTTACTGGAGTGAACCGAGGATTTAAATTTAAGAAGTTGAAAAATATAAGAAGGTCTACGGGATTGAATAACTTGGTAAAGGACTGGGCCGAGGAATTACTGACGACGATAAAGAGGGAATAGCCAATTTAGCTCCTGGTAGAAATGTGATATGTGGGAATAGATGGTAAATCAATAAAACACGTTTATTTACTAGTCATTTTATTAAAACTGACCCCCCCCCCCCTTCCATTTCATATCCACTGATGGCTCTTCAGGGGGATTAAAACTTGTAAATTTATTTTTATTATGTAGTCCACTAATTTGTTCATTCATCGACCTTTAAAAAGATCGGAACGCTTTTTTCGCATTTTTTAATTTATTATCCGAAAAGATAAATAAATTTTTCCAGAACATAGCAACCATATATAAATATCTGGGTATACACGGGAACGAAGTAAGAACAGGCGATATCTGCATATCCCGCTAGAACGCCAATTACCTTCAGATTATTTATGACTTCATCCTAGAAGAGATACAGGATAATAACATATTATTTTATATAATATATTATGTTTCAATTACACCTTGCTGTAATCGATAGCCAACTTCAGCTTCACGTCTGGTGTAAATCGCCAGTCTTATGCTCCGGCTGTTTTTTTTTTTTAAAGTGTTGTAATTTTTAATTATTTTTTTGTTGTTTTCTAAGTCTTTGATATTAAGAGTTTTGACGTTCATTATGTTGTAATGACAAGGTGGCGTGGTTTGATTCGTGATGTTAATGTTCCTGAACGGTGATTTGATACTCGATACTGGACATTAGAACTGTTACAGTGATTGGGTTACGGTATCAGCTAATCACTGTTTGGAACTGGCCGGTCTAATGGGCTATAAATGTGATTTATTAATATTCTACAAATAGATATTTCTTTAATCATACAGTTAACTGTTACTAGGTACTGCATAATATACCGAATATTCGGATATTACTCGATTTGGTAACTGTTTTGCTTTTTTTTTTCTTGCTTTTTTTTGGCGCACCAACACACAGTGGGGCCAAACGACATATCGTGTTTAAAAAAAAGCTACAGCCTCCAAATCTTAACCGATTTCAGTATTTCATTTATTTTTTTTTAAATGAAAGTTAATAAAATATGAAACAACGTTGTCTAGTCAGACTTTCGTATCTGTTTTTCCTTTTTTTATTAAATTCACAAAGTTTCTCAAACGAACATAAAGTATAACATAAATATAAAATTGAACACAAATATTCTTTAAAGAACATTTTATATAAGTTAAATATAATATATTTAACTTATATAAAATGTTCAAACAAATACAAGTTAAATGTTTAACTTATATATTATATAAGTTAAACATTTAACTTGTATTTGTCAGTATGTTATTGTTTTGAGGTTATTTATAAAAATAAATGAAGAGTGGAATTGCTAAGGGTTTTAAGTGCCAAAAACAAAATTTTTCAGGAAGCAAACTACACAACTTTGATAGAAATTATTTTTAATTTTCACAAAAATTTTAAACGGCTCTTTACATTGTAAAAGAAATATTTATCAAGTCATTTTAAAAAATGTTAACAAATAAAAAAGTTATAGCATAAGTTCACCACAAACTCCTCATTCCAGCATACTCTTACCGAATTAACGGATCTGAGTGCCAATGGTAATCACATAACTCTCGGAAAATGTCTCGATGAAAGATCTCCTTTCTTGTTTAGTGCCAACTCTAATGTATTTGGAATTCTGTGAGATACTGTAACAACTACAACCAACAAAACTAACTCATAGATCTTTTAGGAGGGCATTGGCGCAGTGAAAAAATGAAAAATTGTAAAATGTCTCTTAGATCCCTTAGCAATTCCACTCTTCAAATACGCTTTCTTAATTGTATTGTCTTTAATATGTAACAGTTATTAAACAAAATCACTGGTACCCCGCTATGGTTTTCCTTGGTAAAAAATGCTTACATCTGTTTATAAATAGGTTATAAGTGTCGAGAGTAAACTCCCTCATCAGATGAGCCGATTTCGCTGGTTAAGGAACTGGTTCCAAAGGGAATATCTGCCAGTTTCATGGCGAGGCGGAGGTGATTTTTTATATTTAGGGTAAACGCACCAGTAGCTGACAGGTGCACCAGTAGCTGACAACATCTTCGAAAAATATAAATAATAAAGGTTCAAAGCCTTTCAGACCCCCCTCTCACAAAGCCATGGCTTCTGTAGGTATTTCTGCGTTGTTAGGTTGCCTACCCTGCTTTATTTTGGCGGGCATAGTAATATCAGGTAATCAAATCATCTGCATGTTCTCCGTCACTAGCTCAGCGCCTTCCAAGTAGAGGACACCCGGCTAAGACACCAAGTTACGGTTCGTGTTCTCCCCTTTACTTATTCTGTTATATTCTCAAATTAGTGTGTTGTTTCTTCTTATGAGTGTTTATAGATTGTGTTTTATCTGCCTTTGAACCCTATTTCACTGTGAATTAGGAAATTCTGTGGGTGTCAGGTATTGGACCCTAATATTGGGCATATCACCAATAGCTGACAGACCTGTCAGCTACTGGTCCCTCATATAATTTTCTTCCAGCCATTTTTTCCTTATTTAACCTTTCTATTTTGTTATCTATCCTATACCGTTTAATTCTATTTTGAACGTAGTATATATATTCCAGTAGCTGACAGGGGGTGTCAGGTACTGGAGCAAAACATGTCAGCTAGTGGAACAGCTTTTAAAAAAGAAGAACTTTGCACCCCTGCTAGAAGCCATAAGAGAAGTACCACCATCTGCTATCAGAAATGGATTTAGGAAATGTGGTTTGGTGCCATGAAACCCCGAAGCTCCATTTCCCTTCACCACGCTCTCAGATGGAAAGAAGAGTATTAATCACGAAGACTCAATTAGGCTGAGGGATACCAAAAGGGCACTCAGAATCATAGAAGAAGCTATAGGGCAAGAAAAAGCCATGCTACTTAAAAATGCTGAATCCTGGACGAGTGGGGATGATGACAAATCGCTTTATGACTTATGGCAGAAGCTTGAACAAACGATTAAAATTCTCAGTTTGCAGCCAGATGATATCCAGTCGGCAACTGTAATAAGTAAGATTGTAAGATAGTATAATAGTTTTGGGAGTAAGCGAAACTCATGACACAGTTCGGCCAAATCCACTTCACCAAGCTGGAGCAACCTGCTTCATACACCTTGCGTTAATTTCTAACCAAACCAGCATATCAGAAACACCACTAAATACCTTCCCAAGCCCTTTCAAAAAGGCGCTGGCGTGGCCTGAATCTCCCAAGAAAATATCGAAGAGGAAAAGTTACCCCGGCTCCGTAATTTCTGAGTCTTGGAGAGATTAAAACAAACAAAAAGATCTAAAAAAAAAAACATGAAGAGGAAGAAAATAAAAAAAATGAGAGCTGCAGACAGGTTGAGAAAAAAAAAATTAAAAGAAAGAAAAGTGGTAAATTTGGGACCAAGAATAGAGAGAAACAGAAGATAGTCATCTTCTAGTGAAGAAGAGTGGTTTCCATCTGAGGATAGTGAAGAAGATTATGCAGAGTGAGTAGTCTCTGAAATTGAAGGTGATGGTACTGGAGTCAGATTTAAAGAGGATTCACAATTTCCTAGCATTGTGCCCATTGAACATCAGGTTAAGCCCGATGTGATAAGAAACAATCATGAAGTTCCCCAGCCATACATCGCCGAACCGTAGAACCAAATACGTCCCTTCAGGAGGTGATGTTTCCAGACAATAACAACAACAGAGTTCTAGTTCTAACAACAATTTGGATCTTGAAGAAAACAAATTGGAAGAGCCTCAGACACAACAAGCAAGCCCCAAACGATGTTGCAAATTTAAGACTTCCCACCGAGCTATCAGATATGACGAAGAATTCGGGCAGCACGATGATTCGATGTAGCGAGTATCTCACCGAGAACAGCTGGTTGCCCCATAAAAATCTTGTTTTGTTCGCCATTGGCGATGAAAGAAGTTTTGTCATAATTGCACTAAGAAACACAAGAAGAGCTTATGAAGTTGTTGGTAAACAAGATGGAAAAATCTCTGCTTTTGCACTGAAACCGTTGAATCGCTTGCGGGATGTGTTCATGAAAAGTGAAAATAAGCTTAGAGTTCTAAACGAAAATTGATCAAAATAGATGAACATTTGCCTCCTCCATTACTTTTTGGCAAAAAATTAAATATGAGATACCAGTTTCCTAAATCAGTTAATGTAACTTTTTAATTTAAAGACTTGTTAAAAATTGTATAACTGTCATTATTTAAAAATGTTCATTGCGTTCGAATGTTTGATGTCTGTTGACGAAAACCGAAGTTACCTAAGTACTAAGTTTAATTTGCCTTTAATAGAAAAATCTTGTTTAATTTAATTGGTATATAGGTATTTTACTCCCCAATATGATACCTAATTTGAATTGATAAGAGTCTAAAATGTTTCAGATTATTTGTGTACGTAACAGCTTGTGAGTTACCTGTCTTGGATTTAAGGTGCAAAGCCAAAAATATAAAACTCAAGTTCCTACTATTGTAATAAATGATAAATTTATAATTCCTGTTTTAAAATAAAGTAATACTAAAGTTTAAGCTATTTTTTGTATGACTTTATTGCCCCTGTCAACTACTGGAGCAACCCCTGTCAGCTATTGGAGAATTGCCTGACAGCAACTGGAGCAAAGTAATTTTTCTCAAAATTGGCATTTATCCTATCATTGAGCGAAGGTTTTTCAAATTTGAAGGTGTAGTAAGCAAGGGGAATAGATTTTGGACGAAACAAAAGTGAAAAAATACACCGACATCACCATTAGAATTTTTAAAGCTTAAAATGGACTGAAATTTCCTTAAGCATGTCAGCTACTGGTGCGTTTACCCTAGTAGGATCGATGAAGATTTGAAGAAATTATTTAAAATTTCATTCATGAGAACAACCTCGAAATGGGCTAACTCATTATTAATAATTAAATATATCATAAGTGATAATTGAGAAAACTCTGTCGACAAAAACTCGCAATCTAAAAATTGTTGAAAACCTCACATCTTTTATAAGAGCTTTTTATCTTTTATACAACTCTTAGTCAGAAAAGTATTTGAAAAAAAAAAAAAACTCAGTCATTAAACAGTAATTACCCCGATGAAAAGGGAGCTACAACCAGAAGGAAAATGTCATTTGAAAAGGGGGAAAAAATAGTACAAAAGTAAATAAGAATTTGGAGGAGAAGGTGTTTATAAGGAAACAAATTGAGTGGTTGAAGGAAGTCCGGGGGTCGCTGCTATGATTGAAACATAATTATGTTCCTTCTTTGATGTTAATACCGGTGTCTGGAGCAGGGAGGAAACTGGAGAAGAGGGGAGGGGGGAGTCTGCGAGAAAATTGTTTCCTTTCACTGGAGAAGTCGGCAAAGCTGAGTCCCGATATGGTGTTGCACAGGGATAAAACTCAGGCACCTTTCTGTGTAAGTTCTAGGACCAAACTTTTATTAATAGGACAATCAACCTAGGTGTGGGTTAGTCACCTTGGGCTCAGTGCCAAAGGTGACTAACCCACAATTACAACAAACTGAGAAAATTAAGGTTAAAGTTTAGAAGATTTTTGAAAAAATTGGTGTTGGTGACAGAAACGATTTTAATTGGTCTTTATTCATTAGATACACAAAATTCTTATGAATATACCATAATAATAAAACGTTTATAGTTAGACATGATAATGAAAAACAAAAAGTATAGTCATGTTTGGCTCTTACATGAATAAAAAATAACGTAAACTTAAACAATAGTGGTCACAAATCCGGAGATTTATAATTAATGAAAAATTATTTTTCTTTAGATTTCTATGATTATGTATCAATAATTTAACAAAACAATGATTTCCAGATTAGGTGAGTTCTTTAGTATGTTGGACAGGAACAGTGCAATCTTAATGTTGCGGTTTTGTCCTCCACAAGTGTTGTTCATGAACATTTCTTGATGGTTCATAGACAGGATCTGCCACAGAGACATCAGAAGCTTCAACTATATCACTCATGTTGCTGCTTACCATTAACAAAGCCATACGTAGTGTGGGTTGGTCAAGTCTCTCTCTCACATGATTTAGCTTTGCTGTAAGTTTCAAAACAAACTAACAGATGTCAGTACTAATAAATGAGGTGTAAAGGCTGGTCATTTCTATCGATTATAAAACATAACATTCTCTATCGTGAAAAGTGAATAACTCAAATTTGTTGGCACTGAGCCCTTCAATTAATCACTTCAAATCATTCATACTAAGAAAATTCTCTAGAATCCGTGTCTAATATTAAAGTCCTTGCCACTAGTGCTCAGTCAACATAAAGTTCCACAGGGGCATAACTAAGCCCCACCCTATTTTAGCCGTAGCTCCAGTTTTTTATGTCTTGTACGATAAATAACTTCAAATCATTCAGACTAACAGAAATGACTGGAATCCATGCCTAATATTTAGACGGGGGGGGGGAGTTATTCAGTCTACATGGAGCTACACAAGGATATAACCATGTCTCGCTCTGTTTTAGTTGTAGCTTCAGCTTTCTATGATTGCTCAATTAATGGCTTCAAAACATTCATATTAACAGAATTCTCTATCCGTGACTAATATTGCAGACTCGGGCTTTTGTGCTGAGCTCGACAGGGAGTTACACAGGGCCATAACGAAGCCCCACTCTATTTTAGTTGCAGCATTAACATTCTATGAATTGCACAATTATTGACTTCAAAACACTCAGACTAACAGAGTTCACTAGAATTCATGACTGATATTCTAGACTTTAGCTTAAGCTAAGTTAGAGATGAAAAACCACAGGGGCATAGCTGAGCCCGACTCTATTATAGTCGAATCTCCAATTTTCTATAGATTGCACAAATGATGCCTCCAAATCATTCAGAAATCACTAAAATCCTAAAATTGCATTTAAAATTAGTATTTTAGTAACATACGGTAAGGAAATTAGAAACGTACGTTGAGAAGGTGGAATGAGTAATTTTCGCAAAGGATAATGTCAGTTTTTGTGGTGCCAAAAATTTAGTTTCTATTTCATTTAATAACTCTTTCTATTTTTGTACAAATGTGCCTAGAGACAAGCACACCAAGTTAGTCGGACCTTTTTTTTTTATCAAATGTTATATAATCGGAATTGCAGAAGGCTGATTTCCTTAAATACCGAATGAAGTATGTCCTAGGAGGTATAGTCAGTGTAACAGTAAGGCTGAATGTTTCGAAATCAATTCGAATTTAAAAAGAACGTGATACATCTAGCTTGTAACGAGTTATTTGGAAGCTTCTAAAAGTTATATATGTCTTATTACACGATGCAATCTGTGATAACCTTTATGGCTGTCATTTTAGAAAAGGAATGTGTATACAAAAAGAAGGCGATGATTGAAACGGCTGATAAAGGGTTAGAGGATATGTTTATCTGCTTGGCGTGTTGGAAGGATGACAGCATTGAGGAACCTGTCAGTCTCATCCACGAATCAATTACCGATTCAAATCTAGTAGGTGACGAAGGAGTGGGCGCGCCACCCACCCCGTCCTGCTAATGCGAGGTCTAGCGTGGGTTGTACTTGTGGAGTCCTGGGTTCGAGTGGTGCAGAGACAATGCCATTGGGCGAACATTTCTTCTGTAAGGATCGTCGAACACTCGACACTCCCTTGGATCCGCCATTCCTTCAACGGAAGTCCCTATCATTCCACGGATAAATTCCTTCTATCCGACTCGAGAGTTTGTCTTTCAAAGGAGCTTCGTCATTCTTCTCTCATCCTTTCATTCTCTCAAGAGCGTCTCTTTTTATGTACTGCTGATACAAACTGAGGAATGGCCTTTTGCGAGTAGAAAGACCTAAAGAAAGGTGAAGCAAGAAAATCAGTAGTTCAGACAGAAGCGACAGTTTCCATCAAATCTGCTCTGATCCTGGCTCGTGTTGCTTCTAACGAGTAATAATTTCTATTTTAAAGAATTGTGTCTGAAGCGGATCTGGCTGTCAATGAAGAAAATTCTAAAATGAACTGCAACGCGCTGCCCTTTAGGATTGCAAATTTTGTCTGCTTTGGCTCCAGGTGAGCTCTGGAAATGATGTGAAGAGCAAAGATTCGGAAAATACCTACACACTCCATCAAAAACATTTAAAAACCAGCATTATACTGATCATACCCGTGTTAACCAAAGGCCAAGAAGCTTAACTCTTTCGATTTGAAGGACTTATTTTCAGAATCGTTTGTATCGCTGACTTAGTAATGCTGAAAGGTTGCGAACCAAAATAAAATTAGCACAGGAACTATTGTAATAGTTATCACCGCTGGATCCAACCTCTTAGATGCACCAGACCAGCTATCTAAAAATATCCTGGAAGATAAAATACCTTCATACAAATGCCGATTGCTTTACATGGATGATGTGTCCACCGTGCATGCAGAGCCAAAACCAAAAGAGAAGACCAATTTGATGAGGATTTGACATGCCCTTGAAGCGCCATGAAGAAAAATAAAATGAAGGTTAACAGAGGTGTATAATATTAATAGCACTTGAATGTGCTTGGGAATATGTAGAAATGAACAAATCATTTCCGACGCAAAGAACAAACGCAATTTCACAAGTTTTGATGAACACAGATAATGAAACAGAAAGGCTTGTGGGTTAAAGATGCACTTTATACTGTTGGACAAGACCAAGAACGACCGGTCTTTTGAATGAAGAAGAAAACTTTTTTTAAATCAAATAAAGAAGTGAGCTGCCCAATCTTATTGGGTTGCTAGTTACACAGCATGCTGGTCATTTCCCGCGGTATTTCTCTATGTCATAATTATATATTATGTTTTGTTTTAAATGTTTGCTCGTCTTAAGGACCTGAAACATCTAAAAATTGTTCTTCTAAAAACATAACAATTTAGGGAACGATGTTTGTTGGATCCAAAAGGAGCCGATTGTAGGTTAATTCCAGCTTATTATCAAAAACCGCAAGATTTATGTCCTTTTTAAGATTTATGTTCCTGTACATAGATAATGCCCAGCGAGTCAATAATACAGGTAGGTTTTACGGCATGATTCCTAGTTATTGTAAATAAGTTTCGGGATTGTGCCTCTTGTGCCCAACCACACACCCCCCATCACAAATATTCCGGTTCCATTTTTGTTTAAGGATTTTCTTGGAGATATTCAATGCATTTTGAATGAATCCCTTCCTTTTCGTAATCAATGGAGTCCGCTTGCTTGGGGTCATTTGATTAAAATCGGATTGTTGGTTCAAGAACGTACGCTAATATGAGGTACCCCCGTATGCTAATATTATGGTGACACCTGTACCTTTCTTTTCGATGGAACATTAAATAACCGAAATGACAGAAGGCCGATTTCGTTTAAATCGATTGAAGGATGTGTCATAAGTTACAGTGAGTATAACAGTAGAACCAGAATGCAGTAGCAGAAGCAGCCGTGTCGATAGGATGTGAAAAGATACAAGGATTATCTGCAAAGTAGTTCTGCCACAATTATATCTTTGTAGGCCATCTTGCCTCTTGTTTCTACTAGCTCCCTTCTCTTGTCGCATATAATAAGAATATGATTGTGTAATATATACTATAATAACCTTTCTCTTATATCCGTTTCCTAAACACCTTTTGTTATTTATATGTATAACTGTCTTGTGATTAATGATACAAACATCCGTTTATACAAATTCTACCATTAGGGGATGTTATTATTCCTGTCTTCTATAACCTACAACCAGTTTCATGTGGCGGGGATCTGCGTTTCTTCAGGAATGCATTTGATTATTATCTACTAATTATTTGAAACATTCAGGTCGCCGCCCACACCCCAAGAAACTGGAGAGGAGGTTGATGCGATTTGACAAGGATAGCCCAGGAAGTCTATTCCAATCCCCCCCCCCCCCCGATAAATAACATGTACAATTGTATTTACTGATTTGACTTCTACCTAATTAATTATTGGTATTGATATTTTTGGTTACATCAAAACATTTACAGAATTTGGGAAGTGTCGGGTGCATTCCTGAGTAATTTGCTTTAAATAACCTACATAAATAAAATCAAAAGATGAATATTTTTTCTTTCACTTTTGTAATTAGCATCTGTTCAATTATTGATTTTGTAATTAATTTGCTTCCAGAGTTATTTTTATATATGGGACTAAACTACTTAATAAATAATCAAAAACTTCATATTTCCGTCTTTAAATCTGACGCAGGAATGGGATACAGTCCCCCTAGTGGTAGAAAACGCTCCTAGCGTCAGCTTTGTGAACCTTCGTTTGGCGGGCTAATTTATTGAAACATAGTACAAAGTAAACCCCCCTTCCTGATAGACCGATTTAGTTCATTTTTGCAACATTTCTTTCTCATGAGATACCCACAGCAGAAATTACGACCGTTATGTTAAACCCCCCTCCTAAGTGCAACCTCAATAGCTACTTTCGTTCGGAGGAAAGTGCTAAAACAAAAAAAAATCTGCTGTTTCCTAATATAAAAGCAACATTACTTCACAACATTAAGTGTGTAATATGGAAACATCATCCTAAAATGCTCCAATGATTAGTGAATAATGTCAACACACTTTCGTAATTCTGATTAATTTCTCTGCTGATTGTTTGGTTTAGCGTTTAAGGATTGATAATTGATTATTCTATCTTCTTGATGAATCGACGGGTGGTCCTCGCCACCTGCGAAGGAAGCAACGAGGTCAAGTGCCGCTCCAATCAACTTACTCGGAAATCCATCATTAGTCAACAATTGTTGGAGAATAAAACAAAATAGGCTTACAGAAAATAACTAAATACAAAAAACAATTCATTAAAATAACTGCAATTTTTTTTCTCACAAGGAAATATTTTATTTTTTATTTTCTAAAAAGGTAATTAAGCTAAGAGCTGAAATTATGCTCCGGGTCAATTTGCTGATAAGGCAAACGGCATTGGATATACTAGCGCGGTTCCTCCCTTCCGCTTATAAGGTTGACCTCATGACGCAATCAGGAATTGCCGAATAGAAACTTTTACGTTTTAGAACCCCTAAAAAACGAAAATAACGGTAGTTCAAATTTGTATATATATATATATATATATATATATATATATATATATATATATATAGTTTGGGATCAGGACGTCCAACGAGAGACTCCTCACCAAAATCAAGACTATGCAGATCTGCAAACTACCTTCACAAATGATACGTTCACTAGAAATCCTGACAAATGAGCTATCTAGTTAAGGGAGAAGGTTCCGCAGTGCGGATATAGGTTGGGAAGCAGGTACGAAGGGTCAGGACGTCCTACGAGAGACTCCTCACCAAAATCAAGACTGTGCAGATCTGCAAACTACCTTCACAAGTGATACGTTCAATAGAAATCCTGACAAATGAGCTATCTAGTTAAGACAGAAGGTTCCGCAGTGCGGATATAGGTTGGGAAGCAGGTACGAAGGGGCAGGACGTCCTACGAGGGACTCCTCGCTACCTTATGGACAATGCTGATCTGCAAACTACCTTCACAAGTGATACGTTCACTGTAAATCCTGAAGAATGAGCTATCTAGTTAAGAGAGAGGATTCCGCAGTGCGGATATAGGTTGGGAAGCAGGTACGAAGGGTCAGGACGTCCTACGAGAGACTCCTCACCAAAATCAAGACTGTGCAGATCTGCAAACTACCTTCACAAGTGATACGTTCACTGTAAATCCTGAAGAATGAGCTATCTAGTTAAGAGAGAGAGGATTCCGCAGTGCGGATATAGGTTGGGAAGCAGGTACGAAGGGTCAGGACGTCCTACGAGGGACTCCTCGCCAAATTAGCTTAAAAACAGTTGTTGGGCTTACAAAGGGAGGAGTTGCCGGTCAATTTACCCGACTGAGGATAGGGCTGTGTGTGTCGCTAGCCCCCGGCGCTCGTCTAATCCAATCCCATAGCAAGATTGTCTTCCAGTCCTACATCCCCTACATCAGCTACGCACTTTTTCATCTCCTCTACATCAATTCCACTTCTCCGTTTCACATCCGTATCCTTTTTACATCAACAGACAATACTCTACTTCCTATCTCGAGTTGGGTAAAATACTCTTCAACCAATACTGTTCAGTTCATCTTTCTCAAGGTTTTTTTTATTATTCAGAGTTGGAATTACCGAATCGATTTCCCATTTCCTCAAGAACCAGCCTCAAAAATAAAAGCGAAGTCGAAAAAAAAAATGTAAACCACATCAGCACAACACTCTTCAGCACAATAAACTGCGCAATACCATAATAGCTACATATCAACAAAAATGTATATAAAGAGACACAGATATACTAGTCAATTAAGATTAGCAAACAAGAAGACCGTTTATTTCTACATCCGCCGACAAAGATACAAAATACAAACGACCAAATTGTGGATTGTCCTGAGTACTCCAACCTCGGAAGCCTTTTTTATTTTATTTATTTGATTGTTGAGTTTCGCAACATTGGCGACAAACTCATTTTGTGTTTGTTACGTCAAGAAGAAAGAAAAAGAAAAGGTAAATGAATAAATTAAGAACTTAAATGTTAACAAAATGTAAACAAGAAGATAAAGTGAAAAAAAAAAATACAGAACAAATAGTAACACTAAAGTAATAATTAGTTGCAAACATAAAATGTTGAAATAGTGGATGTGAAAGTTCAGTGAGCTGTGTATAAATGCGTGTTCGTCAATCTACTTAGAAAAATCTTAGATTGTGTACAGGCCAAAATAGTGTATCAAAAGAGCAAAATGGTTAATAAGAACAAGGAGAAGCTAGTGGATTAAAAAAAACGACTGGTCCAAGCAAACAGTAGCGTTTTTTTGGTATGGTAGAAATAAACAAATGTATAAATTTTAACTCGTGACTTTTTCGTGCTTATTGTATTATACAGGGTTTTATAATCCCTATTATACCTCCTTAAATTAATACTAACCCTTCGGCAACAAAAAGACCAATTTCTAAATTTAAAACAAGTCTAAATCAAGATGGGGTTAGATAACAGAGCTGCCAAGATTGATAAAGATTCCAAGATAAGTTGTTGTAAACGAAGATTGCCCGGACTTCGGGACGTGCTTAACAACTTCCCCGACTTACTTCAAGCCTCTCTTGGACCTCTTACACGATTCTAGGAAGCGAAAATACTACCAGGGGCTTCAATTAATACAACTTGTTTTATTCCTATTTACATCTTGTATCTCTTCGCGATATGAGATTTAAAGATATAATATATTCGCATCTTTAACAAAATTAAAATAAGTAACGAAACAATGCAATAAAAACAGAAAAAAAGTTAGTTAGATGGGAGTGGTTCACCCTGTGCTATACATATCGGTTTTCTAATCGGGATATCAAACTGATAAACTCATTATGGATAATTATTTACGATTTTAAAAATCTTCATAGGGTCTCTCCGTAATCCAGTGGCTTACGCCTTGGATTCGTATAGGGAGTTCTTCAGGACCCCTTGAAGAAATTCTCTGATGGTACATGGATGTTTAGTGACAACCTATAGGTCGGTGCGCCGTAAAAATAATAATAGCGTCATATTTTATGATATGGATCAGTTTTCTATATATAGTTTTGTCTTTGTGTTTAGTAAAATGTTTAAGTTAGAGTATTGGGATATGGGTAGGTCTTGTGGAGTAATACAGTCTGAATGTTTTAGTACATGTACATATAGCCATGATAAAGCATCGTCTTTCCATCTTCACTGGCGTTAATGGCTAAAAAGCTGACACGCCCCCCCCCAAAAAAAGCATCGTCTTGATCTTTAAACCGTTTTGCATCCTTTATTATGACACTCTTTCTTTCTATCAATATCTCTTGGCTCTCTTTATTCCATTTATTATTAGAACTCTATATTTTTCTCTTTCCGGTATTGATCAGCTAAGTCATGAAATGTCAACATTGTCCAACGTTATCAATCCCATGTCCTCCGGAAATACCCAAAGCCCCTTTCAAGATCCCAAATTATCTGTTCATTGAGACGCTTAAATAACATTTGACCATGATTTAGCCAAATCCCTATTCCTGAAATTTTTCTCTAAAATTCCAGCTCACCCCAATACTCTTGGCAGATCCCTCTCTTCCAACGTTATCCCAGAAAATCCTCCTCGCCGCCTTCGCTGGCATTCGCCATGAGAAATAAATAAATAAACTAGTCTGCGCTCTGAAATAGTGTAAATAGTTCACCAAATGGCCAAGTTTGCATTTATATAAGAAACATCAGAAACCCCAGGTCTGACCTTTTGTCTGCCTTCTCCAAATTTACTTATTTCATACAGATTTACTTAATATTTGTGCATATTGTAAATTATCAATAAAGGTTTTTTTTTTTTTACCCAAAGCTGCGATAAGCTTACACCATGACTCAAATTTTGACACACTCAAGACTGTTGAAGATTGTCACGTAGGAGATTCGGATTGGAATGACTTATGAGGTATCTAATCCTCATAATCCATCTACATATATAAAAATCACGTGTCTGTTTGTTTGTCTATCTGTTTGTTCCTTACACACATCCAAACAGTTTGACCGATTTCGACCAAGCTTGGAACACTGGTAGGACTTGATCTGGGGAGTCTCGTAGGCTAGGTTAAAAACGTCTACGAGCTGTCTGTCTGTATGTTTCTTTCTTATACAAATCCACATCGTTTGACCGATTTTGACCAAACGTGGCACACAGGGAGGTCTTGATACGATGAGTTTCATAGGCCAGGTCAAAAACGTCTACCAGCTGTTAGTCTGTATGCTTCGTCCTTATACAAATCCAGTTCGACCGATTTTAATAAAACTTGGCACACATTAAAGTCTTTATTCGGGAGGAGTCATAGGCTAGGTCAAAATCGTCGAGGACTCACAGTTTGGAGGTCACGGGCTCGAAAATATGATCCCAAATAGTTACAGATTTGCGTTATTAGATTTGGTTTCTAATTTATTTTTTCTTTTCTAGATGCAGAAAGTAGGTGTAGCATGGCATGCCGGGTAACAGCTAGTAGGTGTAGCATGGCACGCCGGGTAACAGCTAGTAGGTGTAGCATGGCATGCCGGGTAACAGCTAGTGTTATATGTAACAATCATTTATATGGTAAAATGCTTTTAGGGCCTCGCAAGGAATGAAGGAACTACTTGATTGTAGATGAAGTTAGGTGACCACGATTTGGCTGATAATAATCAATATGTTGATTGTGATTATAATAGTTTCTTGCTTTTTGAGAATGGCAGCGTAATTAAACAGTTGTTACGGTTGTGGATTCATCACACCCCATGTGCAAGGTATTGATTGAGTAAGGGATGGTTGATGCTGGTGGTAGTAAATGATGAATGACTGTGTTTCATTGATAAAATGAAGGCTGGACACGCAGCTATTGTTGGGGAAATGCCGAATCCTAATCGTCTTTCATTCATCTATTGATAATAGCTATCAATGAATCGCCTTAGACTGACTCGGATAAGGAGGGTCGTGTATGAATCATCTACAGTCCGTTGTACAATCTTGTTGTGAAATAATTCTCTTGTTGTGAGGCAACAATTCTTACAAGCCTAAAACTTAAGCACGGAAAGCCTAAAGGAAACCTGAAACACTAGGACACATTGTTTTGGGCACAATAAAACTGACTATGTCCAAAAACAAGACACTTTAAGGTGGATTAATAGTGGAATTGACACAATTATTATTTGTTTGATTATTTTTTTTTTTTGTTAAGTAAACTCAGACTTCTAATTTGCCTTATTTTGCTATTCTTTATTTAACAAAACGTGTTGTTCATTAGTTGGGCATGATATCAACGGTGTTTCGTTCCAATGAAGTAAAAATAACCACAGGTGCGGGCAAATGATTGAAAATTGGTTATTTCCACTGATTAAGTTATTTCCACGACACGTCATTCTCTCAATATTTACACGATGTACGCAGAGTTTCTTAGCAATATAACACAAATTTTGATCATTAGGGTTATATTAATAGTTAGCGTCCGGAGTAAACTACCTTCCGGATAGAACGATTTCGCTGGTTAACGATCTCGTCCAATCGTTAGTAATAGGAATGCTATTTAGCAAGTTTCGTGACGAAAGATCAGATGTCTTGGCCGCTTTTGTGTGAAAAGAAACTAACATAGGATAAAAGAATATTTCAAGAAATGGTTTAAACCTTTTTTACACAGCCTCTAAATCAACGTTCCTTCGGGAAGTGTTATAAGAGCGATAAACACTTCCAATTGAACATCCATCCATTACTTTCAAAACTTCTTTCTCAAGATCATCCAAAAAAATTTACATATTTATCTAGTCAATTCCACAATTTCTGACCTTTATTTACGTATATTTATTTATTTTTTATAAATATGGCACAGGTCAAAATAATAGTACTCCATTTTCTATGTTCTATTTTATTGTTGGCACGCCCATTTTTTTTTTTTTTTTTCATATTCAGAATCTCAAAGTAGAGTTCTTCGTCCCTCCTTTTTTCCGCCTTGGAATTATTCATATTCAATTCCACGATTTCTGACCTTTATTTACGTATGAAGCGTAGATCGTCGGGGATTCGGTCAGTGTTCTTATTCAATGAAACACATTTTATTTGCTAAAATGTATATTTATTGCCGCCAACGTTTCGGCTTGCTATACAAGCCATCTTCAGGGCTGTAAAAACATATATGGTGTAACAATCGTAAGGACAGAAACAATAACAAAAAACAACAAAAAAAAAGGCTAGAAACATTAACATAAATATGAGTACCTATATGCTTGAAAATATAAATATATATATATATATATATATATATATATATATATAAAGTATAATAGTAGCAATATAAATAAATATACCTGTATAGTGACATACCTATTGCTAGAAACATTAACATAAATATGAGTACCTATATGCTTGTGGTAAAAATGTGTTTTATTGAATAAGAACACTGACCGAAACCCCGACGATCTACGCTTCCTACTTCTGAACGGTCGACCATATCTTCTCAATTTATTTACGTATATTTATTTATTTTTTATAAATATGGCACAGGTCAAAATAATAGTACTCCATTTTCTATGCCAACAATATAATAGTACATAGAAAATGGAGTACTATTATTTTGACCTGTGCCATATTTATAAAAAATATATTTATATAGGTACACACGTTTTGGGTATCTAAAGATAAAGAGCATATTTTCGATTTTTTGGCATCGGCTGCCAAAACAATTAGCACATTTACTCTCTATTATGCTCAAATTGAATTAGGCCGCCAAACCGGCTTGGGGATTGGTTGGTCCTTCTACCACAAGAAGCGCTGTAATCGGTTCCTGCGTTGTTAAAATTGTTAAGCGTTTTTTAGATGTGGACACAAATTTAATGAACAAAATGTGATGTTTTTGTTTATTTATTAAGTTGTGTACTATCCCGCATACACAGCACTCTGAGAGAAAACTACTAGTTAAATAATGAGCAAAACCATTTTTTTTTAGTATATAAGTGGTGGATCTGTGGCCGTGAGTGTTGAGGCCTGAGCACTTAACAATCCGCGCCAAGGGTCGTGGGTTCGATTCCCACTAGGAGTGGTAGCTTTTCTTTGGAAAAAAGTAAAAGTATCATCCCTATCCTGGCTAGAAAAGTTTGGTGACCAATAGATAACCAGTCCAAAAATTCTGAGTTAATTATAATTAATAAATAAATAAATTATTACCTGCAGAAGCACATTTGAAAGCAGGCAGATAATATATTAAGTCGTGAGAGATGAGCCGGCTGAATCTGCTAACGGTCAGGACTTACTAACGACTTGGAAACCCTCGTTGTGTGTTAAACGGTACTTAAAAAGGCGACAAATATTTAAGAGGCAGTGACAGGGAGACTAATCGATGTCAGGGCTACCAACATAACGGCAGTAAACACCTCTCCCCTCCCTCACACAGGGCTGCCGATCCACCCCGACCATGTAGTGAATCAGTTTTCAATAATCTCTCCTCGCCCCCCCCCCCCTCGACAAACACACAACTCCTTCGGCAAATCCACAGAGCTTTCCATCATCCTGTTTCAATCAGTCCCTTTGTCGAGTCTTCATGTTTGTCGACAGCTCTCCCTTGGAGAAAACACTAGGCATCAAGCGTCGAAAAGCAATACGGAAAACAGAAAGCAATGTATAGAGGGGTAGAAAAACAAGAAACATTTGTTTCAAAAATAATACCTAAAACATTTGATCACCACACAAGTTTATTTAATGAGTTATCAATAAATATGTCCAATTATGAAGGATAGTTATTTTGAAAATAGTAGGACCCAATATAGTACCCAGGGAAAATTGAAGAACACCACAAATCATGGAACAATTACGATTGGTAATCAAATTATTGACTTCTCTTTTGCCAAAAATAATATACTCGCCATATACTACTATTTACTTCATGAAAATGTCGAAAATCATGGATGAATACAAGGAATATCCATATTCAGAGTTATATGTTCGAAAATATTGGCCCAAATCTATGGAAATTCACAAATTTAAAAAGATAAATTATAAAACACAAAAACAACGAATTAATTAATAAATCATAAAAGCTAGATATATCAATATAAATACAAAATATTTATAATGGAATATGTAACAATAAGCATAACAAGAACTAGTACGAGTATATATTTGGCGCGAAATAGACTTTAGGCATGCCGAACCAGCTACAAAAAATGTGATCCTAAAGAAACAAAAAAATAATTTCTTAACATAAAAAATATAATAATATAACAACCAAAATGTTTAAATGTTCAATTAAAAAAATTGATGAATTTCAAATTGTGTATACAAATATTTTATTGTCATGATATTTAAAATCTGTGAATGTAAATAAGTAATTTTTAATTTATATATAGAATATCTTATTTCTATATTCAGTAATTTTACTGTTGCCTGTGCCTAAGAATGGAGCCTTCGCTCACTGGTAACAAATTTTTATTCAATAAAAACTTAATGTCTTCCGTCATAGACTGGCTAGAAAAATGTGGAAGTCTTTAAAAATCCTTACCTGTAATATCTTATTACAGGGGACATCTAAATCCTAAGTAGGTAAATTTTTATATTACTAACCATTATTTTTTTTTCAAGTTATGAGTTTTTTTAATTTTTATTTGGGTGCGTCGACTGCTATGTTCATTGGCACCAAGTTTCTGAAATTGTCTATAGTTTTGTTTGTTTTTAGTATTTATTAATTTTTAATAATTCTGTAGAAGAATTGTACCAGAAAATGTTACTTTTAATAGAAAAAAAGTAAGAAAAAGTAATAGATCCAAACACACATCGGGATTATGAAAACACGAAAGAAAATTATCCAAACCATTTAAACAAAATTCATTCAACTTTAAGATAAGTAAGATTAACAATAAAACTCCATCTTTATTTCGTTGAAATCCTACAGAATGGTCCTGATTTCCAGGATTTGATGAAGCTCTCATTTGACGAGCGTTAGGTTGTGATTTATGGTACCTTCACGGCTAAATCATGTGACAGCTTTACCGGGAGGCAGGCTCGGTGGAGTTGCTAACCATAGGTTATACGGCATAACCTCCTTGATTTATAACCCTCATTAACCTTCCCGACACCAGGCGCGGACCACGTGGTCTCTTTGATCCAAGATGTTAAAAATATCCTCCTCTGATTGACCAATCAGCAAAGGCGCTATAATCCCTGATACAACAAGGGTCTGTAACTTATATTGTGAAAGAATATTTTTCTCTATTATTATTTTATTGATATATATTTTTCTCTATTATTATTTATTTAAGATTATACACGTTAATCCTATTCCAGCAGACTTTAGCAATTGAATCCCATTTCATCAAAGCCTTAGCAAATAAATCCCATTTCACCAAAGCTTTAGTAAATTAATCCGATTCCAGCAAATCCTTAGCTACTTAATCCCATTCTAGCACAGCCTCAGAAAAATAATCCCATTCCAGCACAGCCTTAGCAAATGAATTCCATTGGAACACAGCCATAGAATATTAATCCTCCTCCAGCACAGCCATAGAATATTAATCCCATTCCAGCAGAGCCTTAGCAAATTAATCCCATTCCAGCAGAGCCACTAGACCACTGAGACTCCAGCATTCGGTGGCGCATTTTTATAGTGAACCTAATACAATCTCTGATAACAATCCTAACCTGTGATAGCTCTATTTCACCCTTTAGAAAGTAAACGTAGCGTTACCTTGGAACCAAGTTTCCTCTCGCACTTCACAATCCAGTAATTGCATGTCGAATCGTCGAGAAAATCTTCAACACATAAATATTCGGATGGTTATCTATTTCGTCCCAAATGTTTTGCTACATTTCCTTTCATGTTTAGGACTATCAAAGAGAAATGATTTATTTTCTTAAACTTGTTGACTGAAATATGTCAGAAGATTTCCCTGCCATCCATTTGTAGATGAAACCTTAAGATAAAAGACATGAGGCCTAATGACAGAACTAAAAATAAAAGGAAGGTATCCTTCCAAGAAGTCTATTCCCAACTCCTAGAGACGTCACTGGCTAATGGTAGGCCTCCTAGAGAGGTAGCTATCTCCTAGAGACTAGATCTCTATTAGCAATATCAGGACAAGCTCTATACACGGATCTATTTCTAGGAGCACTCAATGCACTCGTCGTTCTATGGGAGTTCGAGGAGGACGGAGATCGGTAGCAATCCTGCAAGCATCTGGCCCATGTTCGATGATAATCGACTACTGATTTGCTATGATACTTCTAATATTAATAGATAGATAGAAATATTTTCCAGCAATCCAACTATATTTGGTATGTAAGAAAACAAACAGTAGCAGAAGATATTCACAACTCTAATACAAACAACAAACGCTTCTTTTTACTTATCTTATTTTACCGACAAATTCGTTTTACTGTATATATATATATATATATATATATATATATATAATTTTGAACCACCGTTATTTTTTTGACCTATGACTTCTGAAACGTAAAATGTTCTCGGACGTACTGAGCGGGTTTCCTCATTATGGAGGGCGCGAGGAAACCCACTATCAAAGCGGCGTAATAGTTTGCCGATAGATACTCCGGCAAACTATAACGCCTAAATGTTGATTTGCCCTATATTGGATCCCACCAACAAAAAAATTAAGTCTGCGCTCTGTTATTGGAATCCTTGATGCTATTCGAATTTCGAGAAGCCTAATGAGATATCTGGATGCTCCTGGAATAAGGAGGTAGAAGCTGTGGACGAGGAAGAGAATCTCCACCCTCCAGCTATCATCGAATCATGATAAAAGGTTGAATTGAACAATCTCTCGAGCGAATCATTCTATTTGTGCAATTAACTACTTGGAGAGTGGAAGGGGGTAGGTAGGGGTGGCTCCAATTACTCCCCGTGTCGGCGACCCTTCGATCCGCGAAGAGCTTGGCATTCTTGGGTAAGGCAAGCCTGATAGGCATTTGTATGATAAACGGTTCCATCCTGTGATGAGAATGCATTCTAATATACTGATCTGTTCCTTAAATGAGTGGAAACTATAGATCCTATAGTATTAACCCATGATACTCCGGTGACACTAAGGTGTGAATATCAGTTGATCCTGTGATAGTAACGCATCCCTATAGCCGTCGTCTAGACGCATGAAAAAGCATACGTCCTAAGGGACGAAAAATGAAAAACGGTTGAGCGTTACCAAGTCGCATGAAAAATGTACATCCTATGACATAAACGCATACAAATCCCTTGTTCCGTTGCCAAGATGTATGAAAAACTACAGATCCTGCGACGCTAATGCAGGAAAATCTGATGAAACTAATGTATGAAATCCGTTCATTATATTAAATAAGGTCGTCCATTATTTAGGGGAAAATAATGGATTGAACAACTTTTACTTCGGCACTCTGTTGAAAAGTTTGACAAAAATGAAATCCGCCAAAGACGTAGTGCATGCAACTGATGAATTAATTAATATGATAACACATGAAAATCCCTTGAACTATTGCCAAGACCCATGATAAAACATAAATCAATAATGCGAACGCATGAAAATGCGATAAAATTTCGATAAAGGTTCCTAATATAGGAAACTATAAAAAAAGTGATTGGATGTTAAAATTACATTAAATTGTATAATTACTTTTATGCGTTTATGTAGATTTGTGTAAAAGTAAAAAAGTAAATCCAGAACTGTTGTGTAAGTCGTGTAGAGTCAAGAATTTCTCTCTTTTTTTTTTTTTTTTTTTTTAATATATCATAGAATATGTTACTGCAGCTTGTGTATAATACAAAAAGGTCTGTCTGTTCCGCCAATTAGAGGAATGATAAAAATTGTATTATGTAGTTCGGGTTTTGTGAAGGTTACATCACGACAAAATCCTGATAAAGGAAGTCAAGATGTGTTCAATAAATGATTGTCATCAGTAATTGACCCAAACTGTTTTCACAATTTTACTTATTGTGGACAAAAATACTTAAGTATTAAATCTATATCCTGAAACTAACTTGACGAATAATAATCCATCTTTCACTAGACAAAACGGTTCAAATTTCAGAAGGTAGTACCACACAGTACACTCATTCACTTGCTCCACTAGATCCGTGATTTCTAAACCGGAATTCCACCCACAGAAGCTCGGTCTGTGTTAGTTCGTGTTATGAGATGCCGTGGAAGCAGAGAATGTGGGATACCACCATCATACTCCATCGAAAGGAAACGAACAGCTGTCAGGATTCTTGAGGTGTTCATTAGCAAATCTCCGGGTTATTAACCGTATCTAGATCCTACCAGTTCCCAGGGCTGTCCGTCGTTCCTATACTTGGTGTTGATGTATTCCATTCTCAAAATGGCTAATGCACACAGTACTGAGGCAACTACGTTCGCATTCCATCAAATAATCCTCCCAATTTCATCCTTGATTAACGTCTGAACGGTGCTCAAATGACGGGGCCTATCCAAGCTCCGTCCTGCTTCGACCAGTAGTGACTGGAGTCAAAGAGACATCGGTGAGCCACAGACATTGGCAGTTGAAGCAAGACAAAGCAAATATTAACTTTAGAAATACCTCCACAGACTTAAAGCACCATCCACAACTACAGGACAATGTTCGGTCATTTTTATTATGTAGGAGGAAAGTCAATGCAACAGAATTAAAAAGTTTTTCACGGCGAGTTTGGCTCAGAGTTGGAACATTCAAATTGAACTCGGGCGCGCACTGAAATTCTTTATCACATTATTTCATCGGTTGAGGATCAAAGTCCGGTTCTAAGGGTGAAAATCAGGCGGCCGAAGCATAGTATTGGCCCTATTAAGTTCCCAGTGTGCAGAATTGGTCAAGAATAAGATACCTCTACAATATCTGACCCTTTGTGAATTGCTGACCGATTACGGCACTGTTTTTAATTTCAACAAAATCGTCAAAAGGTACTCTACTACTAGTGGTCTACAAGTATCCACAGCTTTAGATGCCTTTTTACAAGCATAAAACTCCATACAGCTTAATGAAACAAATGCGATCCGCATTCGGTTATTAACTTGCACTTCTAGCGGAAGACTGCCAAAACTTGACATTTTTCTAGTCCGCCATGGTCAGGAATAATTCGCCACTAAATTCTAGACTTATATAACTAAAAATCAGTCGATCAACTTAGAATAGAATGTGCCATTAATTAACAAAACTGTACATGATCAAAGCTCATATACATCTAAGAGAATATAACAAAAAAAGGTTCTTTATGCAGAATAAAATATTTTTATTTTTTTGAGGATTTATTACTTTTGAGCCTGTCATTTACCACTTTTTCTTCTATTTAAAACACATTTTAAATCATAATGTGTTTCATGGGTATAAAATGCTTTTAAAACAAGTACTTTTCTTGGAGCATTTTCATGTAAAAGGAAACTGAATTCTTTAACGTTTATTTTAGTTCCTTACCACTATGCAAACTTCAGACCACACGGAGAATTGGGGGATTTGTAAAGAATTAGAAACGATCGACAAGGGAGTGTCCAGAACAAGACAGGAGAAGGAAACAAGAAGATCAGACCCCAAGGAGAGTACTAAGGGCTAAAGACCCTTAGCGGCAGGACACCTCGACCCTTAACCTGCTCAAAGTCCTAAATCAATATAGATCAGCCTGAGGAGAGATTGAAGGAGTTCCGCAAGGCTCGCTCTTGGACCAATTCTATTCAACCTCTTTCGCTCATTTTCTTTATTTTTTCCTTCTCTTCTGTTTTTATTTCTCTGTTTTTATTTCTCTTCTGTTTTCGTTTTCTTTAGGCTGTCCTTTACAAGTTTTTTTTTCCATTTAAAACAAATTTGAAATAAATACCCATCTTGAAAAATATTTAGATAAACGGAACTGTAAGATTATAATATAACTGCAAACTGAAATATTGTTCCGAAGTAACTGAGTCATCTTTTCGTTTAACATTTAATGCAAAAGTAAATGAACCATAAAAAAAAACGGTTGAATTAAGTATAATTATTCACGTAGAAATAAAATAAAACCAATTCACTGAAATGTTTAAGCAAGGCTTTCTCCGGCCTGGATGTCCCAATCTAAATGTCATAGCAACCGACTCCTGCAGTTGCAATAAGCTTTCGAATTTTCACTTCCAATTCATTGTTTTCAGTCTTTCAATATTTCTTTTTTAAAACATATGTAACTAAAATATTTATCCCTGTTCTAATGATTTTTCCGTTACTATCCGATGACAAAAAATTTGATTCTTCGTCCAATAAACTACTAGGTGTCAGACTACTGAGACTATTGGGTGTCAGATGAGCTCAAAACTCACCATTTTATACTAAAATATTTAAAAAATTTCCAAACCTACTACATCTCCATGCCCCCGGTGGTCTCAGCCCCTCCCATTATTTCCTATATACGCTCCAGCAAAAATCTGACAGATATCATATAGATGATCTTTCTTTATGCCGTGGGTCCGGTAGTGGGAGGTTTTCCTACGTTCCTTCAGGCTGTACTTATTTTTAAGGCTCCTGAAGAGTCATCTAGAGATGCGAACCATATAGGACCTAATTAATAAATTGGCTTCTGTGTTAATATTGACTTTTATTTGTTGACCTTTCGCTTAGCAAGAAAAATTGTTAAGATTTTGGGTCATTATTTATTATTTATATATATATATATATATATATATATATATATATATATATAGTTCTTGGCATTTATTTCCAGAGAAAAGAAGCAGTATCTGAGAGTGGAAAGGTTACAGGGGGAGCGACACCCGATACTAGCTGTACCTTATGCTGAAGGGACGGAAAAAATCTCTGGAGATCAGCTGTAGCTGGAAGCCACCTGGACCCGTGGGACTAGAGCCAACTCAAACAACAACTACCAACCAACAAAATCAATAACAAAAATTGAAAATGTTAGTTCTGTTATGATTTGAAAAGCTTTAAATCGAAACTCTTAACGTTTTGTGCCCAGCGTAGGGGTATATTCATTTTGAAGAATCTTAAATTGGCATTAGTTTATAGAACCCCCAGTCTTCAACAATTTAAAATACTACAAATAATAACAATTTATGCCATTTGACAATGAATATTTTGTTTTACATCTAGAAAGATCAACTCATAATTAATGCGGATAATGTTAGATAGATACGTACATTACATAGATACGTACAATAATGTAATTGGATTTATAATTATTATGCAACATGTTACTTATTATGGATTTATAATTGAAGGGGTCGGGGCAAAATAGTGCCAAGCAACATTCTTAACAAAACTTAACTGTAGCAGCTATATGTTGGATATTATGTGGTACTATCAGTTGAAATGGTTAGGAGCAACAAGATTAAGTAGCATAAAGAGGTAGTATTCATATTTTAGTAGTATTTGCACCATAGACTTATAGTCCCACATAATATCCAACATATAACAGCTACATTTAATTTTTGTTAAAAATGTTGCTTGGCACTATTTTCCCCGACCCCCTTTCTATTCAGGGCCGCCACATCTCAGAGCCGGGCCCCGGACCAGATCACGGGCCCCCACTTCTCAGAGCCAGACTGAAAATTCTAGTACTTTGCCATTCGTCTTTGGACGTATTAAAATTATTTTCACCTTGAGTTTTGAGCTAAATGAGAATAAAAGCCGACAATCGGTGCAGCAAAGGTCACTTTCGGTACTTGTAGTATTATTACGACTCCTAATGAAATATACTATTCTGGGACTGCACTTGTTTTGTCGTTTATGTACATTTAAAAAATATAGATCCAATTCAAATAAATATAGGCTACGCCTGTCTATATTTCTAAACCCCATTCTTTTTACAAGCTCATAACCTATACATTTTTTCCCAATTAGCGAGGCCCGGCCCGGGCCCCTGCCGAGCCCGGGCCCGGGACAACAGTACCCGGCAGTCCCCCCCCCCCCCATGTGGCGGCCCTGCTTCTATTATTATGTAAAATGTTAATTACTGTGGATTTAGAATTATTATGTAATTGGATGAACATATATTTCCATTTTATATCTGTATTTGGGAAAATCGCTTTCGTTGCGGGGCGCTCACAAATAAATAAATAATAAAAAAAATCCTCCAAATCAAAATACCTAAAAATAGTAAAAGGAGAGTTAGTAATAAATGAAAAATGCTACAGACAGATTTAATATTAAATTAACATTGTTTGTCTGAAAAAAATTAATGCTGCTTTTGATGATACTAAATGTTCTGTTTGCTAACTGGTAACAGTACTATTCGAGTGTCTATTCGAATTAAGAGGAGACATAAACGCCTGAAACACACGAAATAAGCCTGACTGAATATTGTTGGGAATACTGGATAGTGATATGGCTACAATGATTGCTGACTAGCAGATGAACAAAACACCACATCAGGGAACAAATGACAAAACTTCCTTATGATTCCGTAGGCAGCCTGAATCACATTAAATAATGTGAGGCAAGACTGGATGGCTTGGTAGGTGGCTACACTGATTGTTGACAGGTGAGAATGCGGGAACACATGTACTAATTCCCTGCAAGAGTGTGTTGGCTACCCTGGAGAGAGAGAAATGGCTACACTGATTGCTGACAGGGTGGCAAACATGAGACACTAATTGCTGCCTGACTCTGACACAAGAAGATTGTTTCTTCCACGCACTCCAAGCCACACAATTCCCAGACTTGTGTAAACATCGCCATTGTCTTCACGCTCCTTCTCTTCCACCTAAAGGCTCTTCTTGTTTGTCTATACTCTTCACCGAGACTGGAGTACCTCTCGACTCTTCCTCATAGCCAGCTACAAACCAAAACAACGTTTTCCTAAAAGTCTTATAATCTGAAGTATACTAAATATCTGAAATCTAATGTTTTATATAGAAACGAGTCTCACTGGGATTGAGAATTTCCTTTCAATTTTTCTTCTGTATACAGAAGGTGAATTAACAAAATTCCAAATTAACATAACTGGCAATTTATTAAAAATGGCTCTAAGAGTTTTGCATTATCTGATGACTTTAAGCAGGTTAAAAACTAAGTACAGCCTAAAAGAACGTAGGCGAACCTTCCACGACATTGTCCTTTAGGCTGTATCTAGTTTTTAGGCTCTTGAAGAGTCATCTGATGATGCCAAACGTGTAGAGCCATATTTGCATTTAATTCATTTAAATCTAAAAATAAATAAGTTTTTTTTCAATTCCCTGCCTAAACAAATAAAATGTTTGATATTTGGATACTATTTATCTGAATATTATTTTTCATCTCTCTTCTGGACAGAAAAGAGTGTTAACCTTTAGATAGCCTTCAAACCATCTACTTTATTTATAAAGGATTTAAAAAAAAAAAAAAAAAAAAAAAAAATAGGGTTAGTACAAAAATGTTATTAATGTTTTCTTATGAAAAATTACCTTATCAATAATAGCACTGCACACCGCGGCGTGGTAGTGTTATTTCTATAGGGCGCAAAATTCAAAATGGTTCAAAATAAATTAAGACGAGATGGGCCAACCGCATACGCCCAACGGGCCCCGGTTAAGTTTAGCTAACCTAGTGCCTAACAGCTACAGATTGCAGAACGTGTAACACGCTTTTCCCCTGAGGCATTTGGATTAACATAAACTGAATCATGGTAGATTTAGCCTTCCTGGTTAGTATTCTTTTGGTATAATATGATGGGTTCCAATTTTGATATAAATTCTTGCATTTTTTTTTTCTTATAAAATAATATACATATTTAACTTAGTCATATATTGTGTTATCATTTAACGTAATTATGTTTAGGATAATGATTTATTCATATGTATTGAATTGTAGGGGGATCTGCATACGATCCTGGATCTGAATAATCTTTAGGGGTGAACGAATGTTATACATTTCGTTGTTTCGAACACTGAATTATACCAACGCTCACATTTTAATCATAAATAGATCCACCGCTGTATGGGTGGTAGGCTTTTAGATTTATTTACTCCTTGAACAAAATTCTTTATTTTCCATTTAATGTAGTTTAAACAATTTATTTAAGATTGTCTGGCCTAGTATTCCAAGAAATTCCTTCCTCTCGTTGGGTGCCCATGACCTACCAAGGTTGAATGCACCTTTTCAAATCAATAAAAAAAAAAGAAAAAAAGATCCACAATATATGCCAAATCCATAGAGTGGCGCTTTGTACATTCTAGATTTTGCATAAGCTACATAGAACAGCTACAAATATTCAGGGGTACTAGACTTTCTGGGTGGCTCAGCGGTAAAGCATTTAACTCATGTTCTCGAAATGCCTTCTATGGTAATCGTTTAAGGGTACAAGGCAAGGTCAAAGCCGATCCTAGGCACACCCAAGGATTTTTATCGTTTTGTTTCTAGTTTCTGCCGAATTATTAGAAAGAAACAAGAGGCCCTCCGTTCAGGGCAAATTGAGTCATTAGGAGATGTCTGCCTGTCTGTCACGCCTCATTTTTTACCCCGTTCCGTTCTCTATGGGGAATTAATACCTCCATTTTTTACCCTATTTTTTCCCAGCGAGTCGATTTACTCCCCGGTAGATTAGTATTTTCTATTAAGGCGCGAGGCAATGATTAATCATACCAACACCATTACCTCAAAGCCTTCTAGACATTGTTCTAATATTTCAGTAAAGCAACAAACGTATTTTTCCCATTTTTACTCGAGTCCTCTGTTAATTGTTTTTTTTTACTTAACTCTTAAATATTTTGTGTGTACAACTACTGTTCAATTTGTTCATAAAAATATTTGTTTACTTAATACACACATAAAAAAAAGGTTTCAAGACCTATTGCCATGATTTAAACTTTTGTTTACTGTTTTCATTATTATCTTTTCAAATTGTGTACATTTATTTTTTAGCTGAAGAGTTCTGCCATAGAGCTTGCTGAACCGTTCGAAGAATGTATTTGAAAATCTGACGTTTTCTCTTAGCCTAGTCCCAACCATTGCTTGATTTCTTAGTGCAAGTTTTGTTAGCTTCAGTCAAACGCCTGCAATTATATTTGAGGACCCCAGAGATCAAGGGGTCTAAGAAAAAAACTCAATATGAATTGAAAATGGATTCATAGTTAAATATCAAACATATCGCACTAGTATTTCTTAAGTGACACAACTCAAAATAAAACTTAACTGAAAATATGGTAATCTTGCCTATGTAGGTTTGAGTTGTGTCACTTTAGAAATACTAGTGCGATATGTGGCAATAGCAAAAACTATATTTTTACAGTCCCAATCAGACTAGACGAATCCTCGGGCACTTAGCTGTTTATTATTGATAATAACTAATAGGTACATTATCCGGTTTATGATTAATATGCAAAACAATTGGAGAATCCGCACATAGACCCCTTAATTTCCTTCTGGACTTAATATTACAAAGGTGACAATACTCAGGAGAACACAAGCTAGACGGTAGCAACTGTCAACAAAATTACTTGGATCTCTTAACCACCCACAAGATTACGGCGTTCACAACCAATTCCTTATCTAACTAATTTTTTTTCAAAAATGTCAGTTAAACCCCTTGACTTCTGGGGCCTCATTTACATCCTTTGATTTAAACATACTGAAAGCTGTAGATTGATGAAACGCATATTTATACAAATTTGAATGAGCTATCTTTTCCAGGCCCTTGGTTGCCACAGAGCATGCCGAACCGTTCGAAAAATAAATTTCTCTGAAAATCTGATATTTTCTTCTAGCCGAGTCCCAACTTTTTATAAAAAAGATACTACTATTTGTAACAGCAGTGTGTTGTACCTCTGCATTGCACGGTGGTGATGCTGGTACGAATCCCGTTAGAGGCAGGTTGACTTTTTTTCTGCGATAGATTTAAAAAAAACGACTCACAATAGATTTTACTGAAGGGTGACAACTTGTACATAACCTGGTCTTAATAGTCATAGACTAAAACGGGAAAAAAGAACTACCAACAAGAGTTATTCTAATCCGTGAGAGAGTAAATGAGCTGTCTATGTCTAACTGTTGACAGGAGACCAGCAACGTGGGTACATCACCCCTCCTATTTGGATAACACCAGACCCGGTTCTTGGAGCTATCGGGGATTAGCAAACCAGGGGTTGGCTATTGTACTTGTCTAAATCCTCCAATAGGAACGCTGTATCACCATTCCCCTGCATACGTTGATGAGATGGGTGGAAGCTCCGAAGCCACAATGTCTACCCCATCTGCGATATATAATTCACAACAAGGCAGCCATGTTCGGCTGACATGGTTATTCGACTCCATAGAAGGATGCCGGTTTCCCACATAAGACCTACGGCCTTTTGTGGTGGATTGAATTTTTACAGGAATAGGCGCATTGCCAACTATTCCCAACTCCACGATGGTCGTTTGGACGCAGGAGCTGCATAACTAAGCGCAATCCTAAGAAATTTGGATAATGTACGCTGAATTCCTGAAATAATTGATTACAACCGATACATATAATAAAAATGTAACGGATCTCTGTCTTCAAATGGAAAATATATAAGTCAAAATATAATTGGGGCCCGCGGGCCGGTTATTGCCCACATATGGAATACACCAACTGCCAGGGAAGGCAAAACATGCGATATTCATCTATGTGGTTGCTGGTGATGAACATTGTGTCGTTTTGTTAGCTTCCAAATCCTTGAAATAACACCATTCATGCATTCAGTTTACCGAAATGGATTGACTGTAAAATGTGCTTTATATACGAATATTCTGACAAAATTCCAAGTGAAAGTCAAAAACTTGAAAATTGTATTATTGGTCAAGTATGTCGTCCTGATCACTCTGACATTCTCTTCGTAGTCTTAGAAAGGAAGAAGGTTTGTGGTAAATGGTCAATCTGACAAATATATTTTAGTCGATAACCTACGGCGTATTTAGGGTAATATATCCCGGAATCAGACGAAGACAAAGGAACCTTTTCGTCTAATCTATTCAAACCACTAATCAAATATTTATGATGGCCCTCCGTAGATCCGAGACAAGACGATAGAAAAGAAAGCACCGACCATGAACTGGAGAGAATGTACGAGTAACTACAGGGAGCCATCCCCCCCCCATCGATTTTCAAATTAGCCAATCCCCCTTGTTCCCCAACATACACTCATCGTCCCCGACTGTTGCTCGACAATCAATAGCCAGTCCTTTAGTAGTTAACAAGCTCCGGGTTACTAGGCCAATAGGACTTGCCAAAACACAGAAGTCTTCTTTCACTGGGACAATTTGAGCAATCATTACAATAAAATTTGTCCTAAAGTAGTTGGCAAAATCCTGTTTATAGATCATTTAAGTAACTAGCTTCCGTCCGATAAGCATTAATCAGCTCTCTCCGGGAACGAGGACGGCAAACCATCTTCGAGTAGGATCATGTCTGAAATGTGCTTCAGTAGATTGTTACAAGGTCAATAAAATATTTTCATACAAAATAGTAATATTATAACTTCTGATGCACAATATTTAATCCATCCCTTTCAATATACAAAGGGTTTTGGGATTTTTTTTTTCAAGGACCGAAATAAAAATTAAATGTTTCCAAAATATTATAACAAAAACCTGTGTGCCACGTTTAGTCAAATTCGGTCAAACGGTGTGGATTTGTATAAGGAACTAACATACAGACAGACAGCTGGTAGACGTTTTTGACCTAGCCTATAACACTCCGCGTATCACGAACAACCTGTGTGCCAAGTTTGGTCAAAATCGGATGAAGGGTGTGGATTTGTATAAGGAACAAATATACAGGCAGGTAGCTCGTGGACATTTTTGACTTAGCCTACGAGACTTCCCGTATCAAGACCTACCAGTATTCCAAGTTTGGTCAAAATCGGTCAAACGGTGTGGATTTGTATAAGGAACAAACAGACAAACGGACAAACAGACAGACACGTGATTTTTATATATATAGATTACTGAATAAATGTTATGAAATAATTTTTATATAAAAATTATCTCAATAAAAATTGTTGGAGAAATTTAAATAATAATTGTTTGAGAAAAAAAATCTAGATTAATTTTACCATTAAAAAAAATAAAAATAAAAATTATATTGTGAGAGTCACAAAATAGATATATGTTTTATGTATTTTAAGGAATAATGATATACAGTTCATAAATTTAATAATTAATTTTTAATTAATCACATATCAGAAGACACACCATAATTGTCTATTATCCTCAGAATAAATAAAGAAATACTTGATTTGGAACCTTCTGCTTATTTGGCGTTATTTGTTATGCCAGTGAATCAAAGTTTATCGAAATCTTGATACACTTTGATAACATTTTAGTATAGAATCAATTATTAAATCCTGAATTAAATATTTACCTACAAAAGAAAGCGATCTCATTGCTAGTTTCGCTGTTGTTCAAAATGGGTCATAGAAAAAAAAACTTTTTCCGAGTAATATTGAAGTATGATTTCACTAAAAATAATGATTCAGATTTGGATATCGTTCTAAGCAACTAAAAAAGGTACCAACACAAATATTTTACAGGACGGCTGTTTTAACTTCGTCTCGAGAGTTAACTTTTTTGTGCTTTTAGATTGTTCTGCATTCCGTGGGATTGTAGACCCTATTTTCGATGGCATTTATTTGAAATAATGTTTAAAAGTTAAAAGAATAAGAAAGTTTTATTAAAACTTTTTCTAAAAAAAATATGGAATAACATTATTAAAATAATTTTTATTTTTAAATTTTTGAGATTGTTCCACTCCAAATTGTCCTATCATCCTAATCCTGAAGGTCTATCCTTATCTTCCCAATACCATCCAGACAATCCTCCCAGGCGGCTTAAAAGACAGTGGCCCCGAGATAAATTAACATAGCTGATCCCATTGTGATCATTAATACATTTGTTTACCCGCCTTAGGAAGTACCAACAATGGTTGGCTTCTTCCAAATTCTTCATTATTTTTATTTTGTTTTAATTTTACCGTTTTAATCAACTTTTATGTATTATCTGTGTCAACAAACTTGAAGATTGTACTAAATGATTTATGCACAGATTTCAAATAAAAAAAAAAGTTTTTGAGATAAAAATTATTAAATTAAAAATTGTTTTTAAAAGAATAATAAAATATATCAATTACAATGAAATTTTTATTTTTATTTCCCAATAATAAAAATTAAAGGTAAAGTGAAACTCATTTTAAATAAAAATTAATAGTTATTTTCGGTCCCTGTTTTTAGCCTGTGAATGAAATATGGAAGACATTGAGATCCAATTTGCTAGGGAAATGCTATATCCAAAGTTTTGTGGGGAAAAAACAAAAACTCTGGCCTGTATCGTGTTAACCGACATATATATATATATATATATATATATATATATATAAATTTTGATAAAGATTTTAAGAAATGTTTCAAAACTTCTTTCATGAGTGGAAACTCAATAGCTACATTCCTTCTTATGTGCTAAAAGGAGCCATAAACGAGTAATTCATTTAGAAAAAAAAATATATAAAAAATTCGTTGAATGAATATTTATTTATTTATTATAGTTTAACATGTTGGTGATCCAACTTAAGTAATAATAATATATTACATTATTAGGTTAGTTTCTGTAGAGGTAGTCATGTTGTGTTTGGTATAATAATTTGTATGTTCTTTGTTATTGTTAGGTCAATGATGCCGAATCAACATCACAAAGTGACTTTGGTTATCTTTTCTTTATTTAAATATTATTGTATAAATGTGTGCCTATTAGGTATTTCATCACTTCTTCAATATACTGGCTGCCATCAGAAAGTAATTCTGTCAGATTGTACGGTAGTTGAAGATTTGTCCTGAGTGTACAGTCTGTTAGAATATGTTTTATTGTTAATTCTGTATTGCAGTAGGTACAAGTAGGGCTGTCCTGTCTTGATATAATGTACGAGTGAGTCAACCGAGTGTGGGCAATCCTGAGACGGCATAGTATAACTTGTTCCCGTCTGTTTGGCCTGTTAATGGATGACCATTCGTATACAGTGTGCTTGATTTCTCAAAGCTTGATGTCAGTCGTGTTGTACCAGGATTCTTGCCATTTATCAGTTACATATCTCTTAGATTCGGCTTGAAGATCCTGGTATGTCATGTAGTTTACGTCTGGTACTTGTCGTCGAGTTGCCAATTTAGCTTTTTCGTCTACTCCAGTACTTTGTCTTATGTCTTCGTGTCCGGGCAACCAGTACAGAGTAAAATATTTATTTGTTTGATGTATTTTTTCGAAAATTTCGCATGTTATTGGATGTGTGCTGTAACAGTCTTGAAGAGATTGTAAAGAGCTGAGTGAGTCATTGCATATAATAATGTTATTTTGTTCTGTGTCTGGTATGTTGTTTTCTCTTTGGAGTGGCTTATTGGAACTGGATAATTGTGCATTCCTGCTTCCGATCCGTTGAGAATTTATAATTTTGTAAAATTTATGTTGTTACGAAGGGGAAAGTCAGTGTGTTCAGTCGAGAGATAGTAATTGCATGAGTAATGTTCTGAAAAATCTTAAGATTTAATGATCTTTTCCAACTGTCGATGACCAATGGTGCCAATAAACAACGAGGACATCAGAAAGCGACTTTAAGGTACGTATATACTTTAATGTACGTTTTTTTGCACCATCGATAGTCTGTTACGCTGAGTGTTTTACGCCGCGTAATACATCTTTCAGTCCTGCCGAGGCAGACTCGGCATATCCTGCCTAAAATACTAGCCGCTTGAAACTTTCCCTTGACGGACCAGTGCCAAACAAGAACGGACACCGGTAGGATTCTTTAGCGGATGCGGAAGGAACCAAAGCCAGCAAACGGGAGATTTGTTTTCTAGCGGGAAGTTAAAGGCTTGGTTCCGCCTACGGGAAAGAGGGAGCGATATTTAGTTAGAGCTCAAACAGAACCCGTACAAATCCAATTCTACATTGCTCCGAGGCACAAAGCCACGCACAGGTGGAAGGAGGGAGGGTCTCTGTCTCGGTCTTTGATGCAGCAAATCAACGGTGGAAACGTTTATGCAAATATACAGAGAGAAGGGTGGGGCTTTCTAACCTCCCTCTCTTCTAAAGCAGCGGCCATTCTAAGCAACAAATCGACAAGTCCATTTTACGCAGTCTATATCGATTATAAATTAATATTTACAGTACACATCCTATTATCCAAAGCATATTTTCACAAATAAACATTCTTCAAAGTATAAACAAACATATTACTCTCCTATGGCTACCTGGACACGAAGACATAAAAATGAGTACAGCTGTGGACATACAAGCAAAACTAGCTACAAACCGACCTGAACCCGACGTAAACACAGTGACGACTTCTGACTTAAACAAAACCATACACACTAACACACTGTATGAATGGGAAGAAAATTGGTTGAAGAGTGAATGTAAATTAAGAGAAATTAAGAACACGACCAAAGCCTGGGTAACGGAATCATTCACTCGACAAGACGAAGTAATTTTATGCAGACTCCGTATAGGCCACACCCGACTTACCCACTCATACTTACTGGACAGAAAGGAAAGACCAATGTGTAGACTATGCAACAGAACATTAACTGTAAAACATATCCTGACGGACTGTAGACAACGCAGCAACTTAACGATTCCTCATGACTTACATGACTTACTGACAGAAGGTAGTCCGTACATTCAAACACTTCTAACATATTTAAAATATACACACATTCACTCGAAAGTATAACTATATGTCATTTTTAATGGAAACATTTTATTCTTTATTATTTTATTGTATATAATATTTTTATATATATATTTTTTTAATTTTATTTCTTTTTTTCTTAATACTTTTTGTTACCTTCGTTTATTTCATAACCAACTGACTATCACTTGACTACCAACTGACTGACTTTGATTCTGCCGTTCTTATGAGGTCGTCGCCCTTGTTGCGAAACTCAACAACAATAAATAAATAAATAAAAATAAATTAATATTTTAGTCCGATGGAGGGAGGGCGTAAACGCGTTTGCGATGTCGACCCGATAACTTAAACTGAGGAAGCCGATGTGTAGCATTTAAATATATATACGTATATATATATATATATATATATATATATATATATATATATATATATATATATATATATGGGGGCGAGGTTAGTTCAGTGGTAGAGTACTGGACTAAAAACAACTTATTAAGTTATTAATAATAAGTTGGAGGACCTGAGTTCAAATCCCGAGCAAGCACTAAAGATTTTTTCTTCTAGTGTCTAATTTCATGGGTTGAATTCGGCCTCCCCGACCGTCCCTAGGCCAATCCAGTCTTTAATAAATTTATCAATGGGTACCTTGGGTACTAATGACTCTAGCAGTCGAAGCAGCCAAGGGGAAAATCAGGCGGCCGGAGCATAGTACTGACCACACTGTCACCCTAGTGTGCCGAATGGTCAAGAATCAGATACCTCTATAGTATCTGCCCCTAAGGGCCCTCGTGGCGTGTTACGGGACTGATTTTTTTTTAATATATATATATATATATATATATATATATATATATATATATAATGTGTGTATGTGTTTGTATGTCTATAGTTATCTCTAACTGCCCCAAAAAGTATCTGATTTTGATGAAATTCGGTTAAAATCATTCACTGCTTCGTCCGAAAGGACAAGGTCTTTAAGGAGCAAAATCCGTCCGCATCAATATTATTTTTTAGGTAAAGTTTGCATAAAACCTTAGCGCTTACCCCATTGCTTTTATAGGCTTCAAGGTTCATTTCTTATGAATAATATAACGTGTGAAATGGAATGAAAAACGTTTCAATGATATATCTATAACCGTTTTCCAGAAAAGATGGAGAAACTAGAATATTATGGAATGTATTTTATTTATTTATTTACACAACAGCAAGGTGATTTGCTCTCATAATTAGTAAATTTTTATATTTTAAGAGAAAAATAGGTTTAAATAAAGATTTGAAAATTCATAAAATAAATACCAAATGATTTTAATGTAGAAATAAACTAAATAAAATAGCTAAAAACTGCCAAGAACTCAGGATTTGTGAAAGAAGAATCATTAGAAGGATTTATGGTGCATTAATGATTGATAGAAAGTACAATATCAAGAGTAACGTTGAAATCGCAGCCAAGAACTCAGGATTTGTGAAAGAAGAATCATTAGAAGGATTTATGGTGCATTAATGATTGATAGAAAGTACAATATCAAGAGTAACGTTGAAATCGCAGCCAAGAACTCAGGATTTGTCAAAGAAGAATCATTAGAAGGATTTATGGTGCATTAATGATTGATAGAAAGTACAATATCAAGAGTAACGTTGAAATCGCAGCCAAGAACTCAGGATTTGTCAAAGAAGAATCATTAGAAGGATTTATGGTGCATTAATGATTGATAGAAAGTACAATATCAAGAGTAACGTTGAAATCGCAGCCAAGAACTCAGGATTTGTGAAAGAAGAATCATTAGAAGGATTTATGGTGCATTAATGATTGATAGAAAGTACAATATCAAGAGTAACGTTGAAATCGCAGCCAAGAACTCAGGATTTGTGAAAGAAGAATCATTAGAAGGATTTATGGTGCATTAATGATTGATAGAAAGTACAATATCAAGAGTAACGTTGAAATCGCAGCCAAGAACTCAGGATTTGTCAAAGAAGAATCATTAGAAGGATTTATGGTGCATTAATGATTGATAGAAAGTACAATATCAAGAGTAACGTTGAAATCGCAGCCAAGAACTCAGGATTTGTGAAAGAAGAATCATTAGAAGGATTTATGGTGCATTAATGATTGATAGAAAGTACAATATCAAGAGTAACGTTGAAATCGCAGCCAAGAACTCAGGATTTGTCAAAGAAGAATCATTAGAAGGATTTATGGTGCATTAATGATTGATAGAAAGTACAATATCAAGAGTAACGTTGAAATCGCAGCCAAGAACTCAGGATTTGTGAAAGAAGAATCATTAGAAGGATTTATGGTGCATTAATGATTGATAGAAAGTACAATATCAAGAGTAACGTTGAAATCGCAGCCAAGAACTCAGGATTTGTCAAAGAAGAATCATTAGAAGGATTTATGGTGCATCAAAGATTGATAGAAAGTACAATATCAAGAGTAACGTTGAAATAGCAGCCATACCGAAAAATCAGGACATTTTTAATTGTGTAAGAGCAGGTAGGTTCCGGTGGGCGGTCATATTGTAACAAGGAAGAGAAACAGAAGAAGATGGATGACATGGAAATCCTAGGAAAAATAGACAGGCCATGAAACAGGGGCGTATATAGGAAATCATTTCGCGAGAGGGGAGGGGTGCGAATACCGGAGGATCTGGGGGTATGGAATACTAACAACCTATAGGTTGGAATAATTTGCCAACTAAAACGCTATTAAACCCACAAAAAAAAAAAAAAAAAAAAAAAAAAAAAAAAAAAAAAAAAAAAAAAAACTGAACTAAATGATCTTATTTAATTTATTGTTTAGGTTTTTATAACATATATTTACCGATTAAATCAAACTTTCTTGGGAAGGGTGCAGCTCCCTCAGCCACATACTTTCATGCCAAAAACCCTTTGGAAATATTAGGTAGCAAGAGAAGCTGCTTAGCTGGGCGTCAAAAATTGGATAAACGCCTCCAAGGACTGTGACATTTGGATAGGCAGTCCGGTAGGCCAAAGGTTACAAAGACCTTGGCATTTGTTTCATTATTGCACCTTCAACAACTAATACGAATTTTCTAAAAGGAATGGAGTAAGCAGACTGAAAAATAAAACACTTTTGTATCTGAACTAGTTATAAAATATCTAATTAAAAAATCGCAATATCACACAAACTGTAAATATATAAAACAAAATAAGGAATAAGACCTTTGTGTTTTCTTTTTTGTGAAGCGATTCTGTGATTGGAAGGTTCAATCTGAAGATGGAAAAATAAGCGAAGCCTGAAGCAGAATAATGGCGGTAAATCGGTGGAAGGGAAATATAAGAGATTGAAAGGTAGCAATCAAATCCCGGCTAAAGGCAGCAAATAGGCAAATACAGATTGACAGCTATTGCTGTGGATTGGTGGGAGGGGGGGTCGATATTGAGGGGGTGGTCAGTTATTAGGGCGCAAGTTTCGGGGGTCTTACAAGGAGCTATCAATGGCACTACATATTTCAACATTTTCATATATTTGTTTGTTTTATTTGTATATATATATATATATATATATATATATATATATATATATATATATATATATAGACTTATCGATTTACTATTTACTATATTTACATTACATTCATAGACTGCAATGAGAAGAAGAATGAGTGATTTTCAAAAATGTGCTGAACATTTTTTTTTCTAAGGTTATTTTTTTATTTTATTTTTTTTTTGTATAAAGTTGATTCAATGAAATAAAAACACTTTTACATATTAGTAATTTTATTCAAATTGCCATAGCGGTTTCACATCTACTGATTCATTTTGAGGAGCACTGCTGTTTAACTAGTCTTAGTGCCTCTGAACAGGCGTCAACGGATGAGAAATCTCTCTGACAATTTGAATAAAATGACTGGTAAGGGCCCAGAGGGGCTGATACTGTAGAGGTATCCGATTCTTCACCATACGGCACACTAGGGAGATAGTGTGGTCAGTAGTCTAGCCACCTGGCATTCCCCTTTGCAAGGAACATATTAGTAAATTTCTTAAATCATGGGTGGGCGTAGGGACGGTCTGGGACCCCGAATCCATCCCTCGAACGACCACACTGGAAGATAAAATGTTTAGTGCGCGCCCCAGTTTTGAACTCAGGTCCTCCAGCATATCGGGTGCTCTACCACTGAGCTAACCTCACCCCCCAAGATAATTACCAAAAAGACAAAGTTACTCTCCTTGGTGTTACAACCATATTAGCTCTCAAAAACATTCGAAAATTTCGAGGTTTTATATGATTTCTTTGGTGCTGCTCATGATTCTTATTCTAAGATTAGCTCAAATTTTCAATTGTTGCTTGTAAAGAACTCTTTACTTTAATCTGACGAAGAAGTATGATTTACCAGCTAAGGAAGCCTCTTTAATACCGGGTAACATTATAAAATGTGATGTACTTTCAGCATTGAAAATGGGGCTAAGTCCCCGAAAAAGTTATAATTCAATAAAATACGATTATTTGTGTATTATAAATAATACAAAAATAATTATTTTGGGAAAATTGTTCTCAGAAAATATAACTACCTATATATTTAATTTGTTCACTGTTCAATTTAGAGATAAAGTAAAAATTCTTAAGTAAAGACAAATAAAATAAAACTTTTACTATATTAAAATGTAAAAAATATATTTTAATTATTTATGTACTATTTTATATTCAACTAGGATTTAATAAAATGAAACTTATAACAATAAAACTGAAATGGGTCATTTTATTTTGTATTTATTTATTCATTTAATTTTGTGTTCCGCGATAAACAAAAGGTATAACTAGAAAACAACAAACCGATGAAAATTATACAATACAATCTTTTTATAACAGAATAAATGTACTTCTACAGTTTTGTGTACATGCTAAATATACAAGGATTAATTGAATGTATGGGTTACCTTTTGTTAGTAAATATTTATCTTAAGGAATTTTTAAGTGTTTACAGTAAGTATATGTTTAACTGTTAAAGTTCTATAGGAACAATTTATAATTGTATAAATGTAAATGTTCAATAAAATAACATTAGACATTTTGGAGTTCTATTTCTGAATTTTCTAGCCACCAGCGATACCTACAACACTCTTTGTCTAGTAACCAGTTTTTGTTTTGTTTTTTCGACATACGATTTTTGTATTTGTTCATTAAACTTACAGAAGAAACAAAATTGATAATATGATGATAATGAACAAACTGGTGCCGGAATTAATTAAAAAAAATGACATATTAATAACATTATAATAACCATAATGAATCATTCAAATATAATACAAACATATTGATAATAACGAATGTATATAATATATATAATCTAATAATGAATATTTCTTTTAATGCACATTCGAATTTCACCCACCCATGAATAATACAAGGCTGTAATATTGCACGCGAGATACCGATATACTAACAGTAAAACATATAATCACACTACTTTATTACTAACTCATAACACACAAGCAAAATGACATTTTATATGTATAAATAATCTGACATATTACTGAACAAGTTACAAAATAAATTAATTTGTAATAATATCGGGTTAAATGAACTGGTATTTTTCTTTCTATCTAGTATAACAATGTATCAATTATTAGGCAGAAAACTTTTGAAATATTTCCAGAAACTTTTCAACGTTATTATCATTTAATTTATTCTACTCTGTCTACATGAATTTCACACCAGAAAAAATTAAATAATTTTCTTTTACAAATTCTAAAGCTGTACTTATGAAAACTCTGATAATTAAAATTTGCTTTTAAAAAATTGCTTTATAATACATTTCAAAACTCATAAAAGTACAAACATTTAACAATAAACAAATTTACCCTAATATATAATACATGTTTTGTTTTTTTCAGAAATGTATTTAAAAATATTATTTTGCGATTTTCAAAGTTCATACCTGGAATGGTATCTCATATAATGTTGTGTTATTCTGATTTGACTTGGCCTGTCAAATCAGAATGCACCAAAAACAATCGGGTAGAAGTTCCTGCAATCTTTTAGATCTTATTATAATTTTAAATACATTGTTCAAAATCTGCTACAATCGAGTGTTCGCAATCACAATTCTAGAGACATTTAAATACCATGTCAATTATCAAAAGTTTTAGAACAATCGGGTGACAGTCATCAAAATCCTAGGGAGGTTCATGTATTAAATCAATTATAATTTTTCTAGGGCAAAGGATAATTATCTTAGGCCCTAGAAAAATCGGGTGACCATCTTAACAATCCTGGAGAAATTTATATATTAAGCCAAAAATCGGGTGGCCTTCCTCAAAATTTTTCAGTTTTATATGTATTAAATTAAGAATTTTAGGTCCTGGAAAAATCGGGTAAGCGATCTAACATCTCAGGATCAGCTTAATGTCCTCAAAATCCAGTTGACATATATTAAATAAATTATCGGAAGGTCTAGAAAAATCGAGTGGCCGCCCTCACAAACCTAGAGACATTATACTACATAACAAACCTATTATCTGATGTTCTAGTAAAACCGGGTGTCTGTTTTCTCAATATTTTAGGCTTTACTATAATTTTTACCAAATTAATCTATTTATGCTACAATTGGATGGCCACTCTTACAATCTTATAAGAATATGTTTATATACTATGTTAATTATCCGAGGTTCTATAATAATCCTATGATCCGACCTCGAAATCCTGGACACTTTTATATATTAAACCAATTCGAATGAAGTCATTTAAGAAGAAAACAATAGAGCTTCCATGGTTTTGAGGGTCGCGGAATTCGAATCCGGGGTATGTTTCACCCCATCGGCGCAAAATCAAGGTAATTTCATGGTCAAATTTGTTTGCGAAAAGTGAATTTCTGATTGCAGATCTTGAATAAACGGAAAATGTGTATTTTATATTTTTTTTATCGACATCTCAAATGTAAGTTTAATATCACGTTATGCACTCGAGATCTTACAGCTATGACCCTCAAATCCACGGAAGCTCTAGTTATTTCTTCTTAATCGACTTCATACGAAATTTGACCTTCAAATGTTCTTAAACCTGACGTCCTGGTGTGAAATGGACTCCGAATTCGGATTCAGCTTGTCGAAATACATAAGAATATATGTATGCTGTGTTTGGAAAATACCACTTTTTTATTTTGTGTGCCAGTGTTTTCGGAGGCTCTAGAATAATCGGGTGACCGCTCTAACAATCCTGGACACGTTTCTACATACTAAACCATTTATCTAAGGTTCTAGTAAAACCGGGTGTCTATTTTCACAACATCCTTAGACGTTATTATAATTTTTAACAAATCACCCGAACTTCGCCACAATCGGGTGACCGTCCTCACAATCCTCTTGAAGTTTGAATACTGAAACAATTATCTGATGTTGTAGAACAATGGGATGGGAGTTCGCCGAATTCTTTAGATGTCATAATAATATTAAACTAATTATCTGCAATATATGTATTTATATATATTAAAATGATAATCCATATTTCTAATATTAACAAAAAATTGTTTTTCATATCTTCTCGATGTATTAATTATAATTAGTACATAATAATTATTATGTATTTATTATATTATTATAATTATTTGTGTATTATAATTAATACAAAAATAATTATTTTGGGAAAATTGTTCTCAGAAAATATAACTATATATTTAATTTGTTCACTGTTCAATTTAGAGATAAAGTAAAAATTCTTAAGTAAAGATAAATAAAATAAAACTTTTACTATATTAAAATGTAGAAAATATATTTTAATTATTTATGTACTATTTTATATTCAACTAGGATTTAATAAAATGAAACTTATAACAATAAAACTGAAATGGGCAAAATTTGTATTTATTTATTAATTTAATTATGTGTTCCGCGACAGTGGCAATTAATCATCGAGACCGCATAATCAATGAGCGTCAAAGTATTAGCTTTTAGCTCGTTTGTATTAATACAAAAAAGAAAAAAAAAACGGATAACAAAAGGTATAACTACAAAACAAAAAACCGATGAAAATTATACAATACAATCTTTTTATAACAGAATACAGGTAGGTACTTCTACAGTTTTGTGTACATGCTAAATATACAAGGATTACTTGAATGTATGGGCTACCTTTTGTCAGTAAATATTTATCTTAAGGAATTTTTAAGTGTTTACAGTAAGTATATGTTTAACTGTTAAAGTTCTATAGGAACAATTTATAATTGTATAAATTTAAATGTTCTAAATGAGTGTACAAGCAGAAGTATAGTGTATATAGATGTTACAGTCAATTTAATCATTAAGTTTTTTACATGAATGTGAATGCATTATTTTAATAGAATTATATAAATACAATTTTCTCTCTGCATATTTAAACGATTTTTTTTTAATTTACATATTTTGTTCTACTAGATAATTCACTATTCTAGTACAATCGTTTAGTCGCTGTTGTATTCTTGATGAGGTTTTTATCAACTGAACCAGTTACCCGAGGGTCTAAGAAAATCGGGTGGTCATAGTCTCACATTCTTTAAGATGTATATATTTACTAAACTCCTTGTTACATTAATTAATTATTACCAATATTTATTTTCTTTCTATTCTTATTTCTTTTTTTTATTTTAAAATATGAATTTTACTTAATGTTTACTTAATTTAAGTATATATTAATATGACTTATTTTTACAATAATTTAAGCTCACATTTCACAAATAACTTCCTCAATCCTCGTACATAATAAATGTTCTTTATTAATTGAACTGATGTTAAATAAACTTTGTATTAAAATGGGAAAACAAAATCTACTACCCGAGGCTTTATGAAAATCGGGTGATCTTTTTAACATTCCTCCAGATAAATTTATTTACTGGACAAGTTGTCCGAGGCTGTTATAAAATCGGGATGTCGCTGTAACATTTCTCCAGACGATTTTATTAACTGAACAAGGTACCCGCGATTGTAATAAAATCGGGTGGTCGTTGACACATTACTGAAGATGTTTTTATTTAGTAAATCAGTTACCCGAGACTTAATAAGATCGGGTGGTCGTTGTAACATTCCCCCAGATGATTTTATTCACTGAACAACGTACCCGCGGTTGTAATAAAATCGGGTGGCCGTTGTCACATTACTCTAAAGATTTTTTTTATTTACTAAACCAGTCACCCGAGGCTGCAATAAAATCGGGTGGTCGTTGTCACATTACTCTGAAAGTGTTTTTATTTAGTAAACCAGTCACCCGAGGTTGCAATAAAATCGGGTGGTCGTTGTCACATTACTCTGAAGATGTTTTTATTTACTAAACCAGTTACCCGGCGTTCTAATAAAATCGGGTGGTCGTTGAAACATTTCTCCGGATGTTTTTATTGGCAGGAACAGCTACCCGAGTCTGTAATAAAATCGGGCGGTCGTTGTAACATTCCTCCAAATGTTTTTATTGACAAAAACAGCTACCCGAGTCTGTAATAAAATCGGGTGATCGTTGTAACATTCCTCAGGATGATTTTACTTACTGTACAAGTTACCTGAGGTTGTTATAACACCGGGTGGTCTTTGACACATTACTGAAGATGTTTTATTTAATAAACCAGTACCCCGCGACTGTAATAAAATCGGGTGGCCATTGTAACATTACTGAAGATATTTTATTTGCTAAACCAGTAACCCGAGAATGTAATAAAATCGGGTGGTCGTTGTAACATTCCTCAGGATGATTTATTTACTAAACTTGTTATTCAATGCTGCAATAAAATCGGGTGGTCGTTTTAACATTCCCCAGGGGGTTTCTTTATTTACTTAACCAGCTACTCCTAGGCTCTAATAAAATTGGTTGGTCATTGTGACATTCCTCCGGATAATTTTTTGTATTCACTAAAACAGTTGTCCGAGGCTCTAAGAAAATCGGGTGGTTGTTGCCACGTTCTTTATGATAATTAATGTACTAAACCGGGTGGGTTGGTGTCACATTCGAAAAGGTTTTTATTTACCAGCTTACCCGAAGTTTTGATGAAATCGGGTACCCGTTCCCATAATCATAGACGTCATTATAATTTTAAACCAATTATCCGAGATTCTAGTACCAACGGGTACCACAATCCTAGACTCGTTTGGACGTTGCTAATCCCTTTACTGGATCTGTAGATAAGTTGAAACACAATTCGGTTGACCATCGTACGCCTGTCCTTCAGGACATGTTTTCATTATTGTACCAGTTAGTCCACCAGTAATATAGTTGGTCATTATTCGTTTATCGATCACAGTCAGAGAAGCCCTAAGTAAACTAATTATCTCAGCTTAAAGTACCGTCCGGTACAGTTAAATTTTTGACCCAGAACATGCCGAACTATACATATATAACTTATGGAGACATTAGTTCAATATGAATAGTACATTAATATTTTCAATACATCCAGAAGCTCTGGAAAATAATTTATAATCGATTCTTATAATATAAATTATAGTTCGACATCAAACAATATGAAAAATATAAACGTAATAAATAAATTATTCGTTTCATTATTAGTCAGTCAAAAATTCTTTTCTCTCAAAAATAAATAAAAAAAATTAATGGACCCGCATTTGATGAAACCTAAGCTGTTAAAAAAACGGTTCGGATACTCGCTCGGAAGATAACACCAACTCATTTATAAGTTGAAGAATATAAATTATATTGTAGAGACGGATTGCTATGTCTACATTATATGAACAATTATTTTATTAAAATAATATATACTTTTAAAACAGAATTAAAACTAGAAGTAAATCATCTCACTAAAGAAAATATGTCACAACAGTAGGATATATACACTTTTATCTATGTATAACAATAGACTATATAAATTTAAAAATGTTTGTAATTAATTTTTACCGTGAGTGCTTCATTTATTTTTTAATTGGACATCAACCTCTTCGTTTATTTAATGGAATGTATGGTACCTAATAATTTAAATAAAATTATAATATAGATAATAATAAATAAAAACTACTTCTTTCGCGTTATTACCTGGAATTAGTGTTAAATTATTGAGTTTATAACCATCAAAGAAATGTATATATATATATATATATATATATATATATATATAATGAATATATATATTCATTATATTAGTGTTTATTTCAAATTAACAGAATATAACTAGAATTATTTTTATCAATAATAATTAAATCTCCTAAGAAAAAAAATGCTTGAATTTACTTTTATTTTTTCATCTAATTAATATATTATGTTTATTAATTATCTTATTTTTTTATATTTCCTATATTTTTAATAGATTATTATTTATTAATTTATACAAATATAATAAGTTTATAGCCATTCAACCATTCATGAAATACTCCAAATATAGCTATAGAATATATTTTTCCAAATTAGAGTCCGCATCTTTCTTGGAACGAAACTCTAATATATGAATTTAAAAAAAAAAAAAAAAAAAAAAAAAAGATGATTTCATAAACCAGCAAAGTAATAGCGATTCACCTGAACTGAACATTTTAATGCTGTCTAAAACTCACTAGTTCAAAGTATGTAGAAATAGGTATATATTCTGTAACCTAACGAAATTGCTCCATTAAAACTGAAAATATACAACGAAACCTTATACGTGTATTAAACAAGTAATAGCAAATGGAAGTATAACAAGAATTGGACGCTTCGGATGAGAGTTAGTTATAGTTTAATGCTGTCTAAAACTCACTAGTTCAAAGTATGTAGAAATAGGTATATATTCTGTAACCTAACGAAATTGCTCCATTAAAACTGAAAATATACAACGAAACCTTATACGTGTATTAAACAAGTAATAGCAAATGGAAGTATAACAAGAATTGGACGCTTCGGATGAGAGTTAGTTATAGTTTAATGCTGTCTAAAACTCACTAGTTCAAAGTATGTAGAAATAGGTATATATTCTGTAACCTAACGAAATTGCTCCATTAAAACTGAAAATATACAACGAAACCTTATACGTGTATTAAACAAGTAATAGCAAATGGAAGTATAACAAGAATTGGACGCTTCGGATGAGAGTTAGTTATAGTTTAATGCTGTCTAAAACTCACTAGTTCAAAGTATGTAGAAATAGGTATATATTCTGTAACCTAACGAAATTGCTCCATTAAAACTGAAAATATACAACGAAACCTTATACGTGTATTAAACAAGTAATAGCAAATGGAAGTATAACAAGTATTGGACGCTTCGGATGAGAGTTAGTTATAGTTTAATGCTGTCTAAAACTCACTAGTTCAAAGTATGTAGAAATAGGTATATATTCTGTAACCTAACGAAATTGCTCCATTAAAACTGAAAATATACAACGAAACCTTATACGTGTATTTAACAAGGAATAGCAAATGGAAGTATAACAAGTATTGGACGCTTCGGATGAGAGTTAGTTATAGTTTAATGCTGTCTAAAACTCACTAGTTCAAAGTATGTAGAAATAGGTATATATTCTGTAACCTAACGAAATTGCTCCATTAAAACTGAAAATATACAACGAAACCTTATACGTGTATTAAACAAGTAATAGCAAATGGAAGTATAACAAGTATTGGACGCTTCGGATGAGAGTTAGTTATAGTTTAATGCTGTCTAAAACTCACTAGTTCAAAGTATGTAGAAATAGGTATATATTCTGTAACCTAACGAAATTGCTCCATTAAAACTGAAAATATACAACGAAACCTTATACGTGTATTTAACAAGGAATAGCAAATGGAAGTATAACAAGTATTGGACGCTTCGGATGAGAGTTAGTTATAGTTTAATGCTGTCTAAAACTCACTAGTTCAAAGTATGTAGAAATAGGTATATATTCTGTAACCTAACGAAATTGCTCCATTAAAACTGAAAATATACAACGAAACCTTATACGTGTATTTAACAAGGAATAGCAAATGGAAATATAACAAGAATTGGACGCTTCGGATGAGAGTTAGTTATAGTTTAATGCTGTCTAAAACTCACTAGTTCAAAGTATGTAGAAATAGGTATATATTCTGTAACCTAACGAAATTGCTCCATTAAAACTGAAAATATACAACGAAACCTTATACGTGTATTTAACAAGGAATAGCAAATGGAAGTATAACAAGAATTGGACGCTTCGGATGACAGTTAGTTATAGTTTAATGCTGTCTAAAACTCACTAGTTCAAAGTATGTAGAAATAGGTATATATTCTGTAACCTAACGAAATTGCTCCATTAAAACTGAAAATATACAACGAAACCTTATACGTGTATTTAACAAGGAATAGCAAATGGAAATATAACAAGAATTGGACGCTTCGGATGAGAGTTAGTTATAGTTTAATTTACTTTAATTGCAAACATTATTAAATATTATTCGTCTTTCACCATTATTCTTATGAGACCTAACATTTATTATTATAACTGCAAAATAATAATATGTCAATATTATAACAATAATATTGTTTGTTTTATTATTACTATTGTTAGATATATTTCGATGTTTCTTTTTTCAAATAACAAATACTAATTATGCCCCAGGAGTTAACATATCTTATTTTTTTTTATGTCCCGGTCAAACAAACATAAAGATAGTGCTGTTATTCCAATATTTAAAATTATAGTAACTCACTACATAGAAAATTATTTTAGCGGATACTGTGCAAGGGTTTTTAAGGTCAATATGAGCACTTTAATATTTTTGGTTGAAATGTAAAACGAAGAACTTCCAAAATGAACCAAATATTTTTAAGAGGTTTTTTATTTGTTGTGTGTATATACCTATATATATATGCACATATATATGTATATATATGTATATATATATATATATATATATATATATATATATATATATAAGATATCCGTATAAAACATACATTTCACAGATCAGTTTTTAGCGCATCCAACAATATTTTATACAGGGTACTAGAATAAAATAATTATATATTTTAGTTTTAACTTATTTTTTAATGAAAGAGATTATCTTTGGTACGGGTTATCCACAGTTCACCACCCTATGCTATACAGGACGGGCCCTGGGATGCGGAATCTAAGAATTCCCGGGCGAATGAATGGTTAATGCGTGGAAACCAAAAATTATTGACTGGCAAATAGAACGAACCTAAAAAGATGTGATTAATACAATATTTTCACTGTGTTTGAAATTGAAGCTGTTCGGATACTGAAGCTGTTAGTTTGAAAAAAAGGTTCGGATACTCCCAATTATCAATTATATTGTAGAGACGGAATGCTATGTCTATATGACATTTATAATTATTTTATTAAATGCACGAAAATATATATATAATTTTAAAACAGAATTTAAACTTGAAGTAAATCGTCTCACTACAAAAATTATGTCACTATTAGTTCGCTGAAATCGTTGAAATAGGGCCGTCGGAAAATGAATTCCTAAGTTTTTAATTTAATTTTCAAAGTTTCTTCCAGCTAGGAAATTTATTATCTTACAATGCCATTATACAATAAATATAATAGAGAATGCAAATGTCACCTGCATAAATCATTTTACCCGCTTATCAGAATAGAATTAATCTTGAGAAAACATACAGATAACTAAGAAAATTATCCTGTAGTAAAAACCACTGTTGGTCACTTTTTTTTATTACAATTAATGACAACTCAAGCAGAAATTTGTGAATGTTAATCAGATATAGACAAACTATAAACATTCATTCAATATTCATTCAAACCCTAAATTAAATACTGAAAATATACTTGCTCTCATTGTTACTAATGTATACTTGCACATATATATATGTATGTATGTATGTATATATGTATATATATATATATATATATATATATATATATACAATTTTTTAAAGGAACGTTATTTTTCATTAGAATATCAGTATTGGCCCTGAATGTTTATATTAAAAAAAAAAACATTTTAAGAAATATGAATTTTACTTTAACAAAAATACAATGTATACGAAAATAAACAATTACGGCGATAAAAAAAAGAAGTGTTTCTTGTGTACATTTATCAAATATAAGGCATCACTTATTGCAGTGGTTTCATTGTTATTTAGGTGTCACGATTTTTAACAATATTCTTTTAAGGTTATATCAGAGCATATTAAGGTTGCATTGAGCGAATCAAGGGAAAGCATTGGGGACATCAAAGAACTGGATTAGGTGCAGGAATCCTGGATTGGTTGTATAAGAGGCCTAAATTGGATTTATTATGGACCTGCATTGGGTGTATCAATGAGGTGCAATGGGTGTATCAAGGGCCTGCATTGGGTCAAAACTATGCAGTCCAAGATCAAATAATATCCTCTTTTGTTAGTGTCATTCCTTCTCGTCTTGACTTTGTCTATGTTTAAACAGCCGTGTATGATGCATCTAGGTTATAAGTAGATTCAACAAGCTATATTTTTAGATGGATTCAATCTTTGAATAATTCAAATAAGAAGTTGGGAAATGATCATAATTAGCCGAGTTGGAACCCTCGTTTTATTTAGGATTGTCTACTGCAAACTGTTAATATTATTTTTTTTTTAGAGTTTTAGAGGTTTTTGTTGTTACTTTTTACAAGGGAATGGAAATTGACAGGACATTCTTATAAAGCTAGATGAGCACTATATATGCTGGATGAGCACCACTCATATCCCGCCAGCGGGTATATCGACTTCACCTGGAAAAGTGGCATATTTGCACAGGTGACAGGAACTCCTAGAATGTACGTCACGCGTACTTCTACTATAAATAACTAAAAGACTTTAATGGTGGAAAAAGACGAGTAAATGACTGACCTGTTCTTTGCAGCAGCTGCCCTGTCCCTCTGCCTCCTGTTCTTGAACCAGTTTCCTACTTGTGTAGGTGTGAGTCCAGTCGCCTGCGCCAGTTCCCGCTTCTTGGTAGGATTCGGGTAGGGGTCTTGAAGATACCACTCTCGGAGTAAGGATCTAGTCCTTTCCTTGAAGCAGTGGGTCTTCTGTTCGCCGTCCCAGATCGTCCTCGGAAGTGGAAACTTCTTCCTGACGCGGTACTTGTCGACGGGGCCTAGCGGCCTGCCTCGCAGCTTCTCCGCCTCCTGGTAGTGTGCTTCCAACCACATGGCCTGAAGCTTCCCATGGGAATCCTTGGTGAACTTGTGATGCTCCAATATCTGATAGAGCTCCCTGAAGTTCCCACTATGAAAGGACACTATTGCCCTAGCTCTGAGAACTGCTTCGTTCTTGTTCAGCTCGGTGATGTTGGGATGTGCAACAGGAAGGGACCAGAGGAACCTCGCCAGCCTTTCGATATCCCCGGATTCTTCCAAAGTCTCGCAGACCGCTGCTACTTGGCTGACAGTGAAATTGAGGGTTGGGAGTGCGAACATCGGAGCTGGGAGGGGGTGCGGAGTCGTGCCTAGACCGAGCGCCATCCTCGCCACACATCTCACGACAGACTGCCTCTCTCGCCGGCTCCCCACCTTTGGCCCCGCCCACGGCTCTACGTCACACCAACCCCTACCAATCAGATGATCCAACTGCCCCCACCAATTGACTAACCACGCCCAGGGCTGCCACCACTCCTCTACTTCCCCTGAAAACAAACACGCGTGGCACCGCTCCCTACATACAATCTATATCCTATAATTTAAGCTACCCCTCATTCCTTAATCACTACCGCTCCGTTTATCTTACACAGCCTTTCTATATTATTTTTATATCTTCATCCTAAGCTCGATATCCGTATATTCTACCTTGTATCGTGTTTCAAGCAAAACGATTGTGTACGTGTACTTTGAGTTACAATTATTTTGTAACTAAATAATTCTCGGTAATTCTGAGCGAAAACTGCCAAGACTCCGATCCTCATGAAACTTCGTATACTTATTCATTTTAACCTAATTAAGAATAAAAACGTAAAAAAAGCTGGCGGAAACGACTAGAACAGTATTTATTAAGCACTAAAGTTGACTGTTCTACAGGCTATAAACGAGTTGTATCATAACATTACGAACTGTATCATAACAATGAAAAATGTAAAAAAATAATTAGTCGTTTGCGACATTTTTTTTTCACGTTTTTATTCTTAATTACGTTAAAATGAATAAGTATACGATGTTTCATGAAGATCGGAGTTTGGGCAGCTTTCGCTCAGAATTCTCAACTAAATATCTCTCTGAGGGTTTAATTCCACTAATTTACACACTATATTTTATTTAGTATAATATTAAAAAAAAACCTTATTAATCCAAAAATTGAATTAGACTTTTCCGGTATAAGATCAGCCAACCACGATAAAGCGAAGATTCGTCATGTTGAATCTTACACTTGAAATAATACAGTAGGGATGGGCATTCTGCATCGATCTTTTAAAACTTGGATCTCTTTAACACGATATATCGATTTTTTAAATCTCCAAGGACCTATCTTTTTAAAGAACCTATCTCCAAGGCCCGATTAAAGAATCGATCTCTAAAGGTCGATCTTTTAATGAATCGATCTATCTAACGTAGAATAAGGTAAAATAAATTGTTTCTTCTTTTTTTTTTTTATTTCAAATATTTAAATACTTAATCTCACTTCTTATTAATCAATCTCATTTCTGAAGAATTCTCATTTATTAAACTGAAGAAGAAATAGATAGAACAATGTCCTATCTCCAGTTAAGATTTTTAATACAAGAATAAACTTATAAAACGACTCAATACCTTCCCTTTCTCCATCTAGAAGGGAATTTGACAAAAATAAGGTTTCAACTGTGCTCTTAATTTGTATAACCATTTTTGTCTTTTATTATTATTATTTTATTCTATTTTTTTTTTCTCATTTTATAAACATGTACCTATATGTAATAACACCCATATATTTCAATAAGATGTAACAATTGTAGTTTCATTATGTATTATTTTTGATGAAAAATAGTATTAAATATTTCTTTTAGGTTACAGATCATATTATCAAGTATTCAAATCGACTTATTCAGGTCGATTCGAAGTAGTGATATGCGATTCTCGAATGAAAATCGATTCGAATCGAAATGTAATACGAATTTCTTAGGTAATTGTAAATAATCGTGAAATGATCCTACGTAAATCGATCTTCTGATCCTAAAACATCGATCTGAACTCGTCGATATTTTGAGCCTAAAACATCGATCTGAACTCGTCGATCTTTTTTGAGCCTCGTTCTTTTCGTTTCGATTCGAATCAATTCAAAAGAACTATTCATATTCGAGACTCGCCCATCACTATCATACAGCAATGTTTCATGTCCTCCCCAGATATTTCTTACCCTCATATCCTCCCCATACTTTTTAGCATAAATATGCTTTAGCGATGAAAAGATGTGTCTAAAAAACTGTCTGCTGGCGTTCGTGCATGCGCGGTGGCCATGTACGAAAAAGAAGACTGTATGTTATACAGTACATTACATAGGTTTGTCGGGTGGAGCTAAAGAGAAAAAAGTCCGTCACGCAGGAGCTGCATAACTAAGCACTTTCCTCAGAATTTGGGTAGTGTAGATTGCTTTCCAGAACAATTTGCTTAAAATATCCTACATAAATAAAATAAAAACATGAATAGTTCTCTTTTAAATTTGTAATGAGTAACTGATCAATTAATAATTTGCTTCCAGAGTTATGTTTACACATGGTACCTATTACACTACGTAATAAATACAAAAAACCTCATATTATCGTATTTTGATCTAACGCAGGAACAGGATACAGTCACTCTAGTGGTAGAAAGCGCTCCTTGCGGCGGCTTTGTGAACCTACGTCTGACGGGCTTTTCTATTGAAATATATTACAAATTAAACCCCCGCTTTCCGATTGACCGATTCAGCTCATTTTTACAACACTTCTTTCTCATGAGTTACCCACGACGTATACCGCGTTTCGTTACAATACAGCAGAAATTACGACCGGTATGAGTATATTAAGAATTTGGGTCAAGAGTAACCCCCCCCCCCCTTCTAATGAACCGATTTTTCGTTATTTTTACAACACATATTTACCTGTAGATTACCACTACGAATACCGAGTTTCGTCGAAATATACCAAAAATCACGGCTGGTAGTGGCGAATTGGTATTGTGGGTCCGGTTTAAACCCCCCCCCCCCTCCTAATGAACCGATTTAGTTTATTTTTACAACAGTTATTTACCTGTGGATTACCACTACGAATACCGAGTTTCATCGAAATGTACCAAAAATCACGGCTGGTAGTGGCGAATTGGTATTGTGGGTCCGGAGTAAACCCCCCCTTCTAATGAACCGATTTAGTTCATTTTTATATCTCACTTTTCTCTCTATATTACCACTACGAATACCAAGTGTCGTTGAAATATAACAAATATTACGGCTGACATAGTCAAATTAGTGTTTTGGGTTCGGGGTAAACCCCCCCTTCCGGTGGACCGACTTTGGTGGTTAACGAACTCGTTCAATCGTTTGCTAATTGAATGCTATATACCAAGTTTCGTGACGAAAAAACAAAAACTCTGGACGCTATCGTGTTAACAGACACATATATATATATATATATATATATATATATATATATATATATATATATATATGCATATATATATATATAGATATATATAAATTTTAACGGGGGTCATTTTCGGTGTCTACTAGGTAGGATCGATAAAGATTTGAAGAAATTTTTCAAAAATTCCGTCATGAGTCCAACCTCAATAGCTACTTTCCTTCGGAGGAAAGTGCTAAAAAGAGACCAAGTTCCAGGACCCTCTCGAAAATAGTTAGCCCATCAAAGTTACATGATAGTATTGGGCCAAGGTTTAGGCCCTTAATACCTTGTCAAGAACCAAATAATACTCTCTCACTAATTTGTGAATTTCCAACTTGCCCAGTTTTTGTTAAATGATGGCCGCAATGACGATCGTATATAATGTCTGGCATTTAAAAATTCAGGCCCTTAGGGTAACGAAACTCTCTGATTACAGAGTTGTATGAACTCTGTATAAGTTAAAACGGTCATCATTTAACGAAAACTGGCCAAGTTGGAAATACACAAATGAGTGAGAGGGTGATATTAGGCTCTTTACAAGGTTTTTGGGAGGGGCCTGGACCTTGGCCTCTTTTTTTCAACATTAGTTACAAGTAAGGACTGGATTCTTAGGTTTTCACCTATTTTTATCCTTTCTGCTAAACATGATATTGATCGGTTTTTTATATGATTCGCGTCTTGTAGTATCATTCATGCAAATTTGAAAGAACCTAAAAAAACCTATTCAGGATGATATCACCTAAAAACACCTAAATAACGATGGAATGACCTAAACATACCTAATCTGTAAAATAGAAAATACAATTCAATGAACTCATTTCCTCAATCAAACAAATTTTCTTTTAAGCTTCTTCCCGGATCCAGACGTTCAGGGAAATTTTACTAGGAATGTCGCATCCACCAGAACCATTTTTAACATCCTGGGGAAAAAATAAAAACAGTTTTTGACGCTTTGGATATGAATGAAGCAGCTGCCATTTCTAAGGCTTCGATGTTCCTCCAGACCAACGAGATTACTGGTGCACTTGCATTACTAACAGCACATTTCTCAGATCTTCCAAATCTCATTGGAAAATTGGGATCGTCAACTCTGGAGCTAAAAGATGCGATGAAATACTCCCCTATGACGTCTTGTGACGTAAACGGGCGCATCTTTATCTTTTTTCGCTTTTAAGACAGTTCTCTAACACAACAGGAAGAATTTCACCGTTGAAAACCAGGGCACCCTTATGGTAGTTTACTGTAACAAGGGCTAATTTTATTACCTATTGAAACATTGTTATCACCTAAAATGGATTTTTAAATAAAAACCTAAAAAGACCTATTATGCCTGTTGCAAAAACCTAATTGGATGCTTATTTTATCCTAAAAATCCGGTCCCTAGTTATAAGTGATATCAATACTTTTCGTAAGTGAATTTTGAGTCGACGTTTGGCTTGAGGGGACTTGATGCTTGTTAGTTTGTCGGGTATATTTGCGTGTATACGAAAAGCCCTGGGGAAGGGCCCAAACTCAACTTTTCTTGTATTTTTAGATTTTTCCGTTTAGATTTTAGATTCTCCTTACGGATACGGTTCATTTTACCCCACATGGCGGGTTTTCGAAGAACAAGTACGAAACGAGCACCCCCCCCCCCCAGGGGGCGGGGTCAAACACAACTTTTAAGAAGTTTTCGATTTTTGCCTCTAATAACACTGTATCATCCTGCGAAATTTCAAGACTTCTCGGGAAGTGCCTAAGAATTGTGCACTTGGTCTGGCGCACTACCGCACAGTGGGGCCAAATCACATTTCCTGATTCATAAAAGGCTAAAACCTCTAAATCTTAACCGAGTTTAATACATTTTTTTTTTTTTTTTTAAATAAAATCTGATAAAATTTAGAACACCTTTGTCAAGCCAGATTTTTGTTTTTTGTTTCCCCTGTTTATTTAATTACGTGAAAATAATTCACGAACTTTTACAATTGAACATAAAATAATATTTAATTTTCCATCTAACTCAATATCAGCACTTATTCCGTTGAAATTAAACATTCAAATCCTGATTAGACTTTTTTAGATTTTCAAATAATTCGGATCATATTATACTAATTAATCTGATTGTTGAATAAAGATAAATTTACGTTTTGAAGATAAGTCAGTCAGATATTTTCCAAGTCTAATGAGGATTAGAATGTTTATTTGAACGATATCAGTGCTAATATTTAGTTAGATTGTAAAAGGTCGTGAATCATTTACACGTAATTCAATAAACAAGGGAAACAAAACACAAAAATCTGACTGGACGAACTTGTTTTAAATTGTATTAGCTTTCATTAAAAAAAAAAAAAAAATGTATGGAAATCGGTTAAGATTTAGAGGTTGTAGCCTTTTTTGAAACACCAAATGTCGTTTGGCCCTGTGTACCGTGCGCCTAAATATATATATACTCTCGTAACTTGACCTCTTCCACATATATTTTTCCTCTTCTTTTAATAAAGGCCTTATAGGTCACAAAATTGCTTCAAAACTTCATTTAAACATTTTATTTATGTCAAAAATGTGTAACGCTTCACGATTTGCGTGTCATCCTTGCGCGGGGGCCATGCTAATCTTCTCTACTCGCTTTGGCGGTACATACCTGTATTAAAATTGGAACAATAAAGAGAAGAGTGGCATGGCCCCTGCGCAAAGATAACACGCAAAATCGTGAAGCGTTACACATTTTTGACATAAATAAAATGTTTAAATAAAGTTTTGAAGCAATTTTGGGACCTATAAGGCCTTTATTAAAAGAAGAGGAATGTATATATATATATATATATATATATATATATATATATATATCCCCATGAAGTAGGAGGTAGTTGCTGCTTGGTCATTAAGGCCTCTTGACACATTTCCTGAATGTGAGACATTCTTGTGGTTTAGTTGACAATGGCGTAACTGTCCTCCTTCAAAAAACAGTCAGCTGAAAGCCCCGATAATTGGTGTTGGATTAGAACTAACGAGCTATCCAATCCTAGGATTATCCTAGATCTTCTCCTAGACTCCCAGTCTCCAGGGTTTCCCCCGGACGGCAGACAGCCTGTCGCCAGGGTTTCGGGTCGACGAACTCCTGTCCCCTTTCGGAACCATACATCCGGCTCAGGCAGACAAATTGGCGACACCTCATTGCGAACACGATTTATTCTTTCTATAATTACCACCTTCAATTTTTTTTTTTTTTTTTTTTTTTTTTTGTTTATAATAAAAACTTCTAATTTGATGTGAAATCTATGGAAGGAAATGTCTGCAATAAGATGGCTCCATACCTTCTGATGACCACGTTCAACATTTTGCTAAACGTATTTTTTATTTATTTAAATTTTTCCTCCTCTTAAGTAAGTTTAGCCCATAACAGGGGAAAAAAGTTATGGAAAGGTTCAGGGACATAACTCTCTTATATTTACAGTCTAGCTGTATATATATATATATATATATATATATATATATATATATATATATAGGATTTTTTTTTTATTTGTTTCCTCTTTGCAGTAACCTTGCAAAAAGACCATCAATCTATTCTGTGCTACATGTTCCCATACAAAATGAATATAACATGTATTTTAGGCAATTTTATCCTATATATATATATATATATATATACATATATATATATATATATACATATATATATATATATATATACTATATATATATATATATATATATATATAGAATCAAAACGAGACACATCACTATTTTTACGATTTCGAGATAAAAGGTGAATTTACAAGTTCAAAATGTCCTCTATATACTGGTAAAGAAAAGTATTTTCAAAACTCAATAGATCATGCTGTATTTTAATGCTGAAGTGGTAAGTTGGATTCAAAATAAGACATAAATCAGTCAAATAAAGCATGGGCGTATATAGAAAATAATGTCGGAGGGGGCTGGGAAAATTTCGGGGGGGCTGAGACCATTTCCGGTGTATGGAATACTAAAAATTTAGATCTTGGAAGAGTTTAAGTCAACTTAAACGCTATTACGCCCAAAATAGAATATGTATTATGAACTAAATGAAAAAAAAAAAAAATCAGTCCCGTAACAGGCCACAAGGGCCCAGAGGGGCAGATACTATAGAGGTATCTGATTCATGACTATACGGCACACTAGGGAAATAGTGTGGTCAATACTATGCTCCGGCCGCCTGATTTTCCCCTTGGCTGCTTCGACTGCTAGAGTCATTAGCACCCAAGGTACCCATTATTAATTAAATTAATTAAAGGCTGGGTGAGCCTAGGGACGATCTGGGACCCCAAATCCAACCCTCGAACGGCAGCACTAGAAGAAAAAATCTTTAGTGCGCGCTCGGGTTTTGAACCTGGTCCTCCAGTTCATTAGTCGAGTGCTCTACCACTGAGCTAACCTCGCCCCCATGAACTAAATGATTTATTTAATTTATTTTTAAGGGTTTTATGACATTTTTACCGATCAAATCAAAATTTCGGTGGGGGGGGGGGCTGCAGCCCCCTTCGCCCCCCTTATATACGCCCATGTAAGAATGACACATCAAAATAGATAATATAACAGATAAACTTCTCAAATTCCTCACAAACAATCTTCTGTGATACTTACAACTTGTAAGAAAATGATACACATATATAAAGTTCTGTTTTGATGTTTCCTGAACCAATTGGTTTCAATGATGTGGTGGGAAAATTTCGGGGGGGGGGGCATTTCCGGGGTTTTGGAGTGCTAACAATCTAGAACGTGGAATAGTTTTACCAACTAAAACGCTATTACACCCAAAATAAAATACTTTTTATGCACTAAGTGATCTTATTTAATTTATTTTAACGGGTTCATGACACATTTTTACCGATCAAAGCAAAACTGTCGGGGGGGGGGGGGGTTGCAGTCCTCTCATCCCTCCCCTTATATACGCCCATGTAATGTACTAGGAAAGTTAGTATTGAGAAAGGTATTGGTTTCAATCAAGAAGACTGAACATTTTTCTTACTGAACAAGTGATTCTTCGATTTATCATCAACGAAGACTTTTATCGGTTTAAACGAGACCACTAAAACTGAATCACAAACACTGTTTAGTATTTTAAAATATGTTTTTGTTCGTCTTGATTTGACAATGCCGAATGATTGTGGACTGTGCTATGATGGTGCCTTAAATATGAGATGTAAGTTCAAAGGACTAAGAAAGTTAGTATTGGATATTTAGTTAGTTTTTGCACATTTCCCTGATTTTTCCCTGACCTACCAGATATTTTTATTTATCGCTTACAAGGTTTCCCCATAGCGAGGAGTAGGCCTTATATAATGTGATTAGTATAACTAATGTTAATATTACTAGGGTCATGCATTAATCTAATTTTTATTTACTTGCACCAATATCTTAATAATATTTATTACTTAATAATTTAGAAAAATAAGTTATTTACATTTATTTAAATAAATATTGGTTTGGCAATCATAAAACATAAAAAATATTGTATATAGCCTGGTTATTTATATTTATATACTATATAATATATTTAAAAATAGATAAACAGGAGGAAAAATATGAATATTCAAACACTAACAAAACAAAGTAGAATTATTCTCCGAGCAGTGAAGCCCTGAGCTTTAACATATTCTTAAGGTATTGAAATATTTTGAAATAATCCTCTTTTGAGGCTCTATTTAGGATCTCATGCAATTGAGCGTTATCTGCTGGGTAATTCAATGGTAGATATTGATCTCTGATAGGCGAGTAAATTGGGCAGTGCAACATAATATGATACAAATCTTCATAGGCATTCGATCTACAAAGGATACACATTTCTTGGGGATTAATGCTATAATAAACGCTTTTAATACAAAATTTAATATTAAAGTTGCTCGTAGTCCTGAGTAGTGCAATAATTTTGAGAATTACAAAAGGTAATCTTAACGTTAAAAAGTCATGAGGATGTCCCGTGGATGGTGTAATGAATTTATATATTGGACTATATCCTGAATTTCTCATTTTATCGAGATCTCTATTTTGTGCAGTAGTTTTATAAGCATCTAGGATAGTACGTATGTTTCCTTTAATTACATTTGGATCCTGCGTTAACCAGATATTTATATGACCTCCCAGATAGTGATAATTGATATTAATCCAGGGATTCGGTGTTAAGGCATACATAATATAATAAATTTGTAAAATGAGTTAAGAAACATGCGCTAAGTTAATATGATAACTTACAGGAGTTAAAAAAGTAAATATGCAAAATTAAAAGAGAGAGTTGAGCTAACTAAACTTGCGATTCATAATGATACGGTTATGAAGTGAATATTTTCAAATCTAATAGATATGCAAATATTATTATATTAATCAGAATTATAATATACACATTAACTAAAGGGAGTTTTATTTATTGACTACATGGGCGTATATAAGAAAATATTTCGGAGGGTTGGGCTGGGTAGATTTGGGGGTATGGAATACTAACAATCTAGAACTTGGAATAGCTAGCCAACTAAAAGGCTATTACAACCAAAATAAATCGCCAGGAAGGGAATCCAACAAAGGATGAGACTTTTCAGAAGCATACGCTTTGAGAGCGCCAACGACAAAGCTGGTTTACGACTCCTCACCCGACTCGATGGACTGTGTGAGCTTGTAGTGTTATGAAAATATTGAAAACCATTGAACTTCTAGAGTATTTTGACACATTTTCTGCGGAGGACAGCACAGAGGCTGGTTACAAATATACAGGCTGCCTAGAGTCAAAGTTACAATTAATGACTTTTTTTGACGTATTTATTGCATAAAATGAACCCCGTATATGATGTCAATAAACAAATCCAATGCTCTCATCTAAGTGTTGCTGTTCTCGACAGGGCCGCCACATCTCAAAGCCGGGCCCCCACTTCTCAGAGCCAGACTGAAAATTCTAGTACAAAAAAAGCTAAAGGACTTTGGACATTTTAAAATTATTTTCATCTTGAGTTTTGAGCGAAATGAGAATAAAAGCCAACAATCGGTGCTGGAAAGGTCACTTTCGGTACGTGTAGTTTTATTACGACTCCTAATGAAATATACTATTCTGGGACTGCCTTTGTTTTGTTGTTTATGTACATTAAAAACAATATAGATCCCATTCCAATAAATATAGGCTACGCCCTTCTGTATTTCTAAACCCCATTCTTTTTACAAGCTCAAAACCTATACGTTTTTCCCCAATTAGCGAGGCCCGGCCCGGCCACCCACGGCACCCGGGCCCGGGACAACTGTACCCGGCAGTCCCCCCACGTGGCGGCCCTGGTTCTGGAAAAACTATATGAGGGCTTGATTTGAATGGAAGGCGTGATAGATAGTTTTGACACTTTTGGGAATTTTCTTTAAAAGAAAAATCTTCACAAGTTGACGAGTCTTCGCTTCCTCGGAATCAGCGGTACTAAATAGATTTTAAGGTGCCGAAAAATATTTAAAAATTTCAATTTCTTACATTTTTTTTCATATCGAAGCAGGTAATAAATCTTAAATAATGCATTACAGGAAATTTCATTATAAATCTTTTGGTCCCTTGGGAAGGTCTGTAGTGTGAATACGTTTGGAATTATGTGCGAAGGAAGTACAAAAAGCCTTTTCCGAAGGTATTCCCGCCAAAAATAGCGCGCCACCTCTCAACGTCCAACTCAAAACATATGCGCCCAGGACTAAAATGTATTTCCACGTCACTAAACTCGACTGCATATAACCTCAATCACTTATAGTAATCCATCATAATGGGGCAGTGACATTAACAAAAAAAAATGTTTTCTTCAAATGTGCTACGACAAAGAGAAGGATTCAAAGCTTCGATCATTGATGTATGGAAAAGCGACGAGCAAGAGGCACGCAGGTGGGGTGGCTGTCTCCATAGCAACCATGTAGATACGGTAGAGTAACCTTACACAGGGGTAACCTAACACTGGCTAATGAGACCTATAATTGGCCCTTTATCTGCAGCTTAGCTACCTCACTCCCAGCTATAACCCTCACGTTACCTTCTAAAGATCAGGTTCCGTCGGTAATTTCTTCAAGCTTCCCCTCAAACAAGTTATACATTTTACAACACAGTATTTCTCAAATAAAAAGAAAAGGATTGTTTTAGGGACTTAGTGAAGGAATTATATCCATGGCCTTATCCAAATCTCTCCATGGAATTATCCTGGATAAAATTCCTTCACTAAGTCAGGAATTATATCCAGGATCATATCCAAATCTCCCTAGACAAGGAATATGAGCGATTTTCTCAAAAGGCTGATGAGTTCTGGTGTACTATTTTCTAAGACATCAGATAAATATTTATCTACCATTTCCTTACCCCTGCTTATTGAGTGTTTACATGTACAGGGCCGTAGCGAGGGTTTATAGCGTCCGTTTATAGGGTTTTGGGGTATGGAATACTCCCCAAAAACGGGGGGGCCTCCCTCGGAAAATTTTGAAGACTCAGACCTTTAATTACGCGTTTTTATGCTAAACAGGGTTTTGGTTTCTATGATTATCTATTTAAGCTCTAATTCTTTCTTTCTTTATTTTTTAAAGGCTTTGCTTTACACACCCAGGCTGTGTGTAGCAGTGTCAGTGTGGCCATGTCATAAGCGACCAGCCACACATACACAACGACTATCCTATCCTTATAATGAAGCCAATCCACCACTCTTCGTTACACAGGGAAAGCGTTCATTGAATACATTAAGGATTTTTTTTTTTTAATTTTTATTCAAACTTAACACTGAATGTTTTAACAATTTTACATAATCATTCCAAAAATTATTCGAATTAAAAAAAAAAATAAATAAATACCTTAAAGACTCAGGCGTCCCTTGGTCGCGCCCAGGACGACAGCCCGCTCGTCCTGCTTTCACGACGACCCGCTCTCACGACGACCCGCTCGCCCTGCTCTCACGACGACCCGCTCTCACGACGACCCGCTCGCCTTGCTCTCACGACGACCCTGTGTATGTAGTTATATTATACAATAATGACCTCATAGCCAAAGTGACGTTGTATACACCGGTTCACCAAAGTTAAGCATCGTCAGGCATGGACATTGTCTGGATGGGTGACCGTCCGCTCGCCCTGCTCTCACGACGACCCTGGGTATGTAGTTATATTATAGAATAATGACCTCATAGCCAAAGTGACGTTGTATACACCGGTCCACCAAAGTTAAGCATCGTCAGGCATGGATATTGTCTGAATGGGGGACCGTCCGCTCGCCCTGCTCTCTCGACGACCCTGGGTATGTAGTTATATTACACAATAATGACCTCATAGCCAAAGTGACGTTGTATACACCGGTTCACCAAAGTTAAGCATCGTCAGGCATGGACATTGTCTGGATGGGTGACCGTCCGCTCGCCCTGCTCTCACGACGACCCTGGGTATGTAGTTATATTATAGAATAATGACCTCATAGCCAAAGTGACGTTGTATACACCGGTCCACCAAAGTTAAGCATCGTCAGGCATGGATATTGTCTGAATGGGGGACCGTCCGCTCGCCCTGCTCTCACGACGACCCTGGGTATGTAGTTATATTATACAATAATGACCTCATAGCCAAAGGCCTTAGTGACGTTGTATACACCGGTTCACCAAAGTTAAGCATCTTCAGGCATGGACATTGTCTGGATGGGTGACCGTCCGCTCGCCCTGCTCTCACGACGACCCTGGGTATGTAGTCATATTATACAATAATGACCTCATAGCCAAAGTGACGTTGTATATACCGGTTCACCAAAGTTAAGCATCGACAGGCATGGACACTGTCTGGATGGGGGACCGTCCGCTTGCTGTTCACATTATAAATGGGTAGCAGCCTGTAGATAGCCCGCCACAAATAGCCCAGATGTTACGCCGTTAAAGTTCTTATGCCTAGTGCCATTTATTTATATTGACTACAGAGCTGGCGAAAGTAGCGATTCGCTCTTTAAATCACTTCCTCAAACGTACCAGAAATTTTTATAACTTAGTTTGAATAAATTTCAAACGTCATGAAAAATCCTTGACAAAACTCAAGCCGCCGATTTGGAGTAAAGAAAACGACATTTCTCGACTTGATTTTTCTTCCTTTCCTAAACAATTGGGGTCTTTTTGCGAAGATCACACCCAGTAGCTTTGAAGTAGGTATTTGTCGTGATTTTAAACAGTGATTTTGGTACTTAGATTACAGGTTTTTTGCAGGTTATCTATTACTTCTTTAAAGGTCATTTAAGGTTAGAAACCATAATATATAAATAAAGTAATCAAAAGTTAATGCAGTAATGAAAAGTATTTAAAACCACTGCAATGACTACTAAAAGTAACTTTTTTTGACTACTAGATTTATATAATATGGTTTCTAACTAACCCTTAGATAACTTTTATTTGTAAGTAATACTTTTAGGCTTGTAAAAAATAAATGAAAATAAGGAAAATATATTTCAGCAAGCAATATTTATTAATAAAAAGGTCAATATAATAAAAATCAATGGTAATTGTGAAGTTTAGGGGCCTCCTCGCCGATTTTTTCGTCCGATAGTTCTATAACATATTTATATTTTATATTTATTTCGCATTAAGGGCATACATGCTATACGTTTCCGCTCGCTACGCTCGTTCAAGAAGATATCAAAACTCTAGTCAATCTAACTCGCTAAAATTAATAGAATTCTATTAATTTTTGCAAGTTGGATTGACTTGAGTGTTAAAGGTTACTTTAATACCAGCAACAACCAATAGAATTGCCCATAGGAATAGCCAATAGAAAAGCTAACGAGTTATGCGTGTGCGCTGAATCACTGTTATAATCACTACAGATACTTCACAAGTAACTAGATATGGTCTTCGCAAAAACCCCAAAAATTGTTACAGATATTACCTTAAAACTCACCTGGGAAAATTTTTTTCCCTGCGTCACATTACGTATAAAAAGTGTACGTGGAAATCTATAAACGCAAACATATAACCGCTACGATTTTTCAGGCGAGAACTTCGCCGAAAAACAGTTTTCGGGTGGGTAGATTCTGCTCGTTAATGAACTCATTATTTTATTTGTGATCTCTACGGAGAGGGAGGAAGCGCGCCATTGTTCAGAGAGTCTTGCTTTCTATAGTTTCATGATACGGCTGATTTATGAAGTGGCGAGCGGTAAATTAGCTAATGTGAAGATCTGCGTTTGTACTTGCTGATCTCTTTGATTAATAAAGTAACCTACCGTGGTCCAAGACTTTAAAAGCCCAAAATGTCCCCATGGGGATTGTTGTCACCGGACGATATCGGCAGTTTGTCACAAGCCGAAATCGATTTTGTTTACAAACAGAATAATTGTTTCGGAAAATTTTCAATTTACTCATACCTGAATTATTATTACTTGAGTTGTTCCGAAGATATTTTCAAAAAGATTAACTTGCTCCCTCTCAACATCTAACTGCAAACAGCTGCTCCCTGGTCTAACAAGTCCCTACACGATATCCTCGCTGACTGCCGCTCCATCCACTTCGCCCTAGCCCTCCGTCGTGTAAGCAGAGCCTGTGTGGATATAAATATTTAACCCGATGACAGCCCGATTCTCGAATACATTAGCCCAGCCTAGAAACGGTACTGTTTGCCTGTAAACACGGCCTGTCCCCAACAGAGTCCTGTAAACAGACAGACCCTTCCTGTTCCTCCGTTCCTCTCAGCGGCAATCCTACATATCGCCATGCCCAACAGCCGTATCGTATCCACCTTCTTCTCCATCCAACATACCAACATAAAGTCGTATTTTAGCGCGTTTCCTCGCGCCCTCCATTGAGAGCTGCTTGTGGCCGTAACAGGCCACAAGGGCCCAGAGGGGCAGATACTGTAGAGGTATCTGATTCTTGACCGTACGGCACACTAGGGCGATAGTGTGGTCAACATTATGCTCCGGCCGCCTGATTTTCCCCTTGGCTGCTTCGACTGCTAGAGTCATTAGCACCCAAGGTACCCATTATTAATTAAATTAATTAAAGGCTGGTTGAGCCAGCAGCACTAGAAGAAAAAAATCTTTAGTGCGCGCTCGGGTTTTGAACCAGGTCCTCCAGTACATTAGTCGAGTGCTCTACCACTGAGCTAACCTTGCCCCCTGTATATAAATATATATATATATATATATATATATATATATATATATATATATATATATATATTTATATTTTATATAGATTTAGCTAGCTCAAAAATGGACCGATTTTAATGAAATTTGGTACAACAATACTTTGTGTCATTTGAAAGGTTGGTTTTGTTAACCGGCAGAATCCGCTCTCCGGAACATTGTATTTTTGCTGCGAAATTCACGCGAAAAAAATCAAAGGCTTGAAGGTACAGTTTTTGTAGGTTCTTCATCGTAGGAAAACGAATAAAGGTTTTTTTTTAAGCGATACCTTTAACCATTTTCGAGATAAGTGAATAAAACCTATAGCCCGTTCTCTTAGATGGAATAGTTCTAATCCCGCTTGCACGTAATTCTGAGGGAAATATACCTAAGACTCAATATAAACTGATTATGTCTCGTTTAGGACCAGGGAAGGCGTTGAGAGGTCTGGCAAAGGAGATGGTGTTTAATTATTATCAATACCAAAGCTAAGGCTAACAAGAATTTAAGCTATAGCCTGTTCAAATAGATGGTTTAGTTGGAGGGAAAAGGGCGTGGCCTAAACTCCCTGTGCAAGAAATTGGGGATAAAAATTCTCTCTATTATAACCTTATCACTAGGAGGTTTAAAACGTTTTTATTCGTAACTTTGGTTAAGTATTGATAAATATTAGACACTATTTCCTTTTTCTGACCTTTTAAAGCCTTCCCAAGTCTTAAACGAGACAAAATCAGTTTTATTATGTTTCTCGTATCGTATTGTTCATTGTAATGGGAGTTTGCAAATAATAGAACCGTCGAGAATATTTCCCTAAAAATTTCGCGCATGCGGAAATGAACTTTTCCGTCTATCTGAACAGGCTATAGTTCTCCTAACTAATTTTCAGTTTGGGTCCATAGAAGCGATGGATTCATTTGAAACCTTTTCTAGGTATTTGATATTCATACAAACTAAGAAATTTAAATTTTGGTCACGTTTGGATATAAAGAAGCGTTAGAAAAAAAAATATTGTATTAACTAAACATGAGTATTTTGGGAATTTTATTATATTTTCTTAAATATCTGGAAAACCGTTGGGGAATCGTGGTACGTCGACGCTTTCCATTCGAAAACGTACTACATTTCTACAAAGGGGGTTCAAAAGAAAGTTTCGATGTGACGATCACAGGCGGAGGAATAATTGCACAAACCCTCGAAAGTGTTGGTTTCCTTGCTTTGAACGGGTTTTTACGGTTCGTTTCGATGTGACGATCACAGGCGGAGGAATAATTGCACAAACCCTCGAAAGTGTTGGTTTCCTTGCTTTGAACGGGTTTTTACGGTTCGTTTCGATGTGACGATCACAGGCGGAGGAATAATTGCACAAACCCTCGAAAGTGTTGGTTTCCTTGCTTTGAACGGGTTTTTACGGTTCGTTTCGATGTGACGATCACAGGCGGAGGAATAATTGCACAAACCCTCGAAAGTGTTGGTTTCCTTGCTTTGAACGGGTTTTTACGGTTCGTTTCGATGTGACGATCACAGGCGGAGGAATAATTGCACAAACCCTCGAAAGTGTTGGTTTCCTTGCTTTGAACGGGTTTTTACGGTTCGTTTCGATGTGACGATCACAGGCGGAGGAATAATTGCACAAACCCTCGAAAGTGTTGGTTTCCTTGCTTTGAACGGGTTTTTACGGTTCGTTTCGATGTGACGATCACAGGCGGAGGAATAATTGCACAAACCCTCGAAAGTGTTGGTTTCCTTGCTTTGAACGGGTTTTATTGCTTGTTTTGTATTAATTTTGGCAGTAAAATTAATTTGCTAGTAAAACAAGATCACTGAATAATATTCATTTCTATATACACTCTAGGAATGTTAAATGTTGTCAAAATGTTTTGAATTTGTAAGGAGTTGGAATATGTCTGTGATATATATATTTGCTGTCATATGAAAGTATTTCCTGCATGTTTTATGGTAAGTTACTGTTTTGTCTGATTATGCAGTCCAGGGCCGCCACATGGGGGGGGGGGAAGCGGTTACAGTTGTCCCGGGCCTGGGCACCGTGGGGGCCCGGGCCGATCCTCGCTAATTGAAAAAAAAAGGAAAAAAAAAAAGAAAAAGAAAGAAAAAAAAATAAAAGTCCGACTCGCAGGAACTGCATCATCTTAGCGCGGTTCCGTTCTTATCCGAAGTGCGATTAGTAAAGGAATAGTAGCAGCTATCGGTAGGTTTTGATCTTTCGTTAAAAATATAAAATAAAATCTCAAAAAGAAGGAAACTTAAAGCGCCACATATGGAAACTGGCAGTTTTCTAAGCGGATGGGACTCTCCCGTCATCGCGACGCTCACTCTAGGAAAACTCTATTACCAATATGATTCTTATTTTCTCAGCTTTAATGAAATACTCATTCCACCGTTAAATAAACTTAAAAAACAAAAGTGAGGTAAACAGTGACAAAAACCCGTTTAAAATAACAAAACTAACACTTTCGTAGTTTTAAGCACTTACTTCTCCGACTGACATTGCCCCATCGAAATTTGCTTCAGAATCTTTTTTTTAGAGAATTTAGTAAGCTTTTGAATGGTTACATCGTACTTCCCACGATTTCTTAACTGTTTTGAAGATATTAAGGGGGGAAAATGGTGCTAATACCTACCGATAGCTGCTCTATTCCTTCACTAATCGCACTTGAGATAAGAACGGAACCGCGCTAAGATGAAGCAGTTCCTGCGGGTCGGACTTTTCTTTTGTCAGACAAATTAATGTGTTATGTTTATTTTATAATATAAATATTATGTTTATAAGAAGAGCAAATCACTTTAATTGCGGTGTAAAATATTGTTGCTAGCTAAATCTAAGTATTATATAAGCTCATAAGGAAAAAATGGTGCTAATGACTCAGATTTCGATACACAATAAAAGAAAAAAAAATTAAGGACAATATACAAAGATTCCGAAGTATTTCATGTCTGTTAATTTTTTTTTTTTTTTTTTTTTTTTTTTTTTTTTTTTTTTTTTTTTTTTTTTACGGCGCATCTACAACTTGGCCATTAGCGCCGGGCTATCTATAGGTTGCCACCCTTTTATAATGCCAACAGCACGTGGTCGGTCACCCATCCAGGTACTGACTACGCCCGACGTTGCTTAACTTCGGTGATCTACGGGAACCGGTGCATTCAACGTGGCTATGGCCGTTGGCAATGTCTGTTAATAAAATATTTTATTCTAATCCCAATAACGCAACACTTATACACAAATAAACTTTTTTTAGGTATCTATTTAATACGTATAAAATAAGATTATAATGAGCGATCCGCTGTGGCATACACCAAGTACTACCACCGTGTGGAGTGCAACAAGTATAGACCGGTACGTCAGTACCACTGTTGTATGTAAAGAGCGGCTGTTCTGATACTGGCAAAAATTAGAAATCCTACATTCCTACAGTTGTTTGGAGGCTTATCTTTATGACCCTAGAAAGGAACTTACAGATGACGAGGGTCCACTGGGCGATACCTGTACTGGGAATGCACTCCACCCTAAGCCTCCTTGCTCCTCACCTTTGAATTCATATGATTTCGTTCAATGAATTTTAAAAAAAAAATTAATAAATAGATAAAAACTTCTGAAAATAGGGAATACCAAAAACAATTCTAAAGAACGAAATCAACACCAGTACAGTAATCTAGATATTCATAGGGCATCTTCGAATTCCAAGATACCGTTGAAACAAAATATTGTTTCTATATATACGTATCCTGTTTTATTGACTAATACATTTGACTACTATAAGCAATCACAAAAATAACAAGCAGTGAAAAAAAATTGTAGGAAACACACAAAAAGATTCGTTCAAATGAACGAAATTACCTATGTTTTAAGCACTTATTTCTCCAAATATGACCATCCCATCGCAAATGTCTTCAAAACATTTTTTGTAGAAAATTTAGTAACCTTTCGAATGGTAATCTTTTGCTTGCCAAGATTCCAAACCGTTTTCGTGATATTAATGAAAATATACGAAGTTCCCAAAACATTTCATGTCTGTTAATAAAATATTTTATTCTAATCCTTCCTTAGCTCCAAACGTAACCGAAATTTTAACATATTAGTGTTAAAGAAATTCAAACATGCAGAACATGTTTCAACTGAAGCCCATGGTTCTAAGTACCAAAATCAAAGACAAAAAGAACAGTTCGAATAAGCGAAATCAATTACTTTAATGTTTTAAGCACTTATTTCTCCGATTGACATCGCCTAATCAAAACTTTTATTAGAACCTTTTTTGTAGATCATTTAGTAAGCATTCTAATGGTAATCTTTTGTTTACCAAGATTCTCAACCTTTTTCGAGATATTAAGGAAAGTATACAAAGTTACCAAAACTTTTCATGTCTGTTCATAAAATATTTTATTCTAACCCTTCCTTAACTCCAAACGTAACATAACTTTCAACATATTAGTTTTAATGAAAGTAGAACATGCAGATAATGTTTCAACTGAATCCCGTGATTCTAAGTACCCAAACCAAAAACGGTATTCAAAAACTATTTTTCCAATTTTCTCGAAAACGGTTAAAGCTATCGCCTTGAAAATGGTTTCATTCGTTTTCCTAGCCCAAGAAGCCTATAAAAAGAGTACTTACAAGCTTATGAACTCAAAAACGTAAGCGTTACGATTTTTTTGCGCGAATTTCGCCCCAAACGCTATCTTCCAGTGGGCGGATTTTGCTGGTTAACGAACTTGACCTTTCAAATTGGACGACTGATTTTTGTACCAAATTTCATCAAAATCGGACCATCAGGGAAGCCAGAAATGAGCGAACAGACAAATATATATATATATATATATATATATTTATATATATATATATATATATATATATATATATATATATATAAATAAATATATACATATTTGTCTGTTCGCTCATTTCTGGCTTCCCTGATGGTCCGATTTTGATGAAATTTGGTACAAAAATCAGTCGTCCAATTTGAAAGGTCAAGTTCGTTAACCAGCAAAATCCGCCCACTGGAAGATAGCGTTTGGGGCGAAATTCGCGCAAAAAAATATATATATACAAATTTGAACCACCGTTATTTTCGGTCTCTAGGGGTTCTGAAACGCGAAATTTTCTTGTCGGCACTTCCGGATTGTTTCATTGTATTAACCTTATAAGCGGGGTTCCTCCCTATGGGGGAGGGAGAAACCGCGCTAAAAAGTACCGAAAGTGACCTCTGCTGCACCGATTGTCGGCTTTTATTCTCATTTTGCTCAAAACTCAAGATGAAAATAATTTTAAAATGCCCAAAGTCCTATAAAAAAAAAGTACTAGAATTTTCATTCTGGCTCTGAGAAGTAGGGGCCCGGCTGTGAGAAGTCGGGGCCCGTGATCTGGTCCCGGTCCCGGCTCTGAGATGTGGCTGCCCTGATGCTGTCTGTCAGTAATTGTTTCACAGTAAGTGCTGTATTGCAGTACTGGCATATTTGTCTGTCTTACCTTAACATAAGGTATGAGTGAGTCAGTATGGAATGGCCTACATAAGCGTAGATATATAAAAAATAAATACAGAACGCGATCTGTACCGCAGAAACTTCTGCAAAGGTATAACACATTTTTCATCCAAAAAAATGTAGTTTTGTTAACCGAACCCCTTCGAGATCTCTAAGGGCAACGATCTCGCAAAAAATGGCACTTCGTTTCGCTTCCTACTACTTATCACACGAACCATGGAATATGCCTAGTTTAGCACTGATTCCAACTTATGTGAACTATATAATAAGCCGGAACACGAGGAAGCAGGTAGATGTTGGATAAAGAAGAAGATGGAAGATCATTGGTTATAGTCGAATGTAGATGAATGTAGATTGGATTGGAAGAGGACGAGGCAATCCAGCCGATTATTGAATGGAGAGACTGGCGAACTGTGTTCATCCGATTTGGTGTAGGATTGGCGTCGAATCTCTAGGGAAATGGAGAAGGACTTCTCGACAAATAGAATCATCTGACCACCCTTGTCATCTCACAATCTAATTCTAACCACCGACCCTCCCTATCCTTCCCTCTCACTCTCTGACTTCCCCTTCTCCCCCTCTCTCTCTCCCTCTCTCTTTCTCTCTGACTTCCGCTCCTCCCTCTCTCTTTCGCGCACACAGGGAAACGAACTCTTGCTTTTCCTGAGATATGAAAAAAATAATAAAAAGTCCAACTCGCAGGAACTGCAGCATCTTAGCGCGGTTCCGTTCATGTCCCTAGTGCCATTTGATAAGCTTAGAAAAGAAATAAACTTATTTTTTTATATATCTCGTGAAAATTGTCAATATCCTCTCGAACATCTCGAATAAAAGTGATATTAAGGCGTCAGGGACACCGACAGTAGCTAACTTTTACACAGAAGCGGAAATTACAGAATCTGGCTCTCATTCTAAAGCAAAGGTCTATAAATCAATACAAAATATGCCTAATTAAGCCTTTCTAGTGGATACAGAAGCATGGGCGTATATGAGGGGGGGGGCTGAGGGGGCTGCAGCCCCTCCCGAAATTTTGAATTGATGATAAAAACTTCTCGTACAGCCCTTAAAAATAAATTAAATAAGATCACTTAGTTCATAAAACATATTTTATTTTACGTGTAATAGCGTTTTAGTTGCCTAAAACTATTCCAAGCTCTAAATATTTAGTATTCCATACCCTGGAAATGGTCTCAGCCCCCCCCCCCGAAATTGTTTTTATATACGCCCATGTACAGAAGGATCAAGAAGAAGTACACAAGATTGAGTAGAATACCCTGCCTAATATAGCCTATATAGAATAATATGCCGAATAAAACCTATCTAGTTAATACACAAGGACAAATAAAAGTCTTGACGAATAACATGTCAAGAAAAAAAACTTTATTTAACAAAATAAAACAAAGTTTAGTTGCCCAACTAAAATAGAATAATATACCTAATTAAGTCTATGGAGTAGACACAAATGGACCAAAAACAAGTCTTGTGGAATATTGTTTTTTTTTCTAATTAAATACTTTTTATCAATATTTAGTATATAACATTTGTTGAAAACTATTGATTGCTAATTGATGAATCGGTTTACAACTAAGTAGTCTTTATGAATATTTAGTATATAACCTATGTTTGGATCTGTGTTTTTGGGGTGCTCTCCGCCTAGGCTTTGTATTTGTGTCGGCAGATACCTGGGGTATATTTACAGCTCTTGAGGATTAACTCTTAGCAGGTAAATTTCCTGCGGACCTTCTGCTTCTACGGGCATTGAACTGCCATATTCGCTCATAGTATCTAACCGTTGTGAAGTTTATTTTTTGGATTTAGGACTTAATATACATATGTAGACTAAATCATAGCAAGAAGTAATCCTCCGTCGTCGGTTCTTAACTATGTAGACTCGCTAATGTTATCCAATCTTATATACATCGTATTTAAAATCCACAGCAAAAACACGACATTTCATCAGAATCCCCTGCTGAATAAAACTTATATAGAATAATATGCAAAATAAAGCCTATCTAGTGGATAAAAATAGAGGAAAAAAGCCGTTCGTGGTGGTAGAAAATCTTAAAAGTATTTTGCTCAGAAATCTCCGAAATATTGTCACTAATTTTACGTATCCTGTTTTATAGCCAAATAGATTTATATTCTATAATCAATAAGAAAAACCTACTAACAATAAAAAACTATGGGTAACAGATGAAAATAGGGAATACCAAGTCGAATTCTAACAAACAAAATATTGATTCTAATTATACGTATCCTGTTTTATTGACAAATACATTTGACTACTATAAGCAATTAAAAACACTAGGGAATATGCCAAAGAACTCGGAATAGGAGCCTCGACAGTTTCAAGACATTTGAAGGAAATCGACAAATCCAAAACTGACATTTCATACGGTACAGCCTGATATATTTTTAACAATGAATTGCTTTTCTTATTTTAATTAATCTGTTTTATTGTCAAATACATTATCCTACTAAAACCAATGAAAAAACAACAAGGAATAAAAACAAACAAGAAGAACCGTTCGAATTAACGAAATCAATTACTTCAAAGTTTAAGCACTTATTTCTCCGATTGACATAGCCTAATCAAAAATTGTTTCAGAATCTTTTTTGTAGAACATTTAGTAAGCTTTCGCATGGTAACCCTCCGTTTACCAATATTCCTAACCGTCTTCGAGATATTAGGGAATGTATACGAAGTTCCCAAAACATTTCATGTCTGTTAATAAAATATTTTATTCTAATCCTTCCTTAGCTCCAAACGTAACCGAAATTTTAACATATTAGTGTTAAAGAAATTCAAACATGCAGAAAATGTTTCAACTGAATCCCATAATTTTAAGTATCAAAATCAAAGACAAAAAGAACAGTTCGAATAAGCGAAATCAATTACTTTAAAGTTTTAAGCACTTATTTCTCCGATTGACATCGCCTAATCAAAACATTTATTAGAACCTTTTTTGTAGAGCATTTAGTAAGCTTTCCAATGGTATTCTTCCGTTTCCCAAGATTCTTAACCTTTTTCGAGATATTAGGGAAAGTATACAAAGTTACCAAAACTTTTTTATGTCTGTTAATAAAATAATTTATTCTAACCCTTCCTTAACTCCAAACGCAACCAAAATTTCAACATATTAGTTTTAATGAAAGTAGAAGATGCAGTAAATGTTTCAACTGAATCCCATGATTCTAAGTACCCAAACCAAAAACGGCATTCAAAAATTATTTTTTCAGTTTTCTCGAAAACGGTTAAAGCTATCGCCTTGAAAATGGTTTCATTCGTTTTCCTAACCCAAGAAGCCTATAAAACGAGTACTTACAAGCTTATGAACTCAAAAACGTAAGCGTTACGATTTTTTTTGCGCGAATTTCGCCCCAAACGCCATCTTCCAGTGGGCGGATTTTGCTGGTTAACGAACTTGACCTTTCAAATTGGACGAAAGATTTTTGTACCAAATTTCATCAAAATCGGACCATCAGGGAAGCCAGAAATGAGCGAACAGACAAATATATATATATATATATATATATAAATATATACATATATATATATATATACAAATTTGAACCACCGTTATTTTCGGTCTCTAGGGGTTCTGAAACGCGAAATTTTCTTGTCGGCACTTCCGGATTGTTTCATTGTATCAACCTTATAAGCGGGGTTCCTCCCTATGGGGGAGGGAGGAACCGCGCTAAAACAGACAAAAAGAACAGTTCGAATAAGCGAAATCAATTACTTTAAAGTTTTAAGCACTTATTTCTCCGATTGACATCGCCTAATCAAAACTTTCATCATAACCTTTTTTGTAGAGCATTTAGTAAGCTTTCTAATGGTATTCTTCCGTTTCCCAAGATTCTCAACCTTTTTCGAGATATTAAGAAAGTATACAAAGTTACCAAAACTTTGCCTGTTAATAAAATATTTTATTCTAACCCTTCCTAAACTCCAAACGTAACAAAAATTTCAACATATTAGTTTTAATGAAAGTAGAATATGCAGAAAATGTTTCAACTGAATCCCATGATTCTAAGTACCCAAACCAAAAACGGCATTCAAAAACTATTTTTCCAATTTTCTCGAAAACGGTTAAAGCTATCGCATTGAAAATGGTTTCATTCGTTTTCCTAGCCCGAGAAGCATATAAAACGAGTACGTACAAGCTTATGAACTCAAAAACGTAAGCGTTACGATTTTTTTTGCGCGAATTTCGCCCCAAACGCCATCTTCCAGTGGGCGGATTCTGCTGGTTAACGAACTTGACCTTTCATATTGGACGACGGATTTTTGTACCAAATTTCATCACAATCGGACCATTAGGGAAGCCAGAAATGAGCGAACAGACAAATATATATATATATATATATATATATATATATATATATATATATATATATATATATACAAATTTGAACCAGCGTTATTTTCGGTTATTGGGGGTTCTGAAATGCGAAATTTTCTAGTCGGCACTTCCGGATTTTTTCATTGTATCAACTCTATAAGCGGGGTTCCTCCCTATGGGGGAGGGAGGAACCGCGCTAAAATATAGATCCAATTCCAATAAATATAGGCTATGCCCCTCTATATTTCTAAACCCCATTCTTTTTACAAGCTCCATAACCTATTCATTTTTTTCCAATTAGCGAGGCCCGGCCCGGCCCCCACGGCGCCCGGGCCCAGGACAACTGTACCCGGCAGCCCCCCATGTGGCGGCTCTGTTTATAGCATTAAATAATGTATCACCAAAATTAACATGACTACATAATTTTGTGCAGTTTATTATACTCGTAGCACGGTTCCCGATTGATGAATAACTATAAGTTATTCATCAATTGATAAGTAAACAATGTATAATGTTTCTTGACATTGGGGCGCTCCGGACCAGTGTCAAGAAACAGATAACGTAGAGATAACCCGTTATCTAGAGGTTAGCAGCAGTTTAACCAGTACATGTTAAAATTCGCTGTCAATAATAAATGTACGTTCAAATTTAAAGATTTATGTTTTCAAGATGTAATTTGGGAACACCCATTATATTAGCCAGCATTACCAAGAAGTGCTCTGACTGATGGGTGAGGTTGCTTTAATGTATATTTTCCTCACTTTATAATGCTTTTTTTTTTTTTTTTTTTTTTTTTTTTTTTTTTTTTTTTTTTTTTTTTTTTTTTTTTTTTTTTTTTTTAACGCCGTATCAACAAGTTAGCTATTAACGCCAGGCTATCTACAGGTAGCCACCCTTTTATAATGCCAACAGCGAGTGGTCGGTCACCCATTCAAGTACCGGCCTCGCCCGACGTTGCTTAACTTTGATGATCAACGGGAAGCACTCAATGTGGCTATGTCCGTTGTATAATGCTTGTTGTTTTTGTAATTGCTTTCAGAAGTAAAATGAATTTGTCAGTAAAACAAGATAGTAAAATGTCACAATAGCCTTATGCAATCGACTTTTTTTTCAATAAAATTAAATTTTACCATGTTGTGACACGACTCAGCATGTAGCCAGGCCCTGAAGACATGAAAAGAAGTCCAACTCTGTGGAACTACGTCACCTTAGCGCGTTTCCGACATTATCCCTAGTGTCACTTGGAAAGCTTAAAATAGAAACAGTCAATGTTTTGTTTTGCTTTTTCGTGAAAATTCCCAAAGAGTAGATTTTAGGGGGTACTACAGGAAACTGGCAGTGCCCTAAACGGAAACTATTCCTATTGCCTTCTCAAAGTTCGCTCTTTGAAAACACTATTTATACATATAATAAAATTGTAACGGATCGCTGGTTGTACATGAAAGATATATGGGAAAAAATACTATATGGGGCCTTCATCAACGCAATAGTACCCAAAATAATTATTTTTTGAATTTTTGTCTGTGCACTCTTATCTCAGAAACGGCTTATCCTATTTAGATGCGGATTTCACTAATATATTGTGGAAAGCTTCACTTAACATTTAGTATTTGTTTCATGTTCATAAATAAAAAAAAGTTATGCCAATGTAAAGAATCACGTCGAACATTTCATGAACTATCGTTTATTTCATGATACACACCAGAGTTTTTGTTTTTTTCGTCACGAAACTTGGTATATAGTATTCCCCTAGCAAACGATTGTACGAGTTTGTTAACCAGCAAGATTGGTTCATCTGGAGGGAGGGGGGGTTCACTCCGAACCCATAGTAGTTATTCGCCCATAACGGCCGCCATTTTTGTTGTATTGCAAGGAAACTCGGTATTCGTTATGGTCATTTTAATATAAAAATATGTTGTAAAACTAAACTAAATCGGTTTATCAAGGGGGGGGGGGGTTACTCTGGACCCAAATTACCAATATGCCACTACCAGTCGTAATTTTTGTTAAGTTTCAAGGAAAATCAGTATTCATTGTGATCATCTACATAGAAAAATATGTTGTAAAAATAAACTAAATCGGTTCATTAGGAGGGGGATTTTCTCCGGACCCAAATTACTAATTTATTATAATTATAGATATTTTTTTTTATTACTCGGATTCCTCAACTGCAAAACAATTATGTTTTGCAATGACAATTAAATTATGTTTTGCAATGACAATTAAATTAAGTTTTGCAATGACAATTAAATTATGTTTTGCAATGACAATTAAATTATGTTTTGTGAGAAACCTTTCAGTGAAGTATGTTGGCAGTAGTGAACATCTACTAGATTCTAGATTCTCACTGTTGTCTGTTCATTGCCTCTTTTTACTAAAATACTCATTTTACTGTTAAATGCAATTAAAAAAAGTCCGTCACGCAGGAGCTGCATAACTAAGCACTTTCCTCAGAATTTGGGTAGTGTAGACTGCTTTCCAGAATAATTTGCTTAAAATATCCTATAAAAATAAAATAAAAACATGAATAGTTCTCTTTTAATTTTGTAATGAGTAAGTGTTCAATTATTAATTTTGTAATTAATTTGCTTCCTGAGTTATGTTTACACATGGCACCTACTACACTACTTCATTAATACAAAAAACTTCATATTTTCGCCTTTTGATCTGACGCTGGAACAGGATACAGTCTCTTTAGTGGTAGAAAGCGCTCCTTGCGGCGGCCTTGTGAACCTACGCCTGGCGGGCTATAAATTACGACTGGTATGAGTATATTTGTAATTTGGGTCCGGAGTAAATCCCCCCTCCTAATGAACCGATTTTGTTTATTTTTACAACACATATTTACCTGTAGATTACCACTACGAATACCGAGTTTCGTCGAAATGTAACAAAAATTACGGCTGGTAGTAGCTAATTGGTAATGTGGGTCAGGAGTAAACCCGCCCTCCTAATAAACCGATTTAGTTTATTTTTACAACGTCTGTCTCTCTTTAGATCAGCATAACGAATACCGAGTTTCGTTGAAATATAACAAAAACTAAGGCTGGCACGGTCAAATTAGTGTTTTGGGTCCGGGGTAAACCCCCCCCTCCCGGTGGACCGATTTTGGTGGTTAAGGAACTCGTTCAATGGTTTGCTAATTGAACACTATATACCACGTTTCGTGAAGAAAAAACAAAAACTCTGGCCGCTATCGTGTTAACACACACACACACCATATTGATATTGAAGCTGTACACTATATACTGATACTGATAGCATTTATTAGTTTTTAAGTTTATACGTAAAATTCAATTATTTTGTAATTTTAAAATTATTCCTATGGGACTTGTGTCCCGGAATAAGAATAAAACTTTTCATTCATTCAACAAAAAATGTAGTACTAATATTTCTTGAATGTGATATGTTGTTTTCTATTTGTATGTTTATATATTTTTCCTTTGAATTACGAATTAAAACTTGTCGATACACAAGTATGAACAAGAATCTACAAGATAATGATTTCAACATAGACTCGTCTCCATAAGTTAGGCAAAAAAGTACATGACACAACTCAGGTGTAACTCCCAAGGGGAGTATACAGTGGTGGGGGCATCGATCAGGCCCATTTTTTGTGTGTGAGCGTCTTGTCCGAGGGCCTTAGGAGCTGAGAAATAAAATAAAATAGGTTGAAAATTGTTTATTTTATATCTCGAATTTAGAAAATGATATCGACATAATCCTGTCACCAATTCATTTGTTTTAAAGGGTAGATTAAAGGAAAAAATCAATAATTAAGCAATAATTTATATTTCGTCCAGTAAATTCAAGAATATGTTTACATTTTCAAGTAAACTAGCATTCTGAATTTTTTCACACCAAAATTAATAGCAGATTTAATGTCAGCACACCAAGAAACCCTAATTTGGCAAATACCCTAAAAAACAAAAAATAATAATTTTTCTCAGTCCAGAGGAGCCTAGAAATTTGTAAAAAATTTACGTGACGTTTTGAGTACCAATATCTCACCTTGAGATAATCCAATTTTTACGTCCTTACTGGGACTGGGAAAAATTATTAGTTTTTGTTTTCGATGATATTTATAACATTACGGGTTCTTGTGGTGCTGCTTGTGGTGTTTTAAATGTGCTATTATTTTTGGTGTGAAAAAATTTATAATGCTAGTTTACTACAAGCACTACTACTATATGTTAGATGTACTTTCTAAAACAAATAAATTGGTGAAAGAATCATGTCGATATCATTTTCCAAACTCGAGATATATAATAAAGCATTTTCAACCTATTTTATTTTATTTCTCAGCACCTAAGGCCTATTGGGCGAAACGCTCATCACCGGGAAAAAAAATGGGCCCAATCGGTTACCACACCACTGTATACTACCCTTGTAAGTCCAAACAAATATATGACGAGGCCGAGCAAGCATCTGTAAATCAGGCAAAAAAAAAGTATATGATGATTCTGTTATCAAATGAACCCAAGGGGTAAAAAAAATCGTTCAATTGTATACCATGGGAATCTTGAATTTTGACAGTAGTCAGTTTTGTTGCTGGGTAGAATTTATGAAAATTTAAAGACATTTTTTAAAAATTCAACAGTTACTTTTGGTGTATCTTATAAAATATATTTTTATGTAAATCCTGAATGAACAAATAGCACTTAATTGTAATGATAAGCTTTCTCAGTTTCCCGAAGTACTCTCATCAAGACCTCAGGCCCCATAATCAACTCAACGACACTCTGCTATTTTGTATAAAATAAGGTAAAAACATGAAAATACAACCAACATTATTTTCATAATAAAATATATTGAGTTTTTCAAAAACCTATAATTACATTAGAGAAATAAAAATAAAACGAATTGAGCAACATAAATTTATTAATTAAAATGACAACAGTATTTACATTGAACAGATAAAATTACATGTCCTCATGTTCAGGCAGATTACGTGCAAGTATGGCTGCCCTTTGCTCGGCTAACTCTCGCTATGTACACTAATGGTAAAACAAGCAAAAATAATTCATTTATAGTTGTGTATATTTAGCATTACAGTCAGCAACAATTTAATAATTAACTAACTAAAATACATATTAACCTACATTGGACTTCAATAATATACAACATAATTACAGTCATCTTCCTCTCTTCTTTAGCTACGATAATTATTCCATTTGACTCAGTTTTTTTTTTTAATAACAACATTACTGTTTTAAAATGAAAAATTAATAAATAAGTCATCAAAATATAGTAATTTCAATTATGCCATAAAAGTATTTTATTGCAAACTAAAGGTAAAAGAAAAAGAGTATTTAACATACACAAAAAAAAAATAATGCAGATGAATGGAATCACATCCCAAGCTATACATATAAATCATTAAATACTTAACAAAATACATGAGGAATCATTGAGTATTGTTTACATAGATTACATCTAAAACTATTTGTTGGAAAGACGTGGAAGAGATGAACAGCTTTTTATACGCTAGAATAAACGACTATACAAACACAAAAGATACAATGAAATTATCTCAGGAGCGAACAGAGAGAACTGTCAAAAGATTAAATAAATAATAGTATAATATTAAATAAGAATAAAAGTAGTTAATGATTAAAATAAATTGAACATGAGAGCAGGGAGGCGGAGGAGGGAGAGGGGGGAGGGCAGGGCTACCAATATCTCCTCTAGAAAATATATTTATTACTATAATACACAATACTGTACACGTGGATCAGCGACGAGTCGAGCCCGCATCTGCAACAACATTCCATGCTTAGCATGAATGAAGATAAGGAAAGCTACAATAAGCCACACCAAGCTCGCTCTTCAAGTATTTATGCAGGAAAATATTTTTGCTTTATATTCTCTCAAATACATTCAATAAATAATTTCACAGGAGATTCAAAAACTAAATAACAGTAATACAGGGTTCACCAATGAAACAGGATGATTAAATAAAGTAATTGTTTGTTGAAAAATTTTTTTTAATACTTTCCTACAGAGGGATTGAAAGACCAAGTATAGCCATTAAGGGTACAATAATTGAACACTTGGCCTTCCAACTTCGCCCGAGCTTTCAACTTTTTTTTATGAGGATACCTAAAAATTACAGTTTTTCAAGCACATCCACCAACAACCATTCAACCTACCCTGAAGCAACGAATTGTGGACAAGATTGCTGCAATACCCGTCAACATTCTGCGAGAGGAGATGCTAAACTTCCGGGCCAGGCTCTAGGAATGTCTAGACTGCAATGGAAGACATTTGGTAGGCAACAGAAAATAATATTTTTTGTATTGCATCCTAAATGGCTATTCTTGTTCTTTCAATAACTTTGAAAGTATTAAAACATTTTCTTTTTTCAACAAACAATTACTTTATTTAATCATCCCGTTTCATTGGCAGATCCTGTAGATATCAAAAACTTTGAAGATGCTAAAGAATGTGAACATTCCATCTTGCATGTTAGCTTATCCAGAACTCTTTGAAAGGATAAATTAAATCTCATGTGATTTTTTTTTTCTAGTTTTAATTTGATATAACCATGAAAAATTATTTTCTATCACTTTATCAAAATTCTGAAGGAATTAATTTAAATTAATGTCCTCATATTAGATGGGAAAATAAATAAAACATTAATTAATGAGGTGTAGATAGTTAGCCGGTGAGGTGATAAGCAGTCAGTGAATAGTTGGGATTTGGCTGGGGAAATATCAATACGATTTTTGTAAAAATCTGTATTAAAGGCTACTCTTTGGTAGCCTACGTCAGCAATTAATGCCAGGGGTGGGGAAAGACCAAAGTGAGCAGTTAACCAATTCGAGACAATTTTCTCAAACACAGCCCTCAGGAGCAAAACTTTTTTTTTATATTGTTCATATTAAATAAGAAAAAAAAAAGGTTACTATTGAAATCACCCATCTAAGTGAATTCACATAAATAAGATCATTGCTCACCGGGTGTGCAGCTCGCTCTTGGGAAAATTTTTATTGTGAGGAGCAGATTGAGTACATTTTGTTTTCCTGTTCTTTACAGATTTCATTAGTTAAAGAAAAATCATAATTCGTCAGTAAGTTTACTCAGAATAATTAATAATTGCTGATTACCATGGTGAAAATATATTTTCATAAAACCATATTTTCACTATGGTTACTTAATTGCTCATTTTAGTATTTCTCCACCCCTGGTTTTCATTGCTGACAAAGGCTACCATAGAGTAGCCAAAATGTCCTTAGAACAGATTTTACAAAATCTGTATTGCTTTTTTTCCTAGCCGAATCTAAACTATCCCCCTGACTGCTTAAAGTAATTATTGTTAAAAATTATATATAATCCTGTTGAACTACTGGAACAAATCCTGACAAACATTTCATATCCAACTCTGAGCAAAAATAACAAAGAACTCTTAGTTGCTCTGATTGTTGTGCGAACGAGGGCCCGGAACAGAAGAGGCAGCTTAATGATTCCACCAATACTTACAGGCTAGTGATCTGGAAGAGGCTTTAATTCTTTTATTTGTTTTATTAGGTAAGCCTTTTCATCATTAAACTGTTCGTCTTCCGATCGATCTGTGTGGAACTTTGTTAGAAACTCTACCAGCTTGTCTTGGTTCCTCAGAAGAATATCGAGGATGGGTTTCGGCTTGTTCGGATTTGCAACAAACACCTGAAAGAAATTAATGATTAAATAAAATAAAATAGTGTTTAAAAGAAAATTCAATATATATTATTGAGAAGAAAAGAGAACCATTGATAAGTGAGAAGAGAGGGAATTGATAAGAGAAAAGCCTGGATGAACCTGGGCAGGTGAGAAGGAGGGAGAGAAAACTCCAGCTAAGTTAGTTTTGGTTTTAACATTAAGCACAAAGAAGCAAGAGGATGTAGATTATTTTATCACTTTATCAAGGAATGCAGCTATTGAGGTTGCACTCATAAAAGTTTTTTTTTTAACAATTTCATCAAATCTTCATCAATCGTACCTACTAGCCACGAACTATATCCCCAGTTAAGATTTAAATATAAATACATTTATATATATCACTTTCATTTTATATTAACATATTTTGGTTTCTTTATAATTTTTTATTAAATCCAATCAATAAGATATAAATGATCAAACCTTAAATTACTCAAAATATATCAACAACAGAGCAAAAAAAAAAAAAATGTTGTGATGTATGGGTTCTGAAACATAATATTTTTTTGTTGGCACTTTTGGTTTGTGTCATAAGGTAAATAAGCAGGAGAAACGTGCTAAAAATATCAAAATAAAACAAAAACAATTGTTAACATCTGATAACAAGATAGCGGATCCACTAGGAATTTCAATTCACAAAAATAATTGAATTTCTCCTTCTATTAATGACATTTTACATTGAAAAATGTATGTACATTTTTTTTAAATCTTTAAATAAAGTCGAATAGATCAGTTTCCACAAAATTATCAGTTAACTCAATTTATCAATTGGAACGGGCAATGGTAAACAAAGATGTCGAGTTGATTAAAAATCTTCATCCTCAAGATATAATGCTCACCTTGAAGACATGAAATGCCTCAAATTGTATGTTCCTCGATTTCTCTTTCAGCATGTTCATCATGAGCTTCAGATTATCTGGATTTGAAATGTATCGAGTCATAACCTGAAACAAGAAAGAGAAGGTACAGCTTCATGACCAAAAATTTTCAAGCTTATAATAAATAACAATTAATAAACATCTATCATCTAAATGAAGTTGGTATACATAACTCACAAACAATATCAAAATATAGAATAGATAAAAAGTAACTATTTAACTTTTTGTTTCTAGTTTCAAAGAAAATTGAATCAATTGTTTTTATACTTCTGTACATTCCTAACAGCATTTATTTGCAAAATCTGTTAACTTTTAGTCCTTGAAGTTAAGATCTTATATTCGTGTTTTGTTAAATTTATAAAAACTGTTTTTTTATTATTGCGTGTCCTCCATTTTTAAAAAAATATTTATATTTAATTAAAATGTTTAATATATTACATATTTAATTAAATAATTCATTAAATTAATTGTAAATATTTATAATTATGCTTTTGTTTTTTAACTAAATTTTATACATAAAAAAAAAATTTAACTCCGCCGGTGTACAAAGCCACGGATCAAAAATGAAGATGGAAAATTTATTTGCCGTAGTTATTGAGTATTTAATTCCCTTGCTTATTATTCATAAAAGAAAGGGCAAATGGTAACTGAAAAAAAAAACCTTCTTTTTTTACTCCTGTATATAATATAGCTTTTTTATTACTTATTTTTAAAGAAAGTTATTCAACTTAAAATAATTATTTAAACACCAAACTAATTCAGCATAAATAAAAATCAATAATCATTGTAAGCAAAATAAAAATCAAAATGATAAAAGACGAGTTTAAGTACGGCGAGGAGATCGCTGAAAGTCGAGTGACCGAGAGTGCGAAAAGTATCCGGTAAATGGAGACCAACGCCGGGTTCTGGTATCCCGTACACCAGAACACATCTCCTCGCGGCTCATTGCGTACGGAAAGGGTTAACTTATAGTGTTACGACTTCAGCGTAGGAAGAATTTTTCATGATGATGAATGGTGAGCATCAATAACAGGTATTGGCCATCAGTCATAATGGATGAACAGCTCAAGTTATTTAAATTGTTATTAAATCTTGCTGTAAAGCGATTCACTTTTTTGGAATCAATTGGTTTTTGGAACCATGAACAGATTGCTTGAATTAATTAAACAAATTTATCAGAACAATTGACGGATTTCAATTGAAGAAATCTATGATCATTTCTGTAATTTCTCAAAAACACTTGATCATTTACCTGCCAGTATAATGAATAAATGTCAGAAATTAAAATGAATATAATTATATTAGTTTAGAACTTTAATAATGGATAAATAAAATGATAATATAGAGCATTATACAAGATTTTGTCAATGGTGACCTGTTAAAGAACAAGAAATGGAAATTATCAATTACTTTATTATAACTACTAAATTTATTTTATTTAATTTGTATCTATTTTTGACGAATAGTTTTAAAATTATTAGTGTTTTGAAACATTAGAGGCTGAAATTGATTTTTTTTTTAAATTATTAATTAATTAATTTTATTTATTAAATTCATAATTAATTTGATTAAAATAATTAGGCTGTTTTCATTAGGTTTATTGTTGTGCGATAAGAAGAGCAAGGTATTTTAACCCTTTCTGGAGGGTGAGATTCTCCAGCATAAAGCCGTGACTGGCTGACGGTGGGCTTCTCCAGCAGCCACCTCACTGTATATCGTATAAGGACGGCCGCTTCTTTTCTTTTGTTGTATTTGGTTTTATTAGTTTGTATTTTTTTATTAATCTGTATTTGCTGTATTTTAAAAAGAGCAAATCGCGGAATTGCAAACGTTATTAAAAAAAAATAAGGGTGGTAGGCTTCTCTAGTTCTTTTAGACTATTAGTGAGATTTCTTAGTAGAGGTATTTGAGACTTCTCGGAATATGAAACATGGGAGCCTGGCCCTTCCTCAGCTCCAGGAAGTAATATTGAAGAGCATTCTAGGATTTCGAGGAAGACCATGGGCTTTTTCCAAAGCGTAAACAATGTAATTTGCTGAGGAAGCATCCCAGTTTCCAGGGATATACATTTTCTTTCAGTAGCACAAAGGTGTTTCGTGGAAAGGGTTCTGCACTAAATAAAGAATATATATATTACTAATAAGAGAACAAAAATCTAAAAAAAAAAAAAAAAAAAGGAAAAAAAAAAAGACAATTGTGGAGTGCGCGTGGAAGGTAGCTCTAGCTAGTAGCTGTCAGGAGGGACAGCCAGGTATCGGGAGGGTCCCATCACCAGGTACCCTCCCTCCTCATACCACTCCCGCCGTCTCCATAGGGTTAACTACTAGTACAGACAAAAAAATAATAAAAGCTTCATTAAGTTTCATGTCTCCTGAACATCCTACTTCACTAACAGCTTTGGCAAAGTTCAGACACTACCAAAGTAGGGGTCTCCCGTAGTCTAGTGGCTAGCGCGCTGGATTCATAAGCGGGAGATGGTGGGTTCGATTCCCACCTCCGGCAGGAATTTTCTCATCTCAAGGCTCGCTGGGAAAATTCCTCGCTGCACCCTGGATGTCGGCGCTAATGACCTAGAAGTAGACGCGCCGTAAAAAAAAAAAAAAAAAAAAAAAAAAAAAAAAAAAAAAAAAAACTACCAAAGTAAAAATGTATAACTCCAAAAATAAAATTACATCGAAACAAATGGAAGCTATGAGCAGTACGGCTTCATCCCCATGACGTTTTTCCTAACCGTAAGTGCATGGGATTAGCGGAACTGTTCCCATCTAGTATAAATAGATCTAGTGAGATATTACCGTAAAATTGTGCCGATCTAAAAGAAGTTCCCCGAGGAGCTTGAGTGACTGGCGCCTAGTCACATAGTTCTCGGAGTTGAGAAGGCGCTGGTAATGAGAGAACACCTTGTCATAGTTCAATTCAAGGAAGTCTGCACAGAGCATTTTATGTCTTGTAAGGAGCTCCTGAAACAGAACAAGTACACATTAATAATTATTTTTTTGGGGGGGAAAAGAGGAAGTGACCGAGAAAAGGTTGGAAGAGGATTGGAAGCAGAAGGGAGTCTACCTCGGCCTGTAGAGCCTGTCAGTAAATAAGTTAGTTTATTTTTATGAATTTCTATCAATGTATATTTCATTTTATTTTGTAAAGACATACGTGCAGCTTATCAAAAGATAAAAGGCATGCTTAAAAATAAGCGGCTCTGTCATAGAGTAACTATGGTTGAGAAAATATAAATAATAAAAAAAAAAGCTAATAATATTATAATTTATCATTGTGAGAATCCAGAGAAACCAGAATACAGCAGTTGTCCTACATGCATAAACTCAGCATACATACTACCAGAAATACAAATAAATATTACTGAGAAACAATTTTGCTTACTTTGAACGTTGAAAAAGCATCCGATGCAATGTCAAAGGTAGAGACCTCTACATATCTGAAGAAGTCAAAGAAATTTTCTGAATGCAGCATAATTTTAGCCAGAGCTTCATATCTAGCACACTCTCGTAGCATCGTACCGCAGTTGAGCGCTATATCTTGGTGTTCATATCTAAATGGAAAGAGAAAATCCATAGAAATTACTTAAGCAGGATCTCAATTAGATAATATGACTGTGTTGTTTCCCTCCAGATTTTTATTAATTTTATTTTACTTAAACTTCATTTTCATATATAATATAATTTCTGCATTAAAAAATTAGGTTCCCATTGGTAAGACATGCTTTATCCTTCCTAGGAATGTTATATCTGGGATATGGTCATAAACAGGAGTGCTATATCAAAGTTTTACTGTAGTTAGAAATGAGAGTTCACCCATTCATTAGTGTGAAGAGAATTTCTGGCTTGGTACAGATGTACTCGACAGTCGGAGATCTCGTTCCAATCTGCCGACGAAGAATGTTGTTGAACACTTGAGCGACATCTTTCTTTCCCTAAAAATAAAAGAACCATAAACTAGAACAAGCATTACTTAAAGCATATCTATTTCGACGAGGTTTTGTAATTACTCAGCTCGTAATATAACTTTCTTCCGTCATTAACATTATTATTAATTCATGTTTAGTACAGTGTAATTAGGATTAAACCAGAAAATGTTATATTATACGTCCATTTTTGACATTTTATGTTGTAATGGCATTGAAGAGTTTTACTTAAATGGCTCTTTCCAGTGCTACAGGATTAACTTCATTATTTTGCCACTTGTAGCAGTTCCTGCTACACATCTGGAAGTCATTTTTATTTGTTTTTAGAGCACAAGTAAGCCAAGTCCAAGTTGTAACTATTTTATGAATAAAACTATACATAAATAAAGTCAGTGATCTTTAAAATTAAGATCAGTGTTTAAGTTAAAATATTTTTAAGACTTATACTGGTCAATAGGATCTATATGTCTCTGCAATTAATACGCATAATACTCATTTTCTGAAAACTGTATAACATGGACTTGATCTAGTTGTGCTCTGAACCCTCCATTTGAACCTTTTATGAATAATATTTATCCCTTTCTCTACCATTTCAGCAGTCAAGAGCGGCTGAGACCTGTGTACCGTTGACTTGTGTACAAGTCAGAGGAAAGACGGGGACTATTGACTTGTCCAGCGATCGAGAGCTTCTCATATTTCTAACTGTCTTTCTCAACTCATTTCCCGACTTTAGAGCTATCTAGCATTGCCGTAGCGCACGTCTATTATTATTGTCTGTCACTAAGGGTAATTGAATCAAGTTTCTGACTGTGTGAGCAATTCAGGCGTATTGCAACTTGTTATCCTCTCAGACCCTTCACCTTCTCGACCCTTGTCGAATTGCCGTACGATTTTATAGCTCTCTTGACCCCAACAGCATTTTTATTGAGTTATTGAGTATATATTTCACTTGTTTATTATTCATGTTTAATTTGTCAAATTTAGGACAAATGGTAAACCCTATAAGGAGGGAAGAAACAGGCTAAAAACAAATAAATAAAAATTAGAGGAACCATCAATTCTTTATGATTTTTCTTGTCTGGTATTCTGAGTTATTAGAAAAGAAACAACAATTTTTTAAAAAAAATAGAACACACCTCAAATTCTATTCGATTGAGATTTTGAATAAGCATAAGAAGTAGGTTGCTATTATAGAGTTCCTGTGCAAGCTGTGCGACAATGATATCTGCCTGTGGCTCGGTGTCCGAAGTACCATATAGCATATTCTTTATCAGGACCAGGTTCTTGCTTACATCTTCTTGTGCCTGCAAAAAATTATTATTATTAAAATGGTATCCATTTTATCATTATTAAAGTGTATCCTATGATCCACTTCTAAATCTGAATTTAACTCTCAGTATGTAGAGAATACTCTTAAATCCTAATTAAAAGACATATTTATCATAATAACTTAAATATGAAAAGGATCTGAAATCATAGACTTTCACAATTTTTGCAGCTGATATACTTTTACCCTTTTGTAGTCTCTACCGAGGGCTCATCGCCATCTATGCAAAGCCCTTATAATGAAATAAATCTCTACCGAACAATATTGATTATAAGTACAGAACAATATACCTACAAACAACTGATGTAAATACATTTGTAATGAGCAGGTAACAACACAAGTAAACATAAATATGCATTAAACCAATTGTCAGAACTACGAAAAGAAAATAGTTCAGAAATTTGAATAGCAAGTTACTATCAATGCTAATGATCAATAAAATATTTATTAAATACTCGTAACAACCCCTTGATAGTGTAGTTCTATCAAAGTATTACATAAACAAGTAAATCCACAATATGGACCCCAAAATACAAACTATAATAATTATCTTTGCCAATGTCATTACTGCAGGGTTACATAAATAAGAAAATAGGAAACCCAACCTTTTCAACTTTTTTCTCTCCTTTCTCCAGTGCATTTACAGCTTCCTTTAATGCCTTCACGACTTCAGCAGGGCTTTTTTGAGATTTTCCGAACAATGGCATTTTCAAAAACTGAAAAATCCAAAAGTTCATCAAATGATAATTAAAAGGTACTAAGTAAATCCAACTTTTGAAATTAACAATTAAGTACTACACAAAAATATCAATACATGTTAAATAAGTATGTATGATAAATGAGTAAAGCGTTCAAAATTCATTTATGTAAAAATTCTATTTTAATTTGAGATGAAGTAAGGAATGAGGTTTTATAACCTTAAGGGGTAGACAGTTTATTGAACAATAAACAAATGATTAAATCCCCTATAGAATGAGAAAAAAAAAACAAATAAGTACAAAATTATTACATGCACTTACCTTAAAGTAAAAAATATTAAATAAAATCACTACACCATTTAAAACTAAAAATGTTATTTAACTCACAGTAATAATTAAAGTTACTCTATTAATCTTCAACTTAATTGATTGAAAGTAAACTATAAAACGAGAAATGAACTACGACTTGATTTACGGAGGAATGAAAACTGGTTTCGAATAATAATTTGAATAAACAAATTAATAAATAATAATATCCCCAACCATCTTGCAGTTATCAGACGAGACAACTGGAAGATTGATTCAATGGTTGCTTGATATTCTTCTACATTGCAGAAAGAATTTATTACTAGAATTAAAAATAGAAAATGTTTGCTAAAAATAAAGTTTCTTTTTTTTTTGTTATCAAACGTTTTTAATAAATATCATTGATAATTGATATCAAACATATTACGGATGTTAAGATCAAGTTAGTTCTGGTATCAACTCCTGCCAACTCAAATGTTTATCGTCATAAAGGCGATGTTTATCGTCTAACTTCTTTAGGCCATGGAATTTCTATTTACTTTTCCGTTTTTAATTCTCGAAGTACCCAATCTTCGAATTAAAAAGCCATCATGGTTTCAACAACCCTCTGCAATGGTCACATATTCTATGGTTCTTTTATCATATTTTCTTGTCACTGGAGGTTCGATACTACAACCGGCTTAAGATTATTACATATTACCATGCCTTCTTGCTATTAAGTGGTTTTTACTATTTTAGGTATCATTTACGATGTTATTATTGAGCCTCCAAGTGTTGGTTCTACAACAGATGAACATGGACACTCAAGACCAGTAAGTAATTCTTGTTATAAAATATTTGGTCTGCTTAAGCTATAATATTAGGTGTGAATTTCGTTGCATATTCAATCTATAATTTGCAGCCAAATTATCATCTTAATAACGATTTTTAGTATCATTTCAAGTCCATTTCTGATATCTCAATTACCAAAGAACTATACAAGTTTAATACTGGACTATTTTTATATAGTGACAGTTAAAATTCACCAATATTGAAATAATGTCTCTAAGATTAAGATAAATATATATATATATATTTTTAGATGGAACGGCGGCATTTTTCTCCAGCGGTGGTACTCCTCCTCACTTCTTCCCGGAATATTTTGATGGATTCATCTCCATCTTCTTCAGCCAGGTAATTGTTTCTTCCGAGGAAGAAACAATTACCTGGCTGAAGAAGATGGAGATGAATCCATCAAAATATTCTGGGAAGAAGTGAGGAGGAGTACCACCGCTGGAGAAAAATGCCGTTCCATCTAAAAATACTATCCCAGCGACGAAAAATAACATCAAATATATATATATAGAAAGAGAGAGAGAGTAATATTTTCCTTAGCTTTTAAGTTAATCAATTTGGAAAACAAAATAAACTTATAAAATCACTAACCAAACTAAATAAATTAGTAACTGGTTGACTCCTTCAATTATTGACTTATGGTCTGCATGTAAAATATGTCAAATTTCATTATTTATTCGATAAACCAGCCTGTAGAAGAGTTCTACCCTCATAACTTTGCAAAGAGCTGCACGCTCTATAGCGGGCTCTGAAAAAACATAATAAATACAATTAAAATCAGGTCTAATAGACTCATGTGACCAGTTCTATAATCTAAGTTTAATGTTAAAACTATCATTAAATCCCCTAATAATGAGTGCTTAAGTTAATTAAGAAATGTATGGAAGGAATGAATAGATGTAGAATATTTTAATCTACAGATGTTTTTAAAGGTCTACAGAGCTTGCATGCAAAAATGAGAGGACTGGTAGCTAGCAGTTTTCCTTAGTTAATCCTTTTTTTATCCAATTGCTATAATGTTTAAATTTATGGATACCAGCTCACGTATTTCAATATATGTGACATTTACTTTTATGCTCTAGGAGTGGAGTTTTGTTCATTTAAGTATAGTAGAGACTTTACTCTCTCTCCTCAAGCAATGTATTTTTAGTTTACTTTTTAATCTTATTTGCAGGTTGCTTTAATTTGATTCTGAACATTGTTTCAGGTTGCATTCATGCCCTACCGAGTAAATGGACAGTACATTATGGAGGGACTTGCCTCTTCCTTCCTCTTCACCCTTGGAGGACTGGGATTTGTCATCCTCGACCACACTCACAATCCAACCACACCGAAGCTCAATAGAATTCTCCTTATTTCTGTCGGATTTATTTGTATAATTGTTTCCTTCATAGCATGCTGGGTTTTCATGAGGATGAAGTTGCCGTAAGTATTTCCAACATAGACGTAGGCAGTTGTGATAGAATCTATTTCTTGAAGGAAATCTAACATTTATGATTGCATCCTCGTTGGATTGCTATTGAGTCGTTTAGTTTCAAATCAGCATCACTTTAAAATGTTATCTTACCATTTTGATGGAATATGTCCACTCCACACTTTTATTTACTTTTTCAAAGATAAAAACACATACAAGAGTAGGAGATTTAAGATGTTATGATCTAGTGTAGAAGTAAAAAAAGTCCGACTCGCAGGAACTGTGTCATCTTAGTGCGGTTCTATTCTTATCCCTAGTGGCATTTGGAAAGCTTGAAATAGAAAAAATTATAATTTTGGTTAGACATTTCATGTAACATTTTCATGGGCCCAGATACATCTCAGTTGTGAAGGGTACCTACCTGACATGGAAAATGACTCCCTGACATTCTCTCAGAAGTTCGCGCATGCACAATTGAACTTTCCTTTATATCTGAACAGGTTACAGCTCTTGAACCTTCTTAGATCTTGGTCTTTTGGCTTTTTTAAATATTGAGAATTGCCCTCAAATGCTCTTCATATGAGGCGTCGACTTTCTAAAAAGGATATGTCCAAACCGTAAAACTATTCAGGGTACACAAAAAATGTCTAAGCTAGTATAATTCCTTTAGAAAATTAATATTTTCAAAGCCACACTAACATTCATTTCTTTATTTTTTTATGAGATTTAATGAATTTCCCAAAAACGTTGTTGCTGTGAGGAAAAACATTTTTTTTAGAAAATAAATTAATTTGATAACATAATGGACTTGTCCCATTTTGAAAGTCATCGCCTCATATGAAGCACGACTGGACTTTTATCTCATTTCAATTAATTGAGAAGAGATAGTTGACTGATTAAGAAGGTGTAGATCATGTGTGGAGCGTGTGGGTTTGGTCATGTGTTGAACAAAACACACATTTTATGACTAAAATGAGGTTGTTTTTTTATGCCAACGTTTCAGATTGAAATTCAAGCCTTCTTCGGGCTATACATGAATTCAGAACAGTTCTCCATCTCCTCCATAGACCGAACCCCGATGAGCTACACATTTATTTTAATTAAACATACTTGTTAGATTCATGTATACATCTATTGATGATATCTTTATTTCCAGGGGTTATCTTCGAACCTAACTCGGATTCAATAGAGCAATGAAAACGAAGGCCAACGCTCTTTTATATTTATTATGTTATATGTACATATTATAATAAAGATTTTTTCTACGTTTTTTCTTGGCTTCCTTACTTTTTTCTAAAATGAGCATTCCTAATCGAGCATAATCCTTTGGAACTTTGTCATTGTAAAATGAGTGAATGAATGATTTTTTTTTTCTCATTGATATCTACAGGCCAATAATTTTATTTCAATTTCCCTAAATTATTCTGCCTCTACCATGAGGATCATTGGCAGTACAATCTATATTTGATTGTACATTTTGGAGTGTTTTAGATACATTATTAATTTCTTGACTGTTGTTTCCTCACATTTCAGACCTTCCTCTAATGTTGGAGGAAAGTCATGGTCGTTGGTACGAAATTCTAGAAAATATTTTGCATTTCATGATTGTGTGTTCCATATTCAAAGTTACTTTAAATGGAGCCATCCCGGAACGATAAGGAGAAACGTAACTGATACAGGTGGATATAGAGAAACAGTATCCAATTTTATTTTATTACTAGATGTTACACGATTTGCCATGCTACACCAACTTTATATTAAATAGCTATTACCCGGCATGAACTGTGAGTCCTGGATGTTTTTGATCTAGCCTAGGACGCTCCCCGGATCAACACCTACCTGTGTGCTAAGTTTGGTCAAAATCTGCCAAACGGTATGGAATTGTATAAGGAACAAGCATACCTTAATTATAGTTATCACAGGTCTTCCGAAGACATCCCCGTAACAAGTACCTTACCCCTATTTACACAGCCGCACCCAGGCTTGATAATAATGGGAACAGAAGTAGTTATAGTTTTATTTAATTGTTAGTGGTGCTAATGACCCTAGCAGTAGAAGCACTTATATAAAGGAAAAAAAATTAATTGTTAGCTCCCGAAGAGGCTCCAGAAAAGTGTGAAACGTGAAGTGCAGGGAATAAAAGATTTCGAGCTGAATTAATTGCAAATTTTTAGTATTGACCTTCCGCCACATTTAACTGTATTGAATAAAATTATTTAGACTTAGTTTTCATTGATTTACCACAAAAATATTTACAAAAGAAATACTGATTTAAATTATAAATATACTTCAAAATGTTTTTATTATTTAGATATATTGCCTTTCTCTGGAATTGTTCATCCCTCTTCAAATGCTCTCATTTGTATCTGCATCTTGAAAATGTTCTTTTGACTTTAAGGTAAAGGGAAACGGTAAGGCATTAAAAAGACGCTCAAGGTAACTGGTATTGGTTCGGTCAACATTTTTGTGCCCAAGACAGCTCCTGCTGAAAACAAACTGTGTATAAGATTTTTTTCAAAATCCGGTTTCTTGTAAGTTCGGTTAACTGTTTCCCTTGGATAACAAAGGACTGCAATTCATAAATTGCATGTTTTTTTTTGTGTTTTACTCATTGAAACTGGGAAATTATTTAATAAAGTTTAATATTAAAGCTAAGTTTATATGCTATTATTGAATAAAACAACGAATATGAACACAACAAACTTGATTTTTTTTCTTTTCGTAAAAAAATAAACAATGACATCTCAAAGAGAAGTCTAAGCAGAAATTATTCCATCCGGTTTCTTAACGTTCGCTTTTGGAAACACTTTCTTACTAATACACTCATTTTACTGTTAAATGTAATGTTAAAAAAACAACAACCAATTAAAAAGTCCCCTGTTAAATAGAACAAAAATAACTATTTTGAAGTTTTGAGCACTTATAATTCTTATTGACATCGCCCCATCAAAAATTACAGCAGAATCTTATTTGTAGAGAATTTATTAAGCACTCGAATGGTCACCTTCCAGTAACAATGATTTCCCAACCGTTTTCAAGATATTTTAGAAAATAGACCAAGATTCGAAATCTTTTCATGTCTATTAATACTTTTTTTTTTCTAATACTCCTTTACCTCCAAAAGCAACCAAAATTTTAAATATCTTATATTAGATATCAATTTCAAACATCTGGAACAAGTTTCAACCTAATAATTCGTTTCTGAATACTCAAACTGAAAATTAGTTTGGAAAAGTAATATTCATTTAAAACGCTTTAACTGGCACATTTCGCTGGCTATGTTGGATTTTTTTTAATTTATATTTGGGAGTCTGGGGGGCATCCATTTACTAAATATGAACCCAGGATGTTAAAAAAAAAAAAAAAAAATTGTATTCATACATATGGGGTAGGCCGCTCAAGCGGCCCTTGCCCATTCCAGGCATTGGGAATCCCCTATATAAAATTCCGCGATACGTCATAAAGCTGATTCCAAGTCGCAAAGATCCTGAAAATGAAAATGGTTCATTTGATGGCATTACCCTAAGATTGGCAGGCTTTAAGAAAAAAAATTCCTGAATGGGTTATAATAATAGTACATTGCTAATTTCAGACGGGATTGAGAAAAACATTTCATTAGGAATGCCCAAAAAAGTATTTTTTCCTTCCAGTCTCACGAGAGTAAGGTACTTATGAGACGAATCAATGAATAACATTTAAGCGATATACTCATTTCAGTTAAAATCAATTAATTCCTAATCTAGAATGAATAAAAGAATTATTTCATACTTTGAAACGATTTCCGGATAAGATGAGTGATCCAGAGAGCCAATAATGCACGGCCAACACCGACACAAGACGGGTTTGGGAATGGGCAAGGACCGCTTTATCGGTCAACTTCATAATATCTCGGGCCTAAGACCTCCAAATAATATTTTTTGGCATACCCCGGCATCTAGCAGGAAGCATTGGAACCAATTCCGCCTTACTCATGTCATTTTTTAATTTCAGCGAGCAGTGGCCCTTGCCCGTTAAGGGGTTAAAGTAGGGAAAGGGTTAAATTACATATGAGCCTATAAAAGTCATAAAAATGAGGGATTTAAATAAAACGTCCTTGTAATAAAATCAGTATAATTGAATTTAGCCTATATATAATAGAAAGAATTGATAACATTTACTGGAATTGAACTTAACAACATTCAAGATCATACAGTTTTAGAATCATTAACCTAAAACTGAAGATTTTGTACATGTGATTATAATATAAATTAATAATAATTTAATAAATGTACACATCTTCTATGAAAATTAATATACATTTAAATGACCATAATTTTCACGAGTTGGTTAAGTTATAAAATAAAATAGTCGTGAATTTAAAAACTCTAATGGACATGCTTCATTATACATGTAAGCCAATTTACTTTTCAAAATTATACCGACCATTTGTCATATGTGGTCCTGGAAAATAGCAATTATATATTTTCAATTTAATATAAATTTAAATTATTAATATACACTTTGATATTATTGTGTGATTTTAAATATAAAATATTGCTATACAGTCCAGAAAATGAAATAAATACAAGAAGATTGGCAGTAATGTAAATATGATCAAATTTAGTTGACTAAAAAAAATATACATCGACATTGTAGTCTCAAGAAACATTAATAACAATTCTATAAAAAATATACTTTGAAACTTTATACATCTTTGGTTTTAAAATAATATTAACAATTGCATTGTCTCTATACAAAGCGTGCAATCTATACATATATATTGCTTATAAAAATATAATTATTTACAATAGATTACATGTTTTCAACATTTAGTAGTTTTTGTTATTTACACAATAATACAATTGCAGTCTGTAATTTTCAATATAGTACAATTATGCTTCTGTTTTTCTCGTCTCATCAGTTGTTCTGAATTTCTTCCAAGACGGTCCTGTAAGATAAATCAAGGAGGAAACCATCAGTTATAATTTTAATCGCTTCATACGTTCACATCACCGACAATAAGCTAATAGTAAAAGATTTCTATCTGTCCAGACATTTGAGTGTATATGTATATTTATAATTACACACCTATTAAAAAAAAAAGGTATGTCTGCATACAAACATATATAAAGGTAATCATGAAGTTTAGGGGCCTCCACTCCAATGTTTTAAACTGGTTTTTCTATGGCGTATTTTCATGGACTAAACAAGAATCCGTTTAAAAAAAAAAAAGTGGCTCTCAACTAGGAAAAAAATGTATTAATCACTGCTGTTATGCAGGTTAGGAAAGCTAGCGTAAACAACAATATTTGTCAACATGCGCAAGTGCGGGTATGTTAAAGTCTGTATTAATGGATTCTAACTTAAATTTACCATCAATTATTTAAATTTACAATCAGTTATCTATTTAGAAACTTTTTTTTTTTTAAATAATGAAACATTCTCCACATTTTTTGTTTTGCTGTTGAAAAGTATTATGTATAGGAAATCCCTTAATAATTAGATAACGCTTTTATAATTGGCGTGCTTTGATGATTGCGAAAAATTCAGATAAGTTTGCTTAATAATAATAATGAATATTTTAAAAACGAATTCATTTAAATTAGCTATTTTGTTAGAGGGAGTGGACTTAGTACAGTATTGTGATTCAGTAAAATGGGCTAAGAAAATATGTGGATAGAATTCCACTTACTACAGAGCCTCAAACATTCTTTACCACAAAAATGTCAACAGAAATAGTAGGAATTTCAAGTGAAAATGGAATGGCTTAGCAAAACCATCCAGACTTCCTCTTAACAAATCACCATTAAAGTAGTTAATTGTTCACAATTGACGCAGACGGTAGAAGATATTTTTTATTTCTTTGATCATTTCAGTTTAGTACAAATAAAAGTTCTTACCTTTGAGTTTTTTTAGATGTTTGTGCTGAACTGTCCTTCTGTTTAGCTTCTAAATTTTGTATGGTCTGCAGGCGATTTTGGCAAACTTTTTTCAATACCAAGTTTTCTTTCTCAATTTTTTTTATTTTCTCTTCTTGCTCTTTTATTTTCATTAACTAAAACATATAACATTTGTTTTTATTCAAATATGTTTTTAAAAAATGGCAAACTGTTGTGGTTAATCTTTGGAATTGTGTAAATTTGTCTAATGAATTTATAACAAATTATCTTAAGATTGTACAGAACATTATGCAGATAGAACGGTCAGTATTTTGCAAGAATCTATGAAAAGATAAGCATAAAACTATATATAATCATTTTATGATGGAGGCAATTATTACTACAACAAAGAAGAATGTCTTTGTTTTTTAAGGTGAATTTTAAAGAGGAAAATTTCTTCCATCCTTGCAATCTTCGAATCCTTGCTATTCTCTTTCAATGAAATATGCTGAGCAAGGTACAGTGTTTCCTCTAACATTAGTTCTTTTGTCGAGATATTAACTGTTTATTCTATTGTTTATTTAAAGTAACAACAATGCTTGACTTCTTTCAATTTTTTTAGTGCTTTTATTCTATTTTACTTTTCCGTTTTTGTCAATTCGTGCATAGAATATGTGCATCAACAAATTTTATAATTGTACGCTTTTAATTTGTACAGATTTCAAATTAAAAAAAAGTTTATTTAAATTTTAACGCCCAATTATTATTAACAAATTTTAGGACAAGTTATCTATTGGTTACCACTCTTTTCTAGCCAGGTTAGGGCTGATGCGGTTTCTTTTTTCAAAAGAAAAGTCACCACCCTTAGTAGGAATCAAACTCACTTCCTTAGGCTTGAGATGGGCTATCTGAATCCATCTTTTTTACACAATATATCGATTTTTTGAATCGATCTCCAATGGATCTTCCAAGCTCGTTCCATATCGTAGATCAATATTCTGAGCCTGGAAGATCAATTTTTTTGAATCGATCTGAATTCAGCTTTTTTGTGGATCAATCTTTTCATTTTGATTCGAATTGATTCAAAAGATCGATTCATATTCGAGAATTGCCCATCACTACCTTAGGCACGGATTGCATATGCTTTAGCACTCACAGCCACTGGGCCTCCCTCATTCTTTTGTTTCACTGGAAAAAATATGTGTTTTAGGTAAATTTCCACTCTTTTACTTTGTGCTGCAAATTTTTCCAGATATCTTCTATAGTCATATTAAAATGCCATTATCATTATAACAGTATAATATACAGGGTCTATCCATAAAGTAATATCAGTTAGTCTATTAAAAAACATTTTGTGTTTTCTTGGCACATTTCAACGCATTGTGACAATTGGTCGCCTGTCAGCATTTTTTGCATAACCATATTTGCACAGACCATCTGTTAGCCAATTTCATGAACTTGCGTTTTCAGAATGTTTAATTTGCCGGCTATTAAATGAACACTTAATCAGTTCCCTCAGGTGCGTCACATTGACAACTGTGGTGGTTGTGGATTTTAGTCTGATGCAGTCCTCGCCATCAATCTCTTCCCAGCCTTGTACTACCGAAACACTTACCAATCTAACAGGGTCGGTAACAATTTCTTGCCAAGTTTCACGCAAAACTGCACAAATCTTTGTTCTAACGAGCAATGAACTTTCATTCGCACAAGACCAAAAACAACTCTTGCGGACAAGCTTGTCCTCTGGATTCTCAGAGCACATTGATAGGATAGGGTGGGGTATGGGGTTTGGCGCTCAACGACTAGGTTATTTGTGCCTTCTAGTATATCGGTTAAAAAGAGTAGGTTCTGCTTTACACATTTAGTTGTTTATCCTAATTTTTATTAGACTTTGAGACGCCTAGTAGTTTGGGGGATATGTGTAGTTTTTTGGCCTGTGTGCAGTGATCAAAGCACATTGAGTGATTGTACGTTGTTTAGCTGTGTTCCCCCACTACCAGTATAAAGCAACAAGACTGTGCTCTCACATACAGTTGTGTCACAATAAATTCACTGACATTACTTTCAGGTCCCTGTATATAAAAATTTAACTGGTACTTTCATGATCTATTGATCATGAAATGTCTTCTCTGGATTGCGCCATCTGGGCGATATTATAAACAGCTTTCCTCTCTACAGAAAGGGAAGAAGTTTGCAAACATAAAACATTATTATTTTAAAATTAGCAGAAGTTCATATATATATATTTAAACAATTTTAACAAAGTACACTTTATTTTCGGCTCTCTACATGTTTCACGCCCATAGACGCCTCTTCAGGAGCAACTTAACATAATCCACTAATATGTTAAGTTAGTCCTGAAAAGGCGTCTATAGGTGCGAAAGATGTAGAGCATAAAATAAAGTTTAGTTTGTGAAGATGAAGTGTTTAAATATACATATGACCTTCCACCAATTTTAAAATAATTTAGAAATAAAAGGGCCACAATTTTATAATATAAAACATTATTACAAACCCACAAACTCATAATTATACAGAATATACTCACATGGACTATTCCACCTTGACCAGATAGTTGCATTGGAATAGGATCTGTTTGCATGGCAGAGTCAGCGGATGGTCCTTTCTTACTTTCTTCAATTTTATTCAACGCAGTTCCCAATTCTTCTTGAAGGGACCCAATCTAGGCAAATTATAAAATAAGTTATGTTTACTTGATTTAAATTTGCAAGCAATTCTATTGTCCATACTCCAAAAAAAAAATTATTAAAAACAAATTCTACTCAAATAACCATTAAAATATATATATATATGTATATATATATATATATATGTATATATATATATATGTATATATATATATATATATATATATATATATATATATATATACATATATATATATATATATATATATATATATAAGCGAAGAGCCAACCACAGAAACTATGTAATTTATTTACATAGATTAAGGTTTCAGATAAATTCCAACTCCTGTAAAAGAACGCCAGCAAAATGCAGGGTTGGAATAATCAAGTGTTCATCCCATAAACAATATTCTCTAAAGTAAAATTACCTTTTTCCGGTATTCTTGAACTTTATTCTTAAAGGTTGTCTGATTTTGTTCCAAGGTTTCCTGGAGAGATGCGACTCTAGCTTCACGGTCAACAAGATCTGACTTGGATTTTTGTAAAGTTGTTTTCAAGTCCATACAGCTGATGCAGGGATCTGACGACAGAAAGAGAGTTATAGATCAAATCATTCATGTACAATTCCTAATCTAAAATTTAATGAAACTAACTTACCTGGTTCAGAATTTTTCAATTCTATAATTTCAGTCTCCAATTTCTCAATTGTAGTTTTCAATGCTTTATTTTCTTCATTCGAAGCTTTACATTCGCCCTCTGTTTTCCCTAAACAATCTTTAAGAGCGCTGACTTCATCGTTATGCTGTTTGTAGAGGTCTCCAAGAGTCTTATCTTTGAATTGCAGATCCTTGTAGAGCAATTCACATTCTTCATCGAGGTTTGCAGATTTAGTTTTTTCTTCCTTCAGTTCCTCTTCGAGGCTATTTACTCGCGACTGCATTCCTCCAATGAAGCTCACTATCTCAGAGCTGCTTTCACAATCGGGCACAAGCGATTTCAAATTATCAAATATTTCTTTCATTTCATCAGATTTTTTCTGGCAGTTTGTCTTCAATTGTTTGCAATCATTTCTAAGTTCGTTGATTTGAGATTCCTTTACTGCAAGCTCTGCCTTCAGATCTGTGTTCTCTCTCCTGAACTTATCTACATCTGATAGTTGCTTCTCTAGCAATGCTTTTTCCTCGTTCAAAGTAGAATAGTTAGACTGGAGTTCGAGCAATTTCAAATGAGATTTTTCATACTCTTTGGATTTTATGGTTAACTCTTTGATCTTGTTATTCAATTCATCAATTTGTTTCAACAAGCTGAGAGTTTTATTTTCAAAATTTTGCTTTTCGTTCAAAACAAAAGTAAACCTAGCCATTTTTTCTTCGAGATTCCTCTCCATTTTACACATGTCCTCCTGTGCCTTGCGTAATGAGTCGACTGCGGTTTGATAATCCCGCTCATATCTAGACTTTTCAACTCGCAGGACTTTGCTTTCTTTCTCCCATTTGGCTGCCTCTTCCTTGGCATTTTCGTACTTCGAACAATATTCAATCTTTTCTCCTTCCAGTCCACATTTATCACTTTTTAAAGACTCAACTTCTTCCAAAAGTTTTTCGTTATTTACTTTACACTCTCTGGTTGTTTCTTCATTTTTAACCAAGCTTGCTGTCAAACGTTCTATTTCTGTGTTTGCTTTGCTTAACTGGTTAATGAGGTTAGAGTTATCTGCTTGTATAGATTCATACTTCCTTCGAAGATCCTCCATGCTTGATAACATGACATTCTTCTCCTGTAATTCCTTAGTTAGATCAGCAGCATTACTTTTCAAACTCTCGTTTTCATTTGATAAACTGTTGGATTTCTCAACAATAGACTCGTACTGTTCTTTCAGTGCACTATGTGAATCAAGCAACGTTTGGTATTTTTCTTTGAAATCGTTATTTAACTCAACCGATTTTGATTGCATATCTTCTAAATTACTGGTTAACAAATTAATTTGTTTGTTCAAAGAATCTACTTCATTTTCTTTTTCCAAAACACAAGATTTAATTTCACACAGTTCTGTGTTCTTCGCATTCATATCTTTTAGTATACTTTGTACGCTTGCAAAGAAACTGTCTAAAACTTTTTCTTCTGATAACAGGAATTTTTCTTGAACCGAAAAGAAAATGGAATCGAGCAAAGGATATTCTTCTCGATAAGTCATTATAACATCTTCAAAGTGTTTGTACTTCTCTATCTTTAAAATTGCTTTAGCCAAATCAGATTCTTTTTGCTCGAGTTCTTTTTGTAAATGTTGCATCGCGTTATTAATGGAATTGAGTGATGAAGATAATTTGTCAATAGTGGCTACTGAATCAGAATATTTTTTGGAGATATCCTCGATCTCAAGCTGCGCACTTGTCTTATGTTCGTTCATTTGAAGGAGTTGAGTTTCAAGATCTTGGATGGCTTGTGACTTGCTGAGTAAATCAGACACCATTTCATCGCATTTACCCCTCAACTCAGTCACTTCAGCACAACGCGATTGCTTTTCTTCGTGTAAAGTTTTTAACTCGTTTTTAACAAGATTGGATTCTTCAATCAATGATCTGCTTTGTTCCTTTTTAATTTCTAGTTCTTCTTTTGTCTGCTCTAATGTGCTAGTCAGATTTGAAATATCGTTTCTAAGTGTTTTACACTGTTCTTCAACAATATTATTTTCAGAAACTTTTGCAACCAAATCGTCCTGTAATTTTTTCAAAGTCGAAGATTCCTCAAAAACTTTGATTTCTAAATCACAAAGCATGGTTTTGAGAGTTTGTGATTTTGAAATTTCTGCTTCGTGTTCCTGACAAAGTGCACCGTACTTTGTCATTAAATCCTCATATTTCTGATTCGCTTCATGTAATTCAGATTTTATCAATTTCAGCTCATTTGCTAATTTTTCATTAATATCATTCTTTTCCAAACACTCTTTTTGTATAATTTCAAGTTTGGCTTTTGTTTCTTCATATTTTGTATTTAAGTCTGCGAGTACTTGTGAGCAATCAGCTTCATGGTTGAGTACTAGATTCTCGTAGTCAGTTTCTGCACCTGACAGCTTCTCTCTCACACATTCCAGTTCTGTCTCTAACAATTTCACTTTGTTCTCGAGTTCTGCTTTCTCTTTCTTTCTTTCTTCGCATTCAACTCTCAATCCTGCTCCATCGGAAAGAGCTTTTTCATAATTACTCTTTAACTCTTGTAATCCACTCTCTAAATCCTTTCCTCTCAGACATTCTTTCTCATGCTCGGAAGTTAAATTTTGAAGTTCTTTGTTCAAAGCGGTATATTTTTCAGTCATATTCTGAAGATCTTCATTTAGTTTTGAAATTTCTAGATTTAAATCTTTATTGATTTCTATTTTGGCGGAGAATTCTTCTTCGAGTTGCTTCAACTTTGCTAATGCCTCCTCATATTTATTCTTCATAACGCTGCGCTCCTCCTCAACAGATTCTAACAACTGATCATCTGATTCTAGCTTAGAACTGAGCTCAGCATGTTTTTCTTTCAAAGCTGAGAACATTTCATTGGCTTTCGATAAGTCCTCTTGTAGGTTCTTTATTTCACCTAGGTAATTATCGTTTATTTCTAACTGTTTATTATATTCTGATTCCATTTTGTGTAGACTCTTTGTAAGATCCTCAAACTTTAAATTCAATTCATCTTTAGAACCTTTGAGCAATTTAAACTCCGAGGAAGTGGTACAATATTTGTTCTCCAGATCCGAGTAGAGAATCTTCAATTCGGAATGATCTTGAATTATCTTTGATAACTCGGTTTTCAGAGCATCGAGTTCTCTTTTATTTTCTTCATTTAAAGCATCTTTTTCTGCACAGTCTTTCTGCAATTTATCAACATTCGAAAGAGCTTTGCTCAAATCAAATTCTAACTCGGCTTGCTTCTCTTTAAGGCTGTTCAATTCTAAGGAATCGCTCTTGTACTTGCAATTTAGGCTGTCATGGTCACTTTCTATCAAAGCAAGTTTCTCTATAAGATTCGACTTCTCACAATTCAGAGCCTTGATAACTGATTTATAGCCCTCACACTCTTTTTGTAGTAACTCGAAATTTGAATTGGTTTGATTGTATTCCTCATCCAAGGAAAAATATTCAATATTCAATGATTTTAATTTTGTCGATTCATTTTCTAACATTAACTCCAGTTTATTGTAATCATTTTTCAGGTTTAGAATTTGCTCTTCTGCCTCGTGCAAAGACTGTTCCCTTTCTGCCAGCTTCTGGCGCAAGATATTGCTGGCTTCAGCTTCTTGAGAAGAATGATCTTCCTGTTCGATCAACATGCTTTCGAGTTTCTCTTTAAGCTGATTACGAGATATATCGACTAACTTATATTTAAGATTTACGTCCCCGAATTGTGACAGGAGTTGCTTGAATTCTGTTCTGAGAATCAAATTGTTTTCGAGAAGATAATTAAGCGTTTGGTTAGATAGGACGAGATCAGTAGTGAGACATTTGTGGACAGACTTCAAAGAGTCGAGCTCTAAGTTCTTCTGATCTTGAAGTCTGTGCTGTTCTTCCAATTCGACCTTTAAGAGGTTATAGTCACTTAAAATTTTTGTTTCATTCTCTTCAGCAGATTTTCTCCACTCATTGAATTTGGAATTCAATTGGGTAACATTGTTTTCTAAAGTTTCATTAATACTTTTCAATTCTTCATATAGTAAATTTCTTTGAGCGAGATCGGACTGTAAGCTTTCTGTAGATGTTTGATAAAGATTCTGAAGAGCAGTATAGTCCACCTCTAGGTGTCGTAGCTTGTTAAGTTCTTTTTCAGCTTCTTCATATTTTGTTTTTTCTTCTTCCAATGATTTAAAATCAGCTTGTGCTTTTGAAAGCTCACTTTTCAGAATGCAATTCTCTTGTTCCAAGGAAGTTTTCATCCTCGTAAATTCATCACAAAAAGCTTCTTTATCTCGTAAATCTTTTAACATATTTTTAGACAGCTCCTCCCCTCGCTTGACATTCTCTTCAGCGATTTGTAAGGCAAGTAAGCTTTCTTTCAATTTAGCAGTAGTTTGATCAAAATCTAATTTAGGCACAGTAGACTGAAGAAGATTTTCAACTTTTTGTGTTAGAATAGTTAATTCTTTAATGGCTTCTTTGTTTTTCATACCTAAATCGCTTAATTCTGCGTTCTTCTTTTCTATGTCAGCCTTCAATTTAAGATTTTCTGATTGAACACTGTCAAGGAGTTCTGCAGTTGAAGCATTCTTTGCTTCGAGATCATGGAAAGTTACTAATTCTGTTTCAGCAGTTTTGTACTTCCCTTCCAATTCTACCACAATCTTCTTGGTAGTTGCTAGATCTTCTTCGAGTACAGATTTGCTTGCTTTGAGTCCATTGGCTTCCTCCTTAATTTCCTCATAAGATTTGCTAATTTCATCGTAAGCTAAGCTTTTATCTTGTAGTTTTATTACCAAATCATTATTCGATTTCTGAAGGGTTGAAAAATGTAATTCTAATTCATTATATTTTTTTTCAATTTCAGAAATCTTACTTTGTTCAGTTTCTTTGAGAACTTCCATTTTCTCCATTATGCTAGTAATATTGTTTTGAAGTTTAATCACTTCATTTTCTTGCATTTGTAAATCTTCCTTCAATTTTTGGTTGGATTCTTCGAGCTCCTTGCATTGTTCTGCACTATCTTTCAAAGCCGTTTCAAGCTTTTCGCATTCAGATTTGAGGCCCTGAAATCTACAACTCTGCTCTTCTTCGTCCCCCTGCATCTGCTCCACCTGACCGACAAGCCTAGCTTTGTCGTGTTCAAAAATATCCTTTACTTCGTTGTAATCGCCAGTAAAAGAATTATACTTTGTCAGCAATAAAGACAGAATATTCAATAATTTCTTCGGTTTGATTGCACGTTCATTATCTTCCGATATCAAGCCTTCAGTATTAATGTTCAAGCAATTCAAAGTATGTAATATTTTTTTAATTTCTTGAAAATCGAAATCAGTAAGTAGAAATGTTTTTTTGAACCACTCAATATCTTCAGGGTCCTTGAGAACTCGTTTTAAATTTTCATCATTAACTGATTGTTCTTTCACGTTACGTTCGCCCAGTTGCTTTTGGAGATTTTCAATTTTGAAAAGTAATTGTGATTTTTCCTTTTCACATTCCTTCTTATACGATTCAAACTGTTTGTTCTCTTCTTCTAGTAGATCCATTATCAAAAACAAGTTTTCTTTCATGGATATCACTTCTTCGGTCGGAATATTTCTTTCCAAGTTCATTGTGATATTCATACTTTCTGATAACTTCTTCCGAATATGACCGGTTTTATTAGCGATGTTCATAAATGAAGGTTCGATTTCATAGGAAGATATCTCGGCATCGAGCAGTTTATCCATTGTTTCATTACTATCAACAATTTTTGTACTTGGCGAATTTCTTTCTAAAGGGAATGGAGTCGACAAATTTTGTAAGGAAACATTTTTTGACGGAAAATCTGCAACGCTGTCTCGGATCTCGGACTCCTTGATGATTCCAGTGCATTCAGACATAGAAAGTGTGTAATCCAAAGCACATCCACTAGTTTCGACAATTCCTTCGAGAGAACAATCAGGAGAAACAGACTTTTCATTTCCGCCATCTTCCTTACTTTTGCTCAGAGTACACGCTTCAGCATAAGAAGATTCTACGGGCAACAGCTCGCCGCTGTCGGATCTAAGAGAATTGCTCATAACAATAGTTTCTTCACCTAATAATAAGGTTACTTCCGGCTTGCAAGTAAAATCTAGCGAGAGTTCTAAGTTATCGACAGATTCCTCGCCAACATCATTTATGTTTCCTATTTCTGTTAAATCCATATTTTCAACTTTAACTCCTTCGCCATCATTAAACTTCATAGGAAAATCGGTATTACATGATTTCATGACCGAATTTCTACTTTCGCCGGGGTCAGAAAGTTCTGAGGGAAAATTTTTTGGACTTGATAGGGAATCTACAGAGACATTACCTGATTGCTCGGTTGAAAGAAGATCTTCTTTCTGTTCAGGTGATTGTTCTACCGAGTCGCCATCACCAATAACCATCAAAGGCTTTTCCACGGTCGACTCGTTTCTACAAGATTCAACTTCCTGAACCACTTCAAGTGAATTGGTTTCTGCTAAAGTACTAGCAGCAATATTCGTTTCTACAGATACCGAACATTCTCGGAGACTCTTTTCTTCCGCAAGGTCACTATTGTCTCTCGAATTAATGCTGAGCTCAACAAATGATTCTATAAGGTTGCTTAAGAGATTGTCGGTTTTATTAGATGTTGTATCTGCAAAGGATTCTTTTCCAGGCAAGGTAGTACCAGGCGTAGTAATGTCTCCAGACGTCAAGCTCATATCAGAAGCAGGGCTGCCAACTCCTGGAGAACTAATACTGTGGTTTACTAAAGAGTCGGCAAGATTGATTAAAAGTGGAGAGTGTTGATCCACTGTGGAATTATTAATATCACTTCTAGAATTATCTTCTACGGGGAAATTACATTCAGAATTGATCACAACTAGTGATTTAGAAGTGGTATTTTCAACTCCGTTTTCTTCAAGTATTTCTTCATATGGTTTAAGTCTGATCTCGTCAGGCACTTGATTGTTTCCTGCAGTTTCTTCACGTGCTGAAACAGATTCAGATATGTCATCTCTTTTGGGTGTAAGTGAAATAAGGTTTGTGTCATTAGATCCAGAATTTGAACAATTTAAAAGCTCAACTGAAGTGGTTAAATTAATATTTCCATTTACAGGAGACTTCTTATCGATCAATGAATCATCTAATTTCATGCTTGAATTTAATTCTGCATTCTTTGAATGGCTATTAGGCGAAACAGAACCTAATGAATCTTGTTTATTGCTCAGAAGTAAGCCTGGTTCTTCAAAAACTGTGATTCCTTCGTCAGGCAGGACGGAGCTATTCAATTTATTAGAACATTTACCTTGAGGTGATTTGGCGATTTCATCAGAAAAGCTGTCGTCCATACTCTTTTTACATGTTACTTTAGGCAAGCTTTCATTAAGAATTTTCTTACTACCTATTGCAGGTTCTTCGGAGAACTCAGAAGCTTTTGAAATCTCTTGATTTAGTTCTTGTGAAAGAGTTCCTTCTTCCTGCTCATCAATCATCAAAGAAACAACCCCTTTATCGGAACTTACTTCAACACTACCTCCATTAGATTTAAGCTCTAGGCCTTTATCCTCGGTGTCATCTCTAGCTGAATTTTCCATATTGGTTGGATTCAAATCAGGGATTTCTTCTTGGTTGCTCATTTCGATAGAAGCAGAACCTGTGAAAACAACACATTATTATTGCTATATATTTCATTATTTTATAACACAAATACAGTAGAACACTGATTATCCGAATTTTCTGGGGTTGCTTCGGATAATTGGACATTTAATTGTAATAAAAAAGAAACGATAATATTACATTGTAAAATATTATTTATTAATGTTCCAAATGGTACTTTCAACACAAATTAATAAATACAGTACTGAAAAAATGTGTACAAACTAAAAAATTATTTATCTTTACCTCTAAATTAGTTATAAAAAAACGAACTATTGGTACATGTTTTATCTTAGGTCAAAAGCATAAATGTCAAAAGCATTATGACATAGACCACAATAAAAAAAAAAATCAAAGACCTACAAACTTAAACTGAAAAAGCAATACTCTAGTTGAATGATTGAACTATAAAAATAAATATTGTTAATACAATACAAGTTTACGCTTTAGGCAGTCAATTCGGATAATTGATGTTCTCCTGTACAAAGTCAATTTGAGTAAACCGGTAAATATGAAGCCAAGTTTAATACATTGGTTCCAATAGAACATTGAAGTTAAGCAATGTCAAGCATGGCCGATAATAGGATGAGTGACCTCCAGGGAAAACCACTTTCTTTGGCATTAGGGTGGCAACCTATAGATAGCCTGGTGCTAATACCTGAGACGTAAAAAAAAAAAAAAAATAAATAATAATATGAAGAGGTTATGAATAAAAGGGGCGAAGTTAGCTCAGTAGTAGAGAACTTGACCAATGCATTGGAGGACCTGAGTTCAAAACTTGGATGCACATGAGACTGATTTTGTTTTTTAATGTGAATAATGATTTTTCTGGAAGCTAATCCTTTAAGACTTTATTCAGAAGAGATTATCGACCCTTGAACTTACCAAGGTGGAGATAATCCTAGGCTTCAGTCATAATGTTTAATAAACTACATTTTTATGTAAAAAAAAAAAAAGGAGTTTTTATTGGTGTTCAGCTTGAATTTCAAACCTTCATGGATGGCAATGGTCCTGGCAGACATACTAGGTAATGTTTAGTTCCTTGTATTGTCCATAATACAGGCCAGCGACCAGTCACCTCTAAGTACAACATTAATTGAAGGGTTACTAGCAAAAACTCCAATAAACACCCCATCTGTATAGGGTCCAACACCTTAGATTATCATTATCATTATGTGGCAGGAATTTTTATCATCTCAGGGCCCGATGAGAAGGTTCCTAGCTGCACCATGGATGTCAGCGCTAATGGCCCAGTTGCCGGTGTGTTGCAAAATTTAAAAAAAAAATGAGCCTCACACACAAATATGTCGGAGAAAATGAGATGCTGTTCTATAATGCATTAAAATGTGTAGCTTCTTCAGCTACACTGACGATGATGATTTAATAGATGATTTAGCCAGAAGACGGCTGAATTTTGTATTAATTGAATTTTTTTCAAATTGCGATTAAACGCAAATTTTGTTCATTTTAGTTGAAAAAGTCGTAATTTATTTTTTTTTTTATAGAACATGGCACAATAAGGAGACAGCTCCAAATCAATTAACTTCACTCTCTAAAAAAGGTAGAGTCTGGTACTTATGGACTTACTTTTATAAATAGGTGGCTATGTTATGATAAAAAAAAAATGAGAAAAATATCAAGAAACTACATTTTAAAACATTATTTTATTTTTTTTTTTTTTTTGACAAAAATGTTAAAAACAGAGCTGTCTCTTTATTGCTGCATGCCTTCAATTTTAACTTAAAATTTAATCAGCTGGTAATAACATGTATAAAAGAGAAAAACGTTTTAAGTTTGTTATTAAAACCTTATTGAGATATCTCCTCAGTTTACAAAGCTCCTGTAGAGAGTATTTTCTTCTTTTATCCCCATTACATAAAATATCTCTGTTATTTGCACAGAAAAAAACATAAACTGAATACTTGTAATGAATTCCATCAAAAGAAATAATGTATTTGAGAATCAAAATTCATAATGATCTTAAATTAAATGTTAATCACCAACACTGGAATGCTTAGTGAGAACTAAGAGCAGCAGTGAGGCAGAGGGACTGACCTGCCTCAACATGCATAGGCATGAAAATAATTGCTGTACTCCACTCATTTAATATCGATAAATTATTTATTATATAACAATTGCTATTAATTCACCAGGTTATAAATTTATTCTATTGTTCTTTGTTATTATTATTACCGGACAGCATATAGATTCATGGGTCTGAGTACTGAATTGATTTTGGCAATGAGCAAATTATGCTCTCAACTTCAAACCCCCATCAGTTGATACTGAAAAGTATTTCTTTAAAATACCTTTTTTTTTTATTCATTTTAAATTTAAGATTTTGGGAAAAAATCATTGTTTTTAAAGTCTTAGCATATTTTTTCAAAATTAGAATAATGCCCCTCTCATATATCTAGCTTGATTAGGAAAGGTACTATTGTTCTTTGTACATTTGACAATTGAATAATTTTTTTTAAACATTGCCTAGCTTTATTTGGAAAGTGGATAAATAAAATTGATATCTAAAATCATGAGGTCAAATTTGCATTTATTGATTTAAAGTACAATGCACCAAAACAAAAGTGTGCTGTTTTATTATGTGTTTGATGACAGACTATTAGGACCAGATAAGGCATAGGGTAGGCATTCTTCTGGCCGGAACATAGCGGATCAGACATACAGAGGAGACTCTCAACTCCAAGAGGCTAGACACACAAGCCTTATTACACACTATTCGTTAGTTAAAGCACTACAAAAAAAATAAAAAATAAAAAAATACAGACAATAGAAAGGCCCATGACATTTTGGGGCATAATTCTGAGTACCTTTTGTCAACAATAATATGTTTATTTAACACATAGCACCCCCCCCCCCATATCTTCTACTCCAAATATTGAGGGAAATTCAAGGGAACCATCATTCTGTGCAATATTATTTTACTTCAAACAACTGAAATATACCTTAATAAATCATTTTTGGGCTTGAAGTATTTACATATTAGACTTATTGATTTGATCCTATATATTCAATAATAGGCATAATAATATCACTGTTTATTGCCCATAAACAAACATCCTAATTCCTATATTCAATAATAAAGAGTACAGTTACTTCATAGTAACATTAATAGTTGCTTATCCAGGTTTAGAAAAAATTAAAAATTCTTTAGCAACAAAAATCCTGAAGAAATAATGTTATTACCCAACAAATGTCAGTCAAATCTAGGAAAGGATAAAAGTATTCAAAAAGATCTAAGTCTATGTTAATTATTTTCTAAGCTACTCACGAATAATTCCTTGATTATTTTGTAATTTTCATAAATATTTACACCCCAAATGAGATATTGTTTGGTAAATGTCAAGGAGAGTGGTCTCCACGCCGATTCTTTTGAAACTTTGCACTATAACGTATTTTGATGCACTAAACACGAATCCGTTAAAAAAAAAGGTCGCTTTTCACTAGGAAAGAAGTTATTTAAAAAAAAAGTTCACTGTTATGAAGGTTAGGGAAGACTGCCTTGGACGACTTTTGGGCCATAGAATTCTTTTCATTTCTGCGAGTTGGATTGACTAGGGGTTTTGATGTTTTCTTGAGCGAGCGGAGCGTAGCGGAGCGAGCGGAAACGCACAGCGAATATGCCCAAAAGCGACAATTTACGACCAAGTCAGCTACCACAAGGTGAGTCTAAATTTCAATTACACTTCGTCATTAAGGACTATTGCGCATGCGCGTGTTTACAAATTCGCCGTTAACCCGTCTTTTATAACCTCCATAACAGTGAACTTTAGTGTTTCATAACTTCTTTCCTAGTGAAAAGCGACCTTTTTTTTTAACGGATTCGTGTTTAGTGCATCAAAATACGTTATAGTGCAAAGTTTCAAAAGAATCGGCGTGGAGACCACTCTCCTTGACATTTACCTATTGTATCTTTAAACCATTTTAGATAGCCCGACAAAAATAGGTATTTAAAAAAGATTATTACTTACAAAAACCGGTACCCACAAGACAAGACCGACCGTTAACTCATTATCAACCGCGGACTTTAAACTTTCGAATTGAAACGCACCTGCCCTCTCGATGTAACATTTAAAGAGACACAATAATAAAATAAAGAGCAGAATATAACTCAATAAAGTAATTTGATAATTAAAAAAATACACAGTAGGGAAAGTGAATAATTATTACATAAATATATTTAAGAAATAATTCATCAGTACTTCAAACATGACCAAAGAAATAAACATTTTGCGACAAAGAGGAATATGAAGACAGGTATAGTTGGGATTCGGCTAGGAGAAAAACGTCAGACTTTCAAAAAGAAATCTGTATTTTGGACGTTTCGACTGCAACAATGGCAGCCTTCTTCAGCTAAAAAATATATACAACTTATAAGTAAAGAAAATGTACAAGCAGTAAGTAAAAGACAGGCAGAAATGAGCGGAGTATATATATCAATACAATAAATTTTAAACGATCTTATTTTTAAAAAACAATGAAAATACAATAACATTAATTACAAAACCGACAAACAAAACATCTCCCCTGCTTACTCCTCCGTCTTCCATAAATTGTCCTGACCTCCTTTTTTATCTTTGTTCCCAGGCTCCAGACAATTTCTCTACTTGTGTGTCCCAAAGCTCTTAACACCTTTTACAACCGCCTTTACAACCCGCTTTTACAACCCAGCAATTGTACCTCTTTCATCTGCACCGATTTGCCGCCCCCCCCACCCCTTTTTCATAACTATAAAGACCACCGGTGCAGTTGCTGTCGTTCATACTTCTACCATGGTTACCTAAGTTGTCCTCGAGGTCTTCCTCCCTCCCCCCTAGGCATTCTCTAGTGGTATGTATCTATATATTAATTGTTATAAATTGTATTCACTTATAAAATAGATTTTGTTTTTCACTCATAAAAAATGTGCGTTGTTTTTTACTGTTAAAATTTTTTGTACTGTTTTTACTAACAAGTTCTACATGCTGTTTTCTTTCCAACTACTGTATTTTCATTGTTTTTTAAAAATAAGATTGTTTAAAATTTATTGTATTGATATATATACTCCGCTCATTTCTGCCTGTCTTTTACTTACTGCTTGTACATTTTCTTTACTTATAAGTTGTATATATTTTTTAGCTGAAGAAGGCTGCCATTGTTGCAGTCGAAACGTCCAAAATACAGATTTCTTTTTGAAAGTCTGACGTTTTTCTCCTAGCCGAATCCCAACTATACCTGTCTTCGTATCTCTACAGCGGCTAACTATCTCCATCTACACAAAGAGGAATATGATTATTTGTCAAGTAATGAAATACTAGACAAATAAATCAGGAAACCCTTGTCAGCTATTTTTAAGCAAAAAGAAAATTGTTTTTATTTTTTTTTAATTATTGATGATTGTACATTTCAGTTGTGTTCTTAATTAATAAAGATGTTTCTTATAACGTGGGCATTTTTGTCATTTACGTAGGCCTAGCGTTCGGAGTTCCCCCAATAAATTGTTTTGTTACTTCAAAAATGTAAAACAGGAGGGTAAAAAAATGTCTTTTCGGCATTGAAAAAGTATTACTGTGCCAAATTTGTTCAAAATAGGGACATTTTTTTGGATTGTACATAGCATAAACATATATGTATATATGTATATATATATATATATATATATATATATATATATATATATATATATATATATATATATAAATAAATAAATAATAAATATTATTTTAAATTAATGAATTAATGTGGGATGTGTAGAAAAAGTAAATTTTAATTCTTCAAGAAATTCCTTCCAGCTTTAGTGACGTCAAATTTTCAGCTTTCTTGTACGGTATAAGTTATACAGTCAAGATTTTGTTCTACCTCTCTAACGCTGGGAAGTGTGTTATCAGCTTTTGTCAGATTGTTAATCAACAAGCTTTCCAAACAAGCTTCAATAGGAAGTCTTGTCCATCTCTTATTTTACAACATTTTGCTCGAATTTTAAATGTCTTAGTGTAATTTTTTATTTATTTGGTGATTCCAAATAGAATTTCTCTCTCAAATAAACCTCCAATTGGCAAAGAACATATTATTTACTTTCTAACAATGGGTCAAAGAGCTAGCCAGTTTACTGAAGAGGAACTTCAAGATTATCAGGTATGCTATAAGTTGCAGATTCTATGAAATTCTCGAGCTCTATGTCCTTCCAATAATACAACACCCTGTCTGACCATATATTCTCTTTATGCCCTATTAAGTACCAGGTCATTCAAAAAGTCCTGTCGTTTTTTGGGGGGAAATTATAAATAAATAAATATTTTCAAATAATCACCTTTATTCATCAAAATATCCACCGTTACAGTCGGTAACCTTCTCCCAACGAGATGGTAAAGCCCAAATTCCTTCCTTAAAAAACTGTTGATTTTTACTGCAAAAATAAGTGGTCAGTTCGTGAATTAGGTTGTCACGGTCTTGAAAACATTTCTGTCTCAGATTGTTGTCGAGATCTCTGAATAGGTGATAATCAGTGGGTGACAGGTCAGGGGAATATGGTGGGTGAGGCAAAACTTCCCAGCCTATTTCTGTCAATTTTTCAAATTTCTGTCAATTTTTCAAATTTCTGTCAAAAATTGACAGAAATAGGCTGGGAAGTTTTGCCTCACCCACCATATTCCCCTGACCTGTCACCCACTGATTATCACCTATGCAGAGATCTCGACAACAATCTGAGACAGAAATGTTTTCAAGACCGTGACAACCTAATTCACGAACTGACCACTTATTTTTGCAGTAAAAATCAACAGTTTTTTAAGGAAGGAATTTGGGCTTTACCATCTCGTTGGGAGAAGGTTACCGACTGTAACGGTGGATATTTTGATGAATAAAGGTGATTATTTGAAAATATTTATTTATTTATAATTTCCCCCAAAAAAACGACAGGACTTTTTGAATGACCTGGTAGATTAACCAATGTTTATCCTTTGGATCTTCACTTGTAATTTATGCACAAAACTTATGCTACATAATAGTGTTAGTAATTTTAATAAAGTCGGGAGAATGTGTGAATTGAATGAATCTATTTTTGGAACCCTATACCCCAAAAATGGGCAAAAAAAAAGACATATTGTCTTACCAAGCAGGCCAGAAACTGAGTAATACGACTTTTGGGTAGCTGAATCAAATAATGTTGACACTGCAAGTGAACTCTGAAGAAAATAATATTTCAACACTAAAATAACTTAATCACAAAAAGTTCCATTGAAGGCAATTGGTTGTTTCAGCATATATTTTTCTTTAATGGTATGAGATTAGAGAAATCTGTTATTATTTTGTAAGATATAACTTGCCTGAGAATTAATGTCAACGTATGTTTCCACATTGTTAGAATATGCCTACAACATAATTAAACAAAAGTTCAAAAAGGTAGTAATATTGATTTAATTTTTAACTTCCATTTATAGGTTATCTATAGGTTACCGCCCTTTTCTGGCCAGGATAAAACTGATGCCTTAAAGAAAAGCCACCGCCCCTAGTGGGAATCGAACCCACAACTTAAGGAGTGCTCACGTCTTGCCACTCACGGCCACCAGGCCTCTGGTGGTAATATTATAAAAACAAAAGAAAACAAAGTTAATAAATAATAAACAAAATTAATAAGCCCAATGATTTTTAGATTACAAGTCAATATGGTCTACTAAATGCTTCAACAACCTAATTGCTGACCCCCCCCCCCCCCAGGACTTCCATGTCTCCAGATTCTTACTAAAATTACCGTGTCTTCCATAGAATCCTTGTTTTTTTTTTTTTGTGTGTTTGTAATAAAGCTTACTTTTAGAACAACCAGAAGTCTAGAAGTAGAGGAAGTGGGTCATTTTTATAATTTCAAAATATCAAATATGCTCTAAAGATATGAGCTCCAAAATAATTTTAAGTTTTACAAAATCAAACTTACCATTACTATTATGAAAATACTTAGTTTCTATCATTAGTGGAACTGTTCTGCTGCTTGACTCTGTTGCACTCTCCTATATTTTTAAGATTGTTCTTAAACAAGGACTCCTATTTGTTATTATTATTGATGCATTTATTATTATAAATACATCAAGAGAGACATGGAAATATTTACAAAAAATTGTTTTACATCTGCCTGAAATCATAATAAACTGCATTTTTGGTATATTTTATCATGAAGATTTTTATTAATTTTTTGTTTACCATTGATTTGATAAAGATTAAAGGAAATAATATTCAAATAAAAAAAGTAAACACCTCTTAGAAATTGTTTCACATTTCAATAAGTTTCTGTGAATAAAAAACTTTCAAACTAGTTTGAATCTCCTTGAAACTTAAGGTTAAAAAAAAACTATTCCTTTATGAAAATCCCTTTTGCCTTTAAACAGAATTGGAGAAATATACTTACAGCCATGAATTTCTGCATTAGCTAATATTGTTCTTGAGCATTCCAATATTTTGTAAGTTCTTTGTTGTTTTTTTTTTGTGTACAAGAGAACACGTTTATTTGAGAGACCTTTTTTTTTTAATGTTTTCAGGACTTAACATATTTTACTAAGAAGGAAGTTTTACAGTAAGTAACTATTATTTAAATTTCTATTTTTTTATTTTGTTGTTGTTGCTTTGACCGCTGGGGTCATTGACACCAATTTAAATTATTCTACAATTTTTTGTAATCTCCACACTTTGAGAGTTATTATTTGATGTGGGTGCTATTTAACTTAGCATACATTCTTCTAATATACTTGTGCTTAAACATGCAAATTGAAAGAATGGTCCCAACTGCCATAGCCACGTTGAATGTACCGGTTTCCCATTGATCATCGAAGGTAAGCAACGTTGAACATGGTCAGTACCTGAATGGGTGACCGACCACGTGCTGTTGGCATTGTAAAAGGGTGGCAAACAGTAGATAGCCCGCAGTTAAACAAATGAAAAAAATTAAAAGAATGGTGTCCAAAGATGACAAGCCCATTAGAGTAATAATGTTAAATGGGTCTAATATTTCATACTATAGCTAACATTATGTAAACGTCGAGTGCCTGTTTGTAAACCCTAAGATGCCCAAGACGTTTTCAGTCACACCCTTTTCCAAGGGGAGGCTCTTAGGGGGGAGCCCCCAAAGTCTAGGGTGATTTACTCATTTGTGCCTCATATCAAAAAAATGTTTTTGTCTAGTGCTTATTAAAGATCAAAAGAGACTGTTAGAGAAAAAAAGTTAAAAAATACTTTATCATTTTGAGCAATCTTGTGTTCTAAAATACCTTGTTAAATTTCTCAGATTTCTAACCTTTTCAACTAATTGTACCCTCCTTCGGCATTTGGTCCTTTACGCAAACACCTTCCTAAGTCATTTCTTAATGGTCATCTGGAAATCATTTTGTGACTAAAAACCACCAAAAGTTTTCAAATGTAAGTTTTTTTGTCTTAATTATTCATTAATTTCTTATTTTTATAATTAATTAATACTGTTTATGGGTTATTGACATTACGATTGTAATACTGGTATCAGTTTCAGTACTATGTTTGAGAACTTCCTAGTAGTACAACGTCAAGAGTGTCTTGAGAATGACCTGCTTACGTTGAGTGTTCTCGCCTACTAATACTCCGCCCAGCGATGACACTCTCGATAACAAAGTATGACAACAGGATATATACTGACAGACTTAACCTTCCAGATTTATGATTTATTACCGCAGCCATTGCTATATGCCTGTGTTCCTCTCCAGCACAATATCTCTATTATTCAAGCAATGTTATAAAACAAAAAAAATATATCCATAAGGCTTTAGAAATACTGATATTTAGTTGAATTTTATACTCGGCAGTCATTTTTGTTTCTAAGAGAATTTTCATAAGCATTCCAAAAAGTACAAACATCATGTAACACATCTATTTTAATTTTTTTTAAATTTCTCTTCAGTGCGCACACCAAATTCAAGTCATTGGCTCCAGAGAAAGTCGGGCACAATAGAAATGCCAAGTTGCCTATGAGCAAGGTTCTTCAATATCCAGAACTCCGAGTGAATCCATTTGGTGATCGGATTTGCAAAGTGTTCAGTTCGAGCCAAGATGGTGACTGTACATTCGAAGACTTTCTCGACATGATGTCTGTGTTCAGTGACTCCACTCCTAAGTCAGTCAAAGCTGAACATGCCTTCAGAGTTTTTGGTATGATTTTTATAAAGCTATATTTTTGATGTGTTTTTTTTTTTTTTTTAACTATGTGAACATGCAACATTTTATTGTTGTGTTTGTAATAAATAATAAAGGTTAAGTGCCATAACAAGTATATAATTGCTAAAGTGCATAATTGCTACTTTCAACACTTAGAAAAATTCCTGGTTATTTTTAAGAGAAAATGTATCTTTTATGTGAAGATTTTGATGGTGATGACATGTTGGGAGTGTCGGACCTTCGAGAGATAGTAGAACGCCTGACAGGACCTCACCGGCTTACTGATGGAGAAATGGCTCATCTTATTCAGAACATTCTTGGAGAAGCCGACCTTGATGACGATGGTGCTCTCTCGTTCGCAGAGTTTGAACATGTGATCGATAAGTCTCCTGACTTTGCCAAGTAAGTAGCCGACAGGATGTTTTATTTATTAAATGACAGGAATCAACTTTTGACTGTTGGCGTTCCTCACATTACCACAGTACTCACATGCCTTCAGCAAACAAACACACAAATTAAAAATTTAGGACATGTCTAATGGTAAACTTAGTAAACTAAACAAGTGTTTACCAAATACTGATTTAGCTAATAGGTAAATTAACAAAACATTGAGACAATAACTGAGTCTAGAATTAGTCAGATGGCTTTATTTTCGGACAATAAGATATGTGTATGTATATTTATGTGGGTTAATATGGCATGCATCCCACCCGTACGCGCATGTGCACGCACACACACACTCACTCACACACATACACGAGTCCCCATCTCCTTTCCTTTCTATCAAATGAATTATTTTATCTTAATTTCCGTCTGAGTTGTCCCTGAACACTTATAAATTTCTACAGGCTTTTCGATTTTCTTCCACTGCTCAGAAGAAAATGGAAAGCATTTAATAAATTGAACTAAATCAAATTATTTTTTAGTAATATCTAATACTTTTTTTATTTATTTTTCAGTGCGTTTAGAATAGAACTGTGAGCGCAGCCTTTCAACGAGAGTGCCAACTAATCTAGTCAGCCCTTTTATTTATAATATTTTTTTTAATTGTGTATACTCTTTAATGAACTAAATTACATAAAAATTATAAAAGATTTCATAAAATAAATCTTTTTTTAATCTTCCTTTATAATGTCAATCCAAATCCTGGCTGTATATCCTGTCACTGGATTTAATTGACAGTTATTTATAAACAATTGTCACACAAAATAAGCTGTAAAAGATTGGAGTGTAGGTATAATTGGTAGGATGGCCGGGTGGCTTGTATACTGATATCTGTCCATTTTTCAATAGAAGCAGAATATTTTCTGTACATCTTATGTCGGCAATCTAGCATGTAACAATACAAATATACGGCTTTCCTTAGTTTACAGGCCTGCGGGGCGCTTGAGGCTTAACATCCTCAGCGCTAAGGGCAGGATAAAGTAAGTAAGAACTAATTAAATATAGAGGGTTCAATTTGTTTTCTTTTTTTTTTTTTCATATTAAATAAATCACAGCATTAAGAAATAAATTTATTTATTTTTGGATAAATATATGTATAAATGGAATAGGCAAAATTTGGCCTTATACAAAAAATACATAAAATATAATAAAGAAATGTACTGTTAAATTGAATATAAATTAAAATAAAATAATGAGCATCACAGTAAGGCACAGCTCTATTGTATGTAGAATTAAAAACAATGTTAAATATAGACTGCAATCTTCAGTAAATATCACAGATGAATAATTTTACTTTCTCTCTAGAAACAACTAAAGCAATTTTTAATATTCCAAATAAATCTTAAGTTCAATTAATCAGGTCACAGACAGATGCATTATGAGAATGACATAAACTTCAGATAACTAATAAGTGATTTGTGATTCAGAAGTTCCAGGCTAGCTCACAAACTTGTAAGATATCGCACATCGACAAGAACAATGTAAATGATCAATTTTGTGTTAAATTCACTAATCTATAAAAGAAATAAGACTTTTCCAGAAGTCCTTCCAATCCCACCAGAAGCACTCGTGACAATACACCTCGAAATGAAACGAGGCCGAGAGAGCCATGAAGACTTCTGTTGGTGGTGCAGATGAACACTTTAGACAATACTGTTATACTTTCAGATATGGAACTTCTTACTTGATAATTTATGTACAAAAGGAGTTAGATCAAGCTGAAAAACTGTAATAATTCACAACTTTCTGAAATATAAAGATACAACTAAAAAAAAATCTAAATAAAAATTCTGATGCAGTGTTCCAACTCTAAAAGTACTTTATAAACTAGAAGAGCTTGTTACAGGGAACACGAATTGTGAACCTTACTCAATGCTCAGGTAGCTCATTATCCTCTTTAAGCTAATTCCGAATTTTAAAATTGCAATTTCTAAAAGTCTACAATTTATAGTTTTTGCCGAAGTGCGATATGTTAAATTAATATTAAACAAGGTTATGGACATAATGTTAATGAAACTTGTGAAAACAGTGTTAATTATACTTCATGTGACCATATGTGAATAATAATATTAAGATTTTCCATGAATACAGTGTGTTCCCTTTCTAAAGAATATTTCACCATGATGACAATCCTTAATCACAAGTTCTCACTTTTAATTAATGCTTGAAGCATAGTTGATTATTTCAAAAAAATAAATAATAATAAAAGTGGTGCTCCAAACTCTGTGAAGAAAATTAAATAGCAAATAATAATTTAATTCAACAAAATAAGCTGTTTTAAAAACTCCATATTGATAATTGAGCTACTAGAATAATTATAAATAAAATGGCTAACTAGTCGATGAGGAGCCATTTCTCTTTAACCTGCTCAACTTCCTTCTCTTGGATAGGATGACGGAGACGGAGCATCACTTCCAGTTTTCCTCCAACAGGTTTTCGACCATCCATCAGCTGGCACAGAAAAACAGCTATAGTATTTTTCGGAGTAAATGACCTTTCAATATAAAATAATAAAAAAGTCCAACTCGAGTAATAACTGTGTCATCTTAGCGTATTTTCTAAACACTCATATCCCTAGAGTTTTTTTTGGAAAGCTTGGAATAGATAAAGTTAATATTTTCTGAAAAATTTAAACGCCTACTTCAATGAAATGTTTAAGAAATGGGGCCAACATGGACCTAAAAGTTACAGAAGCAGAAAACTTAGTCACTTGGCATCATTGACTTCCGCTCGTTGTTTTTTTTTTTTTTTTTTTTTTTTTTTTTTTTTTTTTTTTTTTTTTTCAATGAGGGGAAAACCTAAAAGGCCAGACCTATAGAGTGTTTGGCTCGGGCAAATCCCTAGTGTGTGGGACTCACACCCTCCAAAAACTCCTCGTTTCTGGTATTATTCCCTCTTGGAACAGCTGCTGAGATCAGTCTACAAGAGGGTACCGTATTTTCCCCTAAAAGGGGCCTACTATATTATTATGATGTATAAGGTCGACTAGCTGAAAGCTCTATTAAAAACAACAAAGTATTGTTTATTATTTTAAGTATGCTGTTTTAATGAAAAATTCATTTGATTGCTATAATCAATTACAAAAATAACAAGCAATAAAAACTGAGGAAAACAGGCAAAAAAAAAATTACAATGTTTTAAGCACTTATTCCTCCAACTGGGATCCTCCCATTGAAAACTACTTCAGAGCCGTTTTTGTAGGGAATTTAGTATGCTTTCGAATGGCTACTTTGCACAAAACACGATTTCCCAACCGTTGTTGAGACATTTAAGAAAATATATAAAAAGCGAACTACTAGTTTGGATATCTGGAACAAATTCCAACTGAACCCATTGTTACTGAGTTCCCCAACCGAAAATTAGTTAGGAAAGATATTTTTATCTACTTTTCTCAAAAACGGTTACATACATTGCTTTAATGGCTTGATTTGTTCCCCTACATTAGAAAATCTACCCACCAGCCTATTAACACAATAACACGGATGACAAGGATACAATAACGTGTTATTATACACTTAAGATCAGCTCTAAGAAAAAATGAGTACACAGATGAGAAGCAATCAAGAAGCACTTCAAAAAAGTAAATAGAAATAGAAATACCACTGAAAAGGGAGCTGAGGAAGCTCCAAACAAGTAAAACATAGTCTTGCCATAGGTAAATGGAACTACAGAAAAGATTGCCAAAACCTTAAAGGAATATAATATAAAAACAATTTAATTTAATTTGTGTACAACAAGGTTGTTGACAGTCAAAAATTAAGCTAAAATAATATGAACACATTGCTGAAGTGGGTTGTTTCAAGTCGATCGAAATACCTGTCAGTTGCCCAATTCTGAAGCCGCAAGCGCTTAACAATTCATTTTGAGTATTATATCGTCCACTTTGATTTAATTGTATGAGTACTTGGAAATTATTATCGGAATCTATTCAAAGTATCTTGTTACTAAAATATTTTACATTTTTTAACAAAAAATCAATTTTAATTTAATTTTACAAATTACATTCTTTTTAATAAAGAGAGGGAGGGGGAAGGTATTATGTCTCATGCCCAAGCTTTGTGACTTGTCCAACTAAAATATATACATTATGTGAAAAGGAATAAAATAAATTAAATTATTATTTGACTTCCGAATTTAGTATAGTGATAAAGTATATTAATAATTGAAGGGCTTAGTGCCAAAGGTGACTAACCCACAATTAGAAAGAACTGAGAAAATTGGGGTTAAAGTTAAGTAGAATCTGAAAAAAATTGTGTTTGTGACAGAAATGATTTATTGGTCCAATTAAAATCATTTTTGTCACCAACACTAATTATTTTTCAGACTCTTTTTAACTTTAACTCCAATTTTCTAAGTTTGTTCTGAGCCTTTCAATAGTACTTACATTGAAGGAGTCGTGGATTGTGCATTTGGTCTCAAGCGGTTGCAGTTTGATGCTTACTGTCCCGACCAAAGAATCGCTACGCAGGAATCCACTACAAAATATAAAAAACATTAGAAAATTATCATTTTCATCCATTAAAAACAATTATTTGTCTTTACAAATATTATAGTCTTCTGGTATTGGCCGTGTCACAAACTTCTTTGCCGACGTTTCGCTAGTCATACTGCCAGCTTCCTCAGGGCTTAGTCTGAGAATGAGGATGTTCTTCTGTATAAATACCTCTCTTTGTATTCATCCACGGGCGTAGTCTGCTCTTCCATGTCCTTGATTGGTTGGTCCCGGTCTTGCTTGATTCTGGTTGGTGGGTTCCATCTGGATCATTGATTGGCTGAATTTCGTTTTTTCTTTTTTCTCTAGTTTTAATTACCGGATGCCATAATTTGCTGAGCTTGTACCCATCTTCTTTGTTGATATTTTCAGGGCATCGTACTATTTCTATGGCTTCCCTTATGATACGTTCTTGATAATTTTCTATTTTCGCCAGAATGCTTACTTGGTCGAACTGGATAGCATGATTAGTGTTATAAAGATGTTCTGCTACCGCCGATTTTTCAATGTTGCCATTCTTAACCGTCTTCATATGTTCTGTTATTCTAGTGCACATCAATCTTCCTGTCTGTCCAATGTATTCTTTTCCGCAGGAGCATGGGATACTGTAGACACCTGGTGATCTTAACTGTAAATTGTCTTTGGGGTTATTTATTATTTGACTTATCTTGCAGTCAGTGTTTTTATGTTATGTTTCTTTAGAAACTTTGTAATCTTCTCTGTAGTACCTTTAACATAGGGAATGATTACTTTTTTCTCGTTTGGGTCTTTTTGCATTCCCTTTTCTGTCGACTTTGCATTTCTTTTTGCTTTGGTGGTTTGCCTTTTTATAGTTTCGTCCGTGTACCTGTTTTTTCTTAGAGCTGACTTTAGGTGTCTCTCTTCTTTTCTGAGATGGTTTGGTTGAGCAATCCTGATAGCTCTGGTCATGAGGGTAGTGATCAAAGTGTTCTTCAGGGCTGGGTGGTGATGAGAAGCTGCGTTTAGGTATCTGTCTGTGTGAGTCGGTTTTCTGTAAACCGAATGTTCTAGACGGTTTCCAATCTTCTCTACTTTCACATCTAGAAACGGCAATACCCCATCTTCTTCAATTTCCATGGTGAACTTGATGTTGTTGTGAGTCTTGTTAATGTGCTCGAAAAAACGTTTTAATGTCTCTTTTCCATGAGGCCAAATCACGAACGTGTTATCAACATATCTGAACCAATACCTTGGTTTCCACTCCGCAGTTTCTATAGCTGTCTTCTCAAACTCCTCCATGTATATTTCTGCTGCCACTGGGCTGAGTGGTGAACCCATGCTAGCGCCTTCAATCTGTTTATAATATTTTCCATTAAACAAGAAGTAGATTATAAACAGAGTTGCGCCAATTTCATTTCTTCGTCGTTCGAAAACTTCTTCATTAGCTGCAATGTTTCTTCCAATGGGACCATGGTAAACAAGGACTTCACATCAAAACTTACCAACAAATCTTCCTTCGTTATTTTAATAGACTTGACCTTCTCAACGAAGTCTCTTGAATCTTTTATATGATATTCTGTCGTCCCTAAGTGTGGCTTGAGCTTCCTGGCAATATATTGCGCAATACCATATGTCGGCGAGCCAATGGAGTTAACAATTGGCCTTAGTGGAATATCTTCTTTATGAATCTTTGGCAAACCGTAAATTCTTGGAGGCACTGGGTCGGATTTTATTAGTCTTGGAAATTTTTCTTTAATCACTGTACATTCTTTAAATGTTTTAATGATTTTATTGTTTATCTCTTTAGTCGGGTCGCCATTTAGCGGTACAGATTGTTATAATATTAAAAAATAAAAATAATTTTAATAGCCACACGTTGATGTGCCAAAATGTTATAATATAAATAAATTGTTTTATTTTTAATAAATTTATTTACGTACGCCTCTACGTTAGGAGCCAATATAATAAAAATTTTATAATATTTAATTTTAAAAACTCTTTATCTCAGGGGTCGGGTTCGAGTTCAGTAAAGTAAAACAAAGATAATTTTAAATAATAAAAAACCAAAACAAAAGAAGAAAAAAACTCATAGATAAGTTACACTCAGAAATAGGACAAACAAACATTACCTGATATAAAGCCAGCTCGGTATTAACTGCATATGGAGGATCTTCTTTAAAACTGTATCTTCTTTTCACTGAACTGCACTTATGAGACTGTATATATGAGACCAGCTGTATACTGAACTAGAGCTGCCTTAGGAATGGCGTTGTTTCTTTTAAACTGCACTATATGTGACTGCTTGTAACCGACTGTACCAGAGCTGCATCAGGAAAGGCGTTCTTTTTTTGGCGGGAGCGTCATACCGGTCTCCCCAATGCTACCTGTATCCACTGCTAGGCCAATATAACAAATAATATTTGTTTATCTCAATGAATTTAACATATCAATGAGCTTTTTGATTTTCCGAATTTTCTGTGTTAATTTTAAAACTTTTAAATATGTAATGTAAAATATCATTACAATATGTCTTATCATCCAGTAGCTCCTCCATTTTCTTCATGTAATCTTCCTTCTTCATCACAACAGTCGAGTTACCCTTATCTGCTGTAACGCTAAAATATCCTCTCTCTCCCTTAGATCTTTTAGTGCTTTTATTTTGTCCTTAGTTAAATTTGGCTTAGGAGGCTTGGACTTCTTCAAAATTCATGATACCTCCCCCCGGATTTCTTCAGCTACTTTCTCCTCTACGTTTTTTAATGTTGACTCAACACCGCAAATAATTTTCTCGACTGGTATTCTTCTAGGTGCTACTGCAAAATTAAAACCTTTACTCAAAACGCTAACCAAATCCTTTGGCAGCTCTTCTCCAGTCAAATTCTTCACAGTACTCTCCAATGACCCAGTAACTGTGAACTTCTTCGGCTTTTGTGTCGTCCTCAACTTTTTAAATTTGTACTTTTGCTTCTCTTTAATTTCATTACCATGTCGGTCGGCTCCACTCCAAGTAATGTGATCAACGTCCTCCCAATCTTCTTTCTTGACTACATAACTTAGTGACAAATGTTCTTTAAGTAGGATTTTCTCCAATAGAGCCAGTTCTTTTCTTGTGTCACCGATCATGGCTTTAAGAATGATCAAGGAGCATCGGTTGGCAGCATTGTTAATTCGGGTTGATGATGTGTTTTTACTAGCCTTGGCGCATGTTGGGATAATGCCTTTGTCGCCAAAGAAGTTTGTGACACGGTCAATACCAGAAGACTATAATATTTGTAATGACTCGGACCGTGGAAGCCTAAGAGTTAAATTATTTGTCTGTTCTTGGAATAAATTTATTAAAAACTCAGAGCATAATGAACTTGCTTTTTAAACAAATAGAGAAGATACTCTAAAGTTAAATAAGAAAATAACATATGTGAACTTTTCTTCATGAAGAGAGAGAGAGAGAGAGAGAGAGAGTCCCTATTATTGCCATAAAAACACCATTTGCCTTGGAGCAAAACCCTATCATCCTTGTCACTTATGTTCAGTTTGCAATGAGTACTGCATCAAACCTATATAACAGATTAAAAAAACAAAACAACTAAATCTTAGAAAGATGCGTGGAATAATAGTTCAGGTGGAGAAAGGAGGTTGTCACAGACAGATCTCAACCAATTATTCAATAAACAATATTACTTTGTTTGACAGAGATAAACTACCACAGTAATATCTTCTTTATGAAGACAATATTTTTGGAAAAGTACATAGTTTTTCCTCTGGCCTAACTAAAGGTCGGAACCAACAGCAAAACTGAATGTTGATATGAGGTTACTCAACATGAACAAGGCATACTTTGGAGAGAATAAGGACAGAATTCTGTCATAGCACCAGATATTTATTAATTAATTAACAGCGAATTTATTAATCTTCAAATCAATGTTGCATTCCAATCGAAGTGTCATGGGTACAATAAAATAAATCAATTAAAAAATATGAATGCTGTACGACCCAAGCTCATGCATTATTTAGCACAATAAAAGCACATACCAGGCAAAGACATTTACTCACAGCTGTAGTTTGCATCAGAAATATGCAATACAAGGACGATAAAGACTAAAACAATTACCTCCCCTTTTGTTTAGCAGAGGTGCCAATTTCACTCAACAAGGACAGTATGTCAAGTTGAATACCAGCATGTATAGCGTTTAGTGTTGTGAAACAAGAGCCCTAGGTTAGAGGCTATAAGGCACAAGCCTTGAACTGTGCCTTTAAAGCTCGAACTCTGAGCTTTGCCCTCCATCCGTCATGTTATTATATTTAGAAAAGTAAAAAGCGAAGTTTAGACTCAAGCCTGGATTTTAAGGCTCGTACCTCCTCATGAGCCCAGTCCTAGCTCTGAAGAAGTCCAGCTTCTACGAACCAAGCCTTGTAGCCTTAAAGGCGTGCACTTATACAACACTAATACCATTATGAGTAAAAGAAAAATGAATATTCTCTAAAATCTGACTGGGATTGATGTCTACATTTGAATTTACCTTTTGAATCCTTCAACTTTTTATTTGTAGTTCTCAATGAAAAAAATAAACATAATATTTTATTTAAAGTTTTCTGATTTACAAGAAATAACTAGTTTCTTTTAAAAATTATTTAATCACATTTCTTAATACTGCAATTTCGAGGGAGTAGCGCAAGTTTTAATAATTAATTGAGAAGGAGCATTCAGAATTTCCTTTCAAGGTTTGGAAGGTTTACAATGGCCTTGAATTTCTATTGAAGACTGTAAACGGAAAGAATACTTTTTCCTAAATTATTCAAGTATTTTATAATAACGATTTTTGAGGAAAATAATTATTAAAAAACCATTTGATGAAGCTGGTAAACTTTGGCGCTGATAAAAAGGAGCTGTCCTACCTCTGGGTTTGTCTCTCAGTGGGGAAGCAACAAATCCGGCAGCAAACTCCACTGAATAAATATCTGCAACAATGGTCTGATAATAATTCTCTAAACAAAGACAAACTGTTAAATGCAGAGAAGTGTAGGGGAAGAATAGCGAAGGAAGTAGTACAGAAAGAAGCAAGGACTCAACAATGGACAACACTGACATGTATTATACATTTAGCAGACAAACTTAGCACAAATAAGAGGACATTTAAGTACAGTAGAGACTCAATACTTTAAGGTGGGGTTGTCTCAGACTGTTTGGCTTTACATCAGTCATTTGTTCCCTAGGTGTTAAGTCAAATTCACTTATCTCAAAATTGACTTTCCCCATGTTAAACAACAAATAACGATTATCAGTACAGTATGAGAATTATAAATGCAAATAGCAGTATCTATAATAGTATATGGACAACACAAATGTATTTTAAGCAAATAAATAAGAAAATTTTAGGTTTTAATAGAGTAAAAAAAGCATGAATTCATGAAAGACGTATGTACATATTTATAAATGTTTACAATTGAGAGCCGTTGCCTTATCTTGCTGTAGCAGTTCAAATTTCTTAATTTTCGACTGGTTTATATTAATTATTTTGATGAGCATATGACAACTAGTTTTGTTTTATATTATTTGGAAAAGCTGTCTTTTGGCTTTATCTGCTTTGAAAAGTTCCAAAACAACAAATCAGTTCCTGGAGAAGGCAAAGAATGAAGCTGAATAACACAATCATAACAAGAACAAAAATAATTTCCTCAAAATTAGTATTTTCTATCCCACCTAAATAAGGTTACATTGTAAATATAGAAAAAATAATAGCAGTAACTGACAAAAATAAGCTAAGAAAGGGATGTTACAAGATAGATGAAAAAGTTCAATTGCGCCAACTTTTGTACGAAACTTCCCTTTCACTCTCCCTTCTATATTAAAGAGACTAATTTAAACCCATTTATTCACATACTAAAATATAAATCCATTTCATATTAAAACATAATGAAAAAATAAGTTTATAGAGATGTAAATGAACAAGTGAAAGCCTCGCAGAAATATGGTTATGACAGAGGGAATTTTCCCTGCAAATAGAGGCCATACCCTTTTCTCTCTAACTACACCATCTATTGTGTAATTAGAGAGAAATTTTCTTCAGCCTTAGCTTTGGTTAAAAGTATTGATAAGCATAAGGGTGGGTTTACACTAGGATAGTTATTGCAGGATATTTATATCAGAGAGAAATTGCGACTAATGAAAACCATGTAAAATTTATGCCTGACATAAATTCTATATGGTTTACATTAGTCAGAATTTCTCTCTGATATAAATATCCTGCAGTAACTATCCTAGTGTAAACGCACCCTTACTATTGATAAACACTATCTCCCTTGCCTGACCTCTCGAAGTCTTCCCTGCTTTTGAACAAGATATAAACAGTTTTTATAGAGTTTTACATAAAATGTATAGTGTTTTATAGTACAGTTCATAAAATGGCTTTGGAAGGGGTCAAATAAAAAGGAGAGAAAAATAAGAGCACATTAAAGGTTAAATAGTACGTTATATATTTCTGAAACAGAAAACTACATATATTTTCATTAAACATTTAGGAAATTTAAGTATCATTTTCGGAGGTGTGACACAAAGGCTGAGCGGTGTGGTCATTAGAAAACTGAGCTTAGATCAACACACATATAATTCATTTATCTAATTTGTAAAAATTTAAAACAAAAAATGTATTTAACTTTGAAATACTGAATATCATGGATGCTATATAGATATATCCACTTCATCTGTTATTTTAAGAGGAATTCAGTTCTATACTGCACTAGCACCTTCATTTGTCCCAAAAAGCACTATGAATTTCTTCTATAGCCAGTAAAATAAGGCAGTCTTCCTTTTGTTCACATTCATCAACCTCCAGAGATGGGACTTCACATGCTAACATTTCTTCTACCAATGTAAAAACATAAAGACAAAATTCTGTAGCATGTTTGTGATGCTCTGAACCATTTTTATAATACAGGACTAGTAATACAGCATCCTTTTTAAATTAAATACTGAAAAGATAAATATAGAAAGAGAGAGATTAATTGAGAGTATATTTTTAATTGTTGTTTTTAAATCTTTACATTTTTCCCCCTTCAGGCTCTGTGCATAATACATCCGAGAGAATAACAACCACAGAGCAAATGACCCATGTTTTAGGATAACAAGTAAAAATTATTAAAGGTTTATCTAAAAATAACATAGAGTTGCTTCATTTGTTTTTTGTTTTTTTCTAAGGATACATTTTCAAATTTTTGTTAACATTAAAATTCTGACAAGATAATCGAAACACTTCAAATAACTATTCCAGTTAGTACTGCAGTAAATAAAAAGAATGGGTTAGGGTCCTACAGACTTCATCTCATCAAAGGCTCATTTTAGACTACTTGGAAATGAAGTTAGTCTTCAGTATGAGAAGAACTGAGCTCGGGAAAGCTGTTTGGTTAATATTAAGGAGGGAGAGAGCGAGGAAAACTCACCCTTTCGACCAAACTTCTAGCTTGAGTGCATGCCTCTTGAAAACCCTCTGGCATGCTCGGCTATTCCTTATGATAGGTATGATGAATGTAGCTTCATACTGTGGGTTATTTGTGTTATACACCGTTGATGTTTTGTCCTTCTTAGGATCCTCCTGAAATCGTACAATAAAAAAGGTTCACTCTGTTTCATATCATTTTTATTTAATATAAATTGGAATATAATCAGATGGGTTGTTGGCCAAATGATAACAAGGGCACATTTTCAATGTGCTTTAATTGAACAGACTTTGGGGCTCTTCTTCAACTTAAGAACAATATTTATAGGCCAGATAAAATATTGAAAAATCTGTCTTATCAGTTGTCCATAATCTGTACAACAACCCTTATTAACTGCATCTTGTCTTTAAGCTCATTAAAATGAGAGCTACTTCCTTATAAATTCAACAGTTTGAAAAATAAATGAATAAACAAAATTAAAATTAATTAATCAAAAAGCATATAAAAAATAAATAACAGCAGTACTTACAGAAGGAAAAGGAAATTCATATCTAATATAAGTATCTATTTCTTTAGGGTTTGGAACATTGTAGTTCACTCCTTGAATAATCCTTAATTCTAGGTCATTATCATTTAAATCTGTGTTTGATCTAGAAATATAAATAAAAAAATTAATCAATTTTAATTTAAACCAAAGCAATAAAGATTCATTCGTGCATAAATTATGACTTAATGGAAATATGTATAGATGTATTGCACAAATGAATAAGAACAACAAGAAAGCTTTCGTAATGCATGTTTATTCTAAATGATGGAGCTAATTTTTAAAATTTGTATTTATTAAAGCACAAATCGGAAACGAATGATCTTTATACCAATATGAAAAGGAAGTTTCAAAGTTTCGGTGGGAGAGCCATGATGGTCCCAAAGCAGCTGGTAGAGTTTGTCGCAATAGCCCGCCACAGGAACGTGCGACCATTCATTGGAAAGGACAAGAAGAGAGTGAAAGCGATACGCAGAGATCCTTCTCTCAACGTGTCATCCTGAAGAGTGAGAGCTTGTTTGGCGGCAACATATAGTCCTTGTACATATCGCCACCAATGCCTTCCAAAGAAGCTGTATGGAGAATATATAAATTAAAAATCGCCATCCTTGCACATTATAAATCTTCTCAAATTAGTGAGTTATTTATTTCTATCAATATTAAAAATTGTATGTCAATGTGAATTATTGATCTGCAGAACCGTATCACTGCTACCGTACACTAAGTAACAGTAGCAACACTTTCTTCTGTGTTAGATGAGTTTGGGTACCACATAGATATTTGCTGTGCAGCAGATGGTGGACAAATCGAACATTAAAAATGCATTGAAAAAAAAACCGTTGAAACTTCCTCTTTGCGTTGTTATAAAGATTATTTAATTTGGATTTGTACTTAAATTAATAAGAATTTTTAAAAATGGGTCCATCATTTAGAATAACCCTCTATACACATCCAATTCATGAAGAGCACAGAGAAATAATTGATATCTATCTCCTGAATTTGTAATTTAAAAAAAAAAATCCTTCCATTAAATTCCCCGATGAGTTACACACACAAAAAAAAAAAAAAAAAAAAAAAATTGTAATAAGGGGTTCTAGTTGCAATTGGAGCAAAATAACAAAATAATTAAAGTGTTTATATTATTTTTATTATTATTAAGGTTAAGAACATTACCTGACAATAGAGAAACTCCTCATTTCATAGTGGAACCTTGGAACAGGGTCGTTCTTCTCATGGAGTACTGTCACTCTGTCAAGGTCTTTCTTCGTACTAACTGCAAGCTGCTCGAATTTGTTAGCATTTCCAACATCGCCGAGAGTTTTGTAATGAAGTCTTGTTTCCATGCTCATCTGAAGTAATAAAATATGTAGGAAGTCATGTAATGGCCAGCAATCCCTGAAGGGGGAAACAGGCACACAGGCCATAATACTGACAACACTATCCTAGCTTTTCTACTCTCTCCCTGGGACTTTCTGATATAATTTTTTTTTTTTTTTTAAATCTCTGGTATGGGTTTGTAAAGTAACAAAATCATTATCCAGCTATTGTACTAGTACTGCTTGTGGCTTTAGCGCTAACTAGATTACGATTACTAATTAGAGCGATAAGATGTTTCTAATGTATTTGTAAGGAGATTTTGAATCACTTTCCAAATGAATCTTCCTATTAGGGTTACTCGGGCAATATTAGCTCAGTAGTAGAGCACTGAACTATAGCCCATTCAATTAGATGGAATAGTAATGCAAATGGTGGAACCATCGGGAATGTTTCCCTTAAAATGTCATATAGGTATGTGTAATATATGTACTATTACATCTATCTGAACGGGCTATCGGTAGGTTTGGATATCATAATTCGAGTTGTGGCCCTCAAAATTGTAACAGTGATCCTAAGCAGATTTCCCAAATGTGAGGAATGAAGAAACGTGCAAATAAGGTACTAATTATTTGCTATAAATGCTTAATAAATTATTAGAACATATTTGGAATCGCCTAAGAAATTCGTTAATTTAAGCCACCTTAAAAATAAAGATTATGAATAAAAATAATAATATACTTTATAAAAGCACATTGTATATCTATAGTTTTTTCATCAAGAGAATCTATCATCTGCCCCCTTCACTTTAAGAGAGAAGAGATCAGTAGGGAAGGTGGGGAAGATGTCAGGGCGGGAGCGAGGCATTCTCTTGGTAAATGGACTTTAGCATTATATAATCAAGATAGGTCAATAATACCTTGAACTGATTCCTCAAATCAGACTTTAGCTGTTCAAAAATTTCTGAATTAGTCCCCGTTGGAAGGCAATCAGTGATATTAACAATCTCAAAGTCGTTCTCTATTTTATCACTCGGAGGAACAGGAATCTGAAAAGTAAATAAAAAGAAAATATATTCATCAAGAAAATGTAGATGAGGCTTGGGTGAAACATTAATCCTCGACACAAAATTAAAAATTACACATAAATTCCAATTTATATATTTGTGAAGGCTAAGATAAAAGGACTTAGTTACTATTTCCTCTTACGGAAAACATTTTTCTGGCCAAAAAGAAGAAAGTTATTTTAAAACATTTAACAGAGAAAGGAAAATATTTTCCTTCTATTCTCACATTTGTAGAGCCGCCACATGGGGGGGGAGACTGCCGGGTACTGTTGTCCCGGGCCCGGGTGCCGTGGGGGCCTCGCTAATTGAAAAAAAATGTATAGGTTATGAGCTTGTAAAAAGAATGGGGTTTAGAAATATAGACGGGCATAGCCTATATTTATTGGAATCTATATTTTTTTAATGTACATAAACGACAAAACAAGTGCAGTCCCAGAATAGTATATTTCATTAGGAGTCATAATAAAACTACAAGTACCAAAAGTGACCTTTGCTGCACCAACTGTCGGCTTCTATTCTCATTTCGCTCAAAACTCAAGATGAAAATAATTTTAACCCTTAATTAGTGGCGTCGGGTCATATTGACCCGAATTTATTTGTTTATTCGACCTTTGCCCTTTGAAATCTTTGTATTTCAATGCATATTATTGTTTATTATTATTTATTTAAATTACTTTACCCCCCAAAAAAAACAATTTAAAGTTTGTTTCACTGGGGCCCCGACACCATTAGTTATGGAAGAAAAAGCACGCCACTAATTAAGGGTTAAAATGTCCAAAGTACTAGAATTTTCAGTCTGGCTCTGAAAAGTGCAGGCCTGTGATCTGGTCCTGGGCCCGGCTCTGAGATGTGGCGGCCCTGCACATTTGATTAACCACTGGTGTGTATAAAGAGTCTGACAGACACGAGGAAAATTTCAATAAAGTATGTTGGCAGCAATGATATAAATTCTAGATGCTCACTGCTGCCAACATACTACACTGAAATTTCCCTCGTGTCTGTCAGACACTTTATACACACCAGTGGTTAAGTAATAATAATTTATGTAATTATTCTGACAAGAATAAATCTAGATAATGACATTAATGAATACAAAATCATTCTTATTACCGTAGATAGATCAACAGGCAGACCAGAACGAGATGCTTCAATTAAAGAATCAAATCCCTTAGCCTGACGCAAGCAGTCCTTGGCCTTAACAATGTCACCACTCTTCTTTGCTAAAATTGCTGCTTCTTTCCATTCCTTCTGTCTTTTCAGCAATATCGCAAGTTGCTTTTCTTGTCGAGTTGTCCGGCCTAAAATCAAAACATTTTAATTAGTGTATGAAACGACTGTAAAGCACACAAGCATATAAAAAAAGTTCAACTGACAACCAGAAAGAACAAGAGGAAATTGACAGTATCCTAAGCGGAAATGACTCCCGCTCTTCTCATTCTTCGCAATTGAAAAAAACAAACAATTAAAAAGTGAGGTTACAGAGACAAAACCCGTTCAAAAGAATAAAATTAACAGTTTCAAAGATTTAGGCACTTATTTCACTGATGGACATCGCTCCATTGAAAATTACTTCAGAAACTTTTTTGTAGAGAATTTAGTAAGCTTTTGAATGGGTTCATTCCAGTTACCACAATTTCCCAACCATTTTCAAGATATTAAGGAAAATATACCAAGATCCGAATAATTTTCATGACTGTTAATAAAACATTTTTTTCTAATCCTTCCTTAACTCCAAAGGTTACCAAAATTAAAACATGTTTGTTTGGATGAATTTCAAACACGTAGAAAATATTTCAACGGAATCCCACAATTCAAGTACCCAAACTGACAATGAGTCACAATAACTTCCATAAGTTTTTCTTCTCCTCATAGTCCTGATTAAGACTTGGAATTCAAGCCAAAATATTTGCATTAATAAAAACTCATTTTTATTTTAAAATGTAGTTTTATTAACTATCATGACCAAACTCCGACTATTTCTACAATGATATGTATTTACATTTTAGCCTATTTTATGAGAGATGAATCATACCAGATACTTTAGGAGCAGGAGGAGAAACTGATGAAGCTGAAGGTGTTGGCGATGGCGGAGGTTTTTCACCGATCGGAGGCTGCTTTGGTGAAACGGGGGATGGAGGAGGCTGGGTTCTTGCATTTGTTTCGGCTTCAGTATCTTTTCCTCCTTCAGGTACGTCTTTCTTCTTGACAGGGATTGGAGGAAATCCTGGTAGAAAAAGTTATTATTACTCTTTATTAAAATTCAACAAGGATTTAGAATAAATATCCTATGAATAAGGGCCTCCCAGGGCTGCTGCATCTGTAACTGGACTACTGCAGAACATGACGGAGCCACCTAGTGGAGGCTTTAAGGAGGTGGCCCAAACTTATTAAGGGGGTTGTTGTACCAAAAATTATGATAATGATGATGATCCTATGAATTATAATGATTTTTCAATCACTTTGTTATGTTATTTTTAGTTTTTTTATTAAACCAAATTAAATTTCAATTGATAAAGGAGAATCAATGAAGATTTGAAAAAAGTGAAAAACTCCTCCAGAAAATGCTAAAACCTAGCAACCTGCTGTAAAAGTAAAGTAAAAGACACGAGATAAGTAATCTTGAGTTTAGTTGGCGAGTGCGTGTGTGAACAGCCATCTCCTCTATACATCCCGATCCAGTGTAACAGTGAGACAGCAGGCAACAGCAAGTGAGCTACAGAGACTTTGAAACTACAAGTACCCATCTTCTATCTTTTTATATGTTTACAGGCTCAGCGAGATCGTAGCAGACAGGTATTTGAAGGGATTGACCATCTTATGAGGTTACAGTTACCTTGTCGCTACGTCATCCCCCTTCTGGACTCCATTTTCCATGGCAATTTTCAATTTATTTATTATTATCGGGGTGGGTTTACTCCATTTCTGGGGGATTCAATTTACTTTGGGGGATTTTTAAACAACCGAAAGAAATAATTATGTATGTACGAATACATACATATGCTGGATATTTAAGAAGTATTGAATGGTCCTCACTCCATCCAGTTGTACAGCATGCTGTACCTAGACTGGATTTGGTCACCAGGTAATACACTCGCATGACTGCACTATGCATGTGTCCAATGTATATCATGCGTTTCTGTGCATTTCTTGGCCACATTCTGACAGCAGCGGAAGAAGGACCACTCTCCTCCAAGCTCCAGTCAGTGCTTGATTGTATACTTAATCTTAAGTATCCTTAATCTTAAGGGCTAATATGGCATTGGAGCATCGCTCGCACTGCTTCCGATGTCAAGGTCTGAAAATGATTCCCTATGGAGCAGACCTCACTTCAGGTTCATGCATGCCTAGAATGGGCTTTCATTTCACCACTTTGTGTGGGTATTGCATTTTATACCTACTGCCAGGAAGAGCACCCAGGGAAGGTGATCCTGGGGTGTGTACTGTCGATGACCTTGTGTCACTACAAGTGTTAAGTGAACTGTGTGTGTGGTGTACTGTTCCTCGGGAAGGGAGGGTCTTAAAGTGCCAAACAACTGAGCACATCAGTCGCTCCCTGGCTCAAAAATTATTATTATTATTTTATTGTTATGTTTACAGAGAAAATTATATGTCTTTTTTTTATTTGTGAAGAAGCCTATTTATTGGTTAAGAACTTCTACTATTACCCGTCTACATTACAAGACATAAATAGCAGCCATTTTTGATGATGTATTACCTGGAGGTGTCGGCAGTTCATCGACTGGGATATCTTTCCCCACCTTGTGCATACGGATAGCGTCTTGGTACTGCTTGGCGATCCTCCCCATTCTCCGAGCTTTGCTGGCGTTACCTTCAGTTTTAGCAGTCTCTTCTTGCTTTTGGAATACTGCAAGTCTCTGCTCGAGTGCATCAAGAACGCTGAGAGTTTCACCTGGACCAGGATCTGAAAGCCCATCTGTAAGGAAGTAGCCCTTACATCAATATACTTGTCAAGCAATTAAAAAGTATACACTTAAAAAGTCCCAAGTATGTAAATAATTAAATTTTCTAATTCCATCCACAATTCATGCTCAGATAGAAATAAATAATAAATTTAATATGTAATTGAAGGTGAGGGTGAGGAAGGATCAATGAATTCTTGAAGAAACTAGCAGGAGTTGCTCCCCAAAATAGTTAAAAACATTAGGTTATAATTACAACATTTCGAACCTGTTTAGGTACATCTCCAGGCATGTACAATCTAAAATAAAACTAAGAATAAGGAGAAAACTTAGCCTATGTCACTATACCCACTATACCAATACAAATACAATATATAAGGTATATAATAATAATAATACAATATATAAGGTATATAATAATAATAATAATACAATATATAAGGTACCTTAAATTAAGTCATGTTAAGGTCTATTGTAAGGTTAATAATTATGAAATTTTAGAATTATGGATTCGACATTATGATTAACCTTATAATTGACCTTTAGAAGTTTTCTCTTTATTCTTGGTTTTATTTTACATTTTAGATGCCAGAAGATGAACCTATTTAGATTCGAAACATCGCAATTATAACTTGATATTTTAAATTTTAATATATATACATATTGTTTTTTTTTTAGTCTTGCTGTTATCTGCTTTAAGTTTATTGAAGTTATTTAAGTTTTTCATTTTTGATTTTCTGTAAAAACTCTACTAATTTTTCTGCAAACTTAAGAGGTGATTTCGAATGTAGTGGAATACTTGGTAAATAAATAAATCGTAAGTAGTGAAAATAAACTGTATGAAGAGTGTATTACCTTCCTGTGGAGGAGGTTGTTCTACCGAAGGTGGTGGAGGCGGGGCAGGTCTTGATGCTTGAGGAGGGATAGCTGCTGGTAGAGGGCTCGGTGGAGGAGGCATAGAGCTTAAGTCAACCTTCTCGCCAGTTTCTACGCTCGATATTACATTTTCAAATTGCTAAAACAAGGCTTAAATCTTAGGAGTGTTTATGTAAAATTAATACTAGTGAATAAAATATAAAAATAATTTAAGACAAAAAACATGTATTTATTATTATTTCATTACTGCATCTACAGAAGATATGTTAACTGATTAATGTACGTTGGCAGACCATTTGTTAACATTTCCCTCTTATTTTATGAGGAGTTGCACTTTAATATGATTACATACACAATGTTTAAAAACTTGACAAAATGTAGGTGTCAGAATAACCAAGTTATTAAGCCGAGCCAAGTTATATTAAGCCAAGTTTTGCTCATTAGAAGACCTGAACTTGAAACTTGTGTTGTCAAGGGAGAGTTGGAGTCAGGATCCCAACCGTCCTTGGGCCCACCCAGCATTTAATGGGTACCTAAAAGGAAAAAAATCAGACATCCGGAGCATAGTACTGACTACACTGTCTCCCTAGAGAGCTGTTTGGCTACAAACCAGTTTCCTCTACTGTATCTGGTCCTCGGGCTTTTTATGGGACTGTTTAGTTTTTATAAGAAAAATATTTAAAATTTTCTATCTATAAAACGAGATATTTACCCATTCAAATAGATCATTGGAATAAAAAAAGAACGAGGAAAACTTTCCTGAAAAAAGACTTGCAAAAAACAGGACAGAAAATCAAAATATTTCAGTTTTGCAATTTTTGATCACAGATTGTAGTTAATTTTTGGAACGATGCTGAAAATTAGAATGAAATTAGATGGAATTTAAAGGTCATTGAAAATATTAACTTAGTTTTTACCTGTCCTATTTAGAAGGGAGATATTTCAAATCTTCTAAAAAATAATAATGGTTTTCTAAAAATAAAATGAAATCTTAATTTACCCTAAAAGTTTAAGGGGGTAAAATGCAAAAAGTTGTTTTCTTTTAAGACAAATGAATTGCTTTGAAGTATTGCTGTTCCAATTGCCAACACTTTCAATAGCACGAATATAATGGACCAAATCAGGCCTACCGTACTGCAGTAGTGTAGTATCAGATAAGAAATAATGACTAATTGTAAAAGAAAAATAGATAAATACCTTGATTACTCGAACATGAGCCTTAGCTGTCTCCAAATCACCGGCCTTCTTTGCAGCAACAGCTGCTTTCTTGTATTCGTCTCTCCGCTCCCTCAGTGCTCTGAGAACCTGCTCCTTCTCTTCCTCCTTCCGAGCTGCTTCAATCTTCTCTTTTTCATCAGTAGCAATACTAGATTCAGTACTCTCAAGCGCCTCATCTGCTGGTTCACTTCTTTCCACTTTCACTTCTAAAATCATGATTATTCATATACTAATTATTAAGCGGTGCTAATGACCATAGCAGTAGATGCACCGTAAAAAAAAATAATAAAAAAAAAACTAATTATTAAGATAAGCATGTTAAATAAGACTAGTCGACCGGTGCGAAGCATTCATACTGTATCCTCCTCAAACAATATGGTTCCCGTGATACAACATATTGTTCTCGTCGTCTTTTGGGAATAGCCGAGCAGAACATTACATATGTTTTAGGCAGCTTATGTATCTGTCGCCTTGATGTGATGTTAAGATGTAATTGTTGTAAGTAAGGTGTTGGTGCCAGGTTTGTTCACTGTAGAAAGCAGAGACGAAGTAAGTTGGTCGCCATGGACTATAAATAAATCAGCAGATTGAATACCTTATATCAATATTTTAAGTCTAAATTAAATGCGGAATGTGCTAATAGATGCATATAATAGAAATTGGCTTCATTTCAATATTCTTAATAGAGGATCGATAAGTGTATGTCTGGATTTCCAAAAAAAAAAGTAAATTATAATTTTTCAAAAAACAACTGAAATGTACGTATTTTGTATATTTTTCCGAGAAAATTTTAAAATTATGCCTTTTTTATGAAAATTGATGAAGTATTAAGGAAGTTATGGCTTACCGTAAAAAACAAAAGCCCTTGAGAAATAATATATAAGATTACCTGGTAAGTTGGCAGGGGGTTTGCTTTGAGGTACAGCAACGGGCAGAGGTATGTCTTCTTCATCGATTATCCCACCTCTCTCAGCTTTCTTTATCAACTCATCCAATGTTTTCAAACCTCGAGCAAGCCTACAAAATTAACAAATATCACAACGTCGATCACACAGATGATTGTGTCTCTCTTAGGATCAGGGAAGGCTTTGGGTGGTCTAGCAAGGGAGGTAGTGTTTAATGTTTATCAATACTTAGAAGACTGAAAACCAATTTAACTGGAGTGAGAAGTTAACCGTGATAAGTTTATAAAAGAGGGAATTTTTCCCGGCATGAACTATAACCTTAATAGCACGTGCCTAGGAATAATTCGCAGGTCCTCCAGCTCCTGAGATATCTATACTTTGTACAGGTTAGAAACAAATAATAATATTAACTTTTAAAAAGAATAAAAGAAAAAAAGAGTTACCTCCGTGCCTTAGCTGTGTCTCCTGATGATTTAGCACTAGCTTCAGCCGTTTTGTACATGCTGATCCGCTCTCTGAGTACAATGATGACTCCTCCAGCTGGAAGAGAAGGAGTCTGCACAGCGGGCGCTGAAGCAGTCACTCTTTCTCCTGTGAATTCCTCAAGTTCAGCCTATGAAGTAAGGAACATAAGGAAAATATAAAGACACGTTCTCTCTTCTTTTCGAATGGCTTAAAGAAAAGAGAGTTTCGATTGGCAACTTTTTATTGTTTCTATTCAAGCATGACAATATTCAACTGCCATAATAGAAAACTCACTTTTTTAAAAATACGGCCTTACAGCAAATAATGTCTTTAGTGCGACACAGATGTTTTCTTTCCTTCCAAAAGTACCCCTTTTAGAAGGCAGTTTATTTTACATGTACCATACATACAGTATATCACATGTATGTTTTTGTTTTCTTGGTTATTTGTTTTTTTCTTTTCTTTTAAGTATATTTAGTTACATAGTATTAACTTTAAATTACATCAATCATTACAAAGGTTAGTAAACAAGTATTGCCCTCCACATTCAGTAAGGACGGCTTAACGTGAATACAAATTCAATTTATTCATAAGATGCTTAGGGACTGGATGTACATAAACGTGTTCATGCAAATAAAAAAAGATTAATTGCATTTAGAGCCTTCTGCTCAAATTCAGGAACATAAATATGCTTTAGCTCTACCCGACAAACCTATGTAATGTACTGTATAAAATACAGTCTTCTTTTTCGTACATGGCCACCTCACCAGCGGACACTTTTTGTGACACCTTTCTGTAACATTTTTTTTTTTTTCAGTTTAGTCATCTAGTTTTTTTTCAGGTTAGTCGTTTATGCTAATAAATATATATACAATGAAACCTCTTTATAGCTGACACCATTGGGTCCATAAAAAATGTCCATTATTGGGAGGTTAATGAAATCCACCTTTTAAAAAGCAGTGCACAACAGTTTCTTATTTCTTTTACAGCAGTCATTATCCACAATACCGCGTCCAGTACATTAGTAACATAATCACTTGAGTCCATATTCGTAATGGCATCCCGAAGAAATCGTTTTCTGTAATGTGCTTTGAAATTTTTAATAAATGCAGAGATCGAGGGGCTGGCAGCAAAATTTCATATTCTGTGGAAAAAAAACTGAATTTTCACATTTATTAGATGCATCTGTGGGTGGCATGCCTTGTTGACCATAAACAAAATTACACGCCGTTTTCGATGTCGCATTCTCTGATCGAAAGTTTTAGGCCATTCACTCATTATAGGCATTGTCGTCCATGCTTTTTTGTTAGCTTGGCAAGGTATTCTTGAAGTATTGACGTTAATGTTCTTAAAAAAACGTGGTTTTAATGATTTACTGCTTATTAACGGCAGTTCAAAATCCCCTTCGATATTTACGCACAACATAACAGTTAAACGATCTTTGCTTTGTTTGTCTTCTGTGCACGTTTTCCCTTTTAGAATCATTATCTTGTTTGCCAGGCCCGAAAAAATAAAGCCGTTTCATCAAAATTAAATATATTTTTATCCTCATAGTCGTGGCAAATGTAAACCTATTTGTTTTTCCAATCTTGAACTAAATCAACCGATGCACTTTCACCACATATCGCTCTAAAAACTTCGCGCACAGGTCTCTAACACAAAGCTTTAAACGATCATACACTTTTAAAACTTTCACTTTATTTTTTAACACAGCTTTGCCTACTTCCCGAGAGATACTGCCTTATCCTATCTCTTATCTACTACATCCTCTAATACTTAACAACTTATCTCATTCTCAGCTTTAATACTTCTCTTTTAAATAAAAACTTATAAAATGGATAACGATTTTCAATGCAAAGCAGGCCCTTCACTTGACGATGTTTTCAAAATGTTAACACTGATTCACAAGGACATAAAAAAGAGCAACGAGGAGGCTAAAATATATAAAGAAGAACTAGAGAAAACCAAAGAACGAGTTCAGGCTCTAGAAACAGCTCAAAAAGATTTAGTAACGGAACTTCAAAATCTTCATAAAATAATCGAAAAACAGGACACTCAAAGACGAAGGAAAAACCTAATTTTGCACAATTTTCCTGAAAGCATGGATGAGACTCCAGTAAGCCTCGTTGATGGTTTTGTCCATCTCACCGAGGAAAAACTTCAAATACCCCTACAAAAAATTGAACTGGATTGTGCCATAAGACTAGGGCGAAGGCTTGAAGGTAAAATTAGGCCAGTTCTTGTCCAATTTAATTCATCGTGGCGAAAATATGAAATACTTCGTTCGAATAACCAAATTAAAAAGAATGGTTTAAGTTTTTCAGACGACCTGCCAAAAGAGATAAGATTCAAACGAAGAGAAATGATACCATATCTGACGGAAGCCAGAAAGAACAATATTCATGCAGTGTTGAGAAGGGATAAACTCTTCATGAATGGTCAGCTCTACTCCCTTGAAGACCTGAAGAGGAATAAATATTCAATGGAAACCAGCGCAACAGCAAAGCCTAGCGAGGAGATGAAGGAAGCATCAGCAGCCGACGACACGAGTAGTCTCATGAAGAAGGCCTATGAGGAGATGAAGGAAGCTTCAGCAGCCGACGATACGAGTAGACCCATGAAGAAGACCTATGAGGAAATGGAGAAGAATGTAGCGGAACGGACTTCAGCTAAACTGGAAACGTTTGCATTTAGACGTCGCGCTACTTCTGGAAAGAGTCCACGCAGGAAGATGTTGATCCTATAACCGAAGCATGATCTACTGCCTCAAAAGAAAACGACTTAGCGAGAAATAGGAACACATGACGTTTCGTGGAATTTGAAGGATTTTAGAATTTTGTTAGCGACAATTTAACCATTACATTTTATGAAACTAGAGATATATAATCCTCAAATATCAAAGAGAACTCAAAAGTATTTAAATGAACTCTTGACCAACAATACAAATTGCTCTTTGAAGTAGTACTCAGGAAATTTGAGACTTAATCTCTGCACCTTGAAACTGGAAGACATAAAAGAACATTATGACACTACTTACCCACCATAACCATTAATAAATGTAGTAGCCTATTCAACCTCATCACTCAATGTGAAAAGTGAAGTTTTTATTTTTGTTATTATAATTATTATTTAAATTTTAACGTCAAGTTTATGATTATTCGAAGCGGAAAGAATTCAAATATGTATGTATTTTTTTTCAATATCTATTTGTGCTAGAGAAAATTTTCCCTTTATTATTTTACTTTCAATAGTAATATTATTTTATTCTATATAGTTTTTTTTCCTCTGTTGAATAGGTATTTGTTGATTTTTCTTCTTATTATTATTTTTTTTAATTACTGTTTATACACCACTAAGGCTTATACATAATTTAAACAGACTCCCTGTAAATTGTAATTGTAATTTACAAAATACAGTAATTATTGATTGATTGATTGATTGATTGATTGATTTTTTAGAGTTACTCGCGTTCTTTTTGGAGTTCATGACTAGATACCAACTGAATGAAACCTGCTGAAAAGTGGTGTTACAAAACAAGATGTGGTTCCTAGAACAGTAGGGTAAGGTTTACTCTTGACATTTCCTATGAATTTTACTAGCAATGCTGCCAGGGAGTGCTTTTTTCTTGAGATTCTGAGAATTAAATTAAATATTATACCCTGCTGTCCACTATTGAGAGTTGAAATCAGCTGTATGGGACGGATTTTAGGTGTCCGTTGACCTTAAGTAGAGGGTCCGCTATTGAGGGGTGCTAATGCATTGATTTAAAGGGGTTTTCGCCGGGACCATGGATATTCTGTCCGTTCATAGAGGTGTCGGCTATTTGGAGGTGACCGTTACAGGAGGTTTCACTGTATATGTAATATATATATATATATATATATATATATATATATATATATATATATATATATGTAGGGTTGACACGTTAAAACTTGGGCACAGACTAGAGATTTTATGCTCTAGTGTCATCGATCGAGGATTGGATTCTTCTGTGCCTCGCAATCTTTAATAAATTGAATGGGTACCAGCAAAGGGAAAAATCAGGCAGCCGGAGCATAGTACTACCACACTATCTCCCTAGAGTGCCGTATGGCCGAGAATCAGATACCTCAAGAGTACCTGCCCCTCTGGGCTCTTGTGGCCTGTTACTAAAATAGAAACTCCTAAACACAATAAAAACAAACGAAGGCATTCCAGCTAATCCAGACAATTTCTATTTTTTCATTCACCAAAATATAGAATAAAACTCCATAATAAAAAAAATAGAATATAAACTAAGCTTAATTAATTAATTTATCAGAAGGAGGACAATTAATTAATGAATTCATCGGAAGGATTTATCAAATATTTTGTAATTTATTATATAAGACTTATGCAGGTGACAGAGGGAATAATATTTCACATTGCTATCGTTAATTATTCCCAAGATAGATGAGACTAAAATATGTTGAAGCCTCTGAATGGTCTAAATTAAAGATAAAATCTCACCAGAAGAGAAGGATCGTCTTCATCACCAGAAGATTCATCAGAAGGCTCGTCACGGAGGCTTTCAGCAATCATACGGTCAAGGTTCGTCCCAGGAGGTAGCTTAGCTAGAGGTGAAATTGAAGAACAAGAGAATAAACAGCAAGTTAATAAAACATTTTATGCTGTCAGATGTGCATATATATCTATATATATATATATATATATATATATATATATATATATATATATATATATATATACCCTGGAGGTAAAGGACACCATGTCACATATTTGTAATTGTTCGGGAGATCCAATTTTCTAAAACTTTGAACTATTAAAATTTGTTTCTTTGTTACTTATAGAAACAGTTTAAAGAAAAGTTTTCACATTCTTATTGGCATAGGTAGGTAATTAGAAGTTTAGATCATAGTAAAACAAAACCAAGTCCTCCACATGGTGTCTTTAACCTTTAATGAAAACGGACATGATTTTAAATTTCACTGTCTTTAATAAACAATCTGTATAGATATGTACAATAAATAAATTTGGTCAACCAAACCCCCCCCCCCTACTCTCAAAGGTTATTTCATTGCCTCAATGAATAGTCAAGTTGGAAACGTAGAAAGAGGTGTTGATGATTCTACAGAGGACTTAGAATTGGAAACTTTTAAGTTTAACATTTGATGGCTTAGCTGTTCCTCATAGCTCTATCCCATAGGTCCATAACTGTCTTATTATGGTATTGTATGTTGTCTGTTTAGTTTTTGAACCAAGTTTAGATTTAGGTCTGAGAAGTCCAAAGCGTTCCTTCAGTTCTCATTTCTTCAGTTTTATGTATATTTTTTTTACAAGCCCTCTCCCTAATATCATCGGTTTTTACAGAAGGGCACTCAGTTCGTCACAGGGGGAAAGTGACATGCGTACAGTTACGTTTACCTTTCTTAGGCGCATTCTGTTGTGCAGGACTCTTCCTGCTGTTCCCTGCGCCGAGGATGTTCATAAGTTCTGCTTCCAGTTCTGGATCATCTTCCTCTCCGTCATCCAAGTCATCAACATTTGGCACAGCAAATAAACCCAACTGGAGGCAAGAAATAATAATGATGAACTTAAAAGTAGAAATTAAATCGTTGTTATAAATATTGTTTATAAATAGGTCCGACATTTCTCTTTAATAATTGTAATGATTAAAACAAAAGTAATTAAATACAGGAAGAACAATGTCAGTGTGAAATATCCGTATCTTAGGAAAGAGAAAAGAGTCAAAATGATAAGAAAATAGATATACTGACTACAATTTCATCTTTATTCTGTAGGATTAACCCATTACCTCCCGGCATACCATTTATGGTACGTTTGGTAAGTATCTACTTGCTTGCCTCCTATACCTCCTAGGCACTTGCAAGGGCCTGTCCTGATTGGTCACAGAGAAAACTAACACTTGAAAAATTTCTAGGGCATTGAAACATAATCTATATAATTAATGCTTTATAATTTTTATTATTTTTTTTTTTTTTAACTGCGCATCGAGAAATCTCGGCCATTAGCGCCGACACCCAGGGTGCAGCCAGGAATTTTTTCAACGAGCCCTGAGTTGAGAAAATGCCTTCCGCCGGTGAGGATCGAACCCACCATCTCCCACTTATGAATCTATGGCGCTAGCCACTAGACCACGGGAGACCCCTATTTTTGAAGTTAATATTATCCTAGCAACTATTTTTAATAAATTGGAAGTAATTAATTGTCATTATAGAAGGTTATAGACTTGAGTACTCAAGTGTACCATATAAGATTCACTGGGCAGTTATGGTGTCCTTTTATATAAATATGTTGGCACACAGTTGTTTTGAGATTACTGTTTATATGTGTATATTTATTTATGTTTATGTGTGTTTATATGTTTTGTAGTCTACCACACAAAATAGTTTTTTTTTGGAAAATGATCTATATATTTTCATAAATTTTATTATTTGCAAACAGTAATTATTATTTAATACAGCAATTTTTTATAAGTAGTTAGTTTATAATAATTAACCCCTGCTGTGTATAAAGTTCCTGACACAATAATCCCAAGGACTCAGATTTATACATTTCTTTATGATTATATGAAGCAGTTTTACTCTAGATCTTAATTGATTAATTGGATTTGACTATTTTCTACATTATGACATCGGAGTGATTTTATAGAGTACTTGAATATAACTACGTAACTGATAAATCAAGATAGAACTGGTTTATTGTAAACAAGAGGAAATAGTGTTTACCCCACTTTTATTTCGAACTCAGGGAATTAGCAAAATATTGAGGATAAATATTTGTTAAAATAGTTGAATTAAACATTTAATAGAACCGATAATATTTAATAAAATATCCTAAATGGCTGTCAACAGATGACATGTAACATTTTATGTTTGACTCAAATTTATTGACAGAAATTTATTTTTTAGGCCGAATTCAAACTTCGAATATTAGAATATTTGGAAATTTGTGACTTTTTTTTGTTATTAGAGTGGGATTATAATAATCCCACAGATAATTTATGACACCACCCCCTCCTTCTGATATATAAAGAGAATAGATGCTATAAACAAATTAATGCTTAAATACTAGCATCATCTAATGCAAAAAATAGTATTCAGTTTTTTTTTAATTTTTGAAGTTATCAGAAAGTTATTTTGATATACAGAATTTTAGAAATTTGCTTTCTTTTAACATAAAAACTGTTGATAAAGCATCCTGATATTTTAAGAATTTCAATACTTCTAATTATTTATTTAATGTAGATAAATATAATAAAACTGAAAATTGCCAGTTAAGAAAATCAATCAGAATAAATTTTAAAATTTTGATTCGAGTTAATCAAGAAGAATAAGCCAAATATAAAGGATTATCCAAAAGATTGACACAACTCAAAGCATTACCACTGAAACAATAAAAACTATATTTCCACCAATGAATTAATTTATACATAGATAAGAAGAAATATAATTACATATAGTAAGTGCATACATGTTTTCAGAGAGAACCTAATTTTTTGGTTGCTAGTGCCATTTATAATTATTATCAGCAAAGTAAACATCCTTCTCAAAGAAATTTTAATTGCCTTGAAATAATAATTCCAAAGGAATACCTGGGACAAGTCAGTTTTCCCCCTTGACTGCCTTTGAGCGGGCTCCCTTTTACTTTTATACATGATTTTCTTTCTTGATAATAACTAAAATAGATAAATACACGGAGACATGACAATAAAATAGTCTCGAGGAAGCTATTGGCACAAATTGTAACAGTTGCAGCAACCTCCAAGTCTCCATAGAGAAACGGCAAAGAGTGTTGCTTTTTTTCTGAGGAATGACAACTAATAGCAAATATTTTCAAGCAATATTTGCAAACGTTGTTTTGCCCTATAAATTATTTCTAATGATTATTTTGGTAGTAAAATAAAAAATAACTAATTTATAGTAAGTGTGTGGGGATGTGGTTTATGACTGAAAGAGGAATAGAGCGCTGTGAACGATGGCGGCCTATAAAAATAACAAATAAACATCCATTTTCTTAATTCACTATACTTTATTACCTTAACGAATATATTTAAAGTTTTTAATTAAATTTGATTGTCCATTATAATTAACTCAGAATTATAGGACTTTCGAAGTGGAACTAGGGTATCTATCCTCCTTCTAGATATAGATATGTATCCACTGGAGATGGATGCATAAACTAACTGTCATATACAGGGAGAACACATAACTTATTTAGACTGACTAGACAACTTCCAAAGAGTTAAGCGTAACCAATGAAGTTGTGTGACCATACGTATACAGACTATAAACTAAGATGATGCTAGGATACGGAAGCGCGTGAATATGGGATCAGAGCTGGCAGGGGTCAGTGCTGGGGCCCCAGACATGGAAAGTTTTGTTTCACGGGTGTGAGAGAAGGTTGAATGAGAGTGGCATAGATATGATTGCTTTCGCGGATATTGGTGTCGTGATAGTGAAGGGTGAGTCCAGGAGAGCGAAAGGCTGGTGTGGATGTGGGGTTGATAGAACATTGGATGACTGAGGATAAAATGGTGGAAGCTGGGGACGTAGGTATTCCTTTCAAGAGATCTGTCCGCAAGCTTGTGACATACGAAGGAGGCGAATGTGCTTTGGGTTGTAGGGTGCAACAGCATCTTTGTATCTCCGGGAGGAGGGCTAGGTGGGAGGGAGTTGGGGGCTTAAAAGAGCTGGGCAGGCCTCTTATCGTTTCCTACCTCCTTAGACGTATACAATGTCGATGAGAACAGTGACAGGAAGATTGGCATCAGGAACAGGTGGTGTAACCTCCGCTTTAATATTCCCTCCACAAAAAATAATTCTTGCTGTTTTGGGGGAAAAGTATCTAGATAGACACATTTTACAGTTTTCTACCCGGTGGGGGTCCGGAAAGCATGTGGGAAATATCTATGAAAAGCTCTTGTATTTTTCATTCATCATTACCTTTAACTTTTCTTCAGGCTATAGTCCTCTTTGACCTTTCTGACCTCCCCATCCCTCTCTTTTGGGTCTATTGACATGTACCCTGGGAGAATCCATCTTCTTTCTATATTTTCACCCTGGTCATTTAACTGCTAACTTTCATCTTTCTCCAACACCTGGCATTCATTGGCATGCAGTATTTTAGTTATTATTGAAGATTCAAAATATAATTATTCTCTATTGTACTTATGTAATTTTACCTGGTTGTTTTGATAATCTGTCCACACACTAACAGATCAGTCCATACTAAGTTTTATGAAAAACTATTGTTCATTTACCGTTTCATAATGTTGAGTAACTTATTTTTTAGGAAATTGGTAACAGCTTTATTCTGCCCACAAATATATTCTTGTTTTCAGGCAACATAGGGTGCGGCATGCCTACAAAGTGGGAAATCAAGCAGCCGGAGCATAGTACTGACCACACTATCTCCCTAGTGTGCCGTATGGTCAAGAATTAGATTCCTCCTATTAAGGGTTAAGGGACTGATTTCTTTTTTTAAATAATGTACATAAGTAACATATTTAGTAGACATAGCATAGGAAATATATATAAAAAAAACAAAAAAAAAAACGGAACTGGCTAAGGGAGTCCTTATTTTAAAGAAAACATGATGATTCTGATGAGATGGATGGGGATCTTTAGCTATTCTTGCTAATGAACACCGTCAACAATGCAAATAAGCAGTACAAACGTAAATACTGGTAAATTGAAAATAGATTTGTCTTGATGTAAAATCAAAACTCTAAATGGTATTTAACCTTGTAGCCGCTAACTGTCGTGCGGAACTAGCAGGTCTAGTTGCACCTTAACTGTGAGATAAGATTGTGGTGCTCTCGGCCCTGGTGGTCCTTCTCGTTCTTTCTATACCATTTTTCCTTCTTACATTTGTGAAAAAACAATAAACTTTTTCATTCTAATTTTTGATAAAGACTTTGTACACGCACACCGAGGAGTTATGTTTTATCAATAATTTTTGTTTTCACCTTTAATTCCAAAATCTGCCTAATTTCATCGGCCCTGACTACTTCAGACGATAATGGCCAAGCCATGTTAAATACAATGTAAAAGAAAACTGTTAAGATTTAGAGGCTGTAGGCTTCTTTGTAGCGAATAAAATATAATGGCTGGGTTGAGCAACAGGCCGGAACCTACAAGCGACGCTGCCCAATCGCTCATGCCTATTGTAGCCAGTCCTCCCTCATTCCTACAGCACTCCAGCTTAATATTAATGTGAGCGATGCCGCTCTGAGACTTATCGCTCGTATCGTACCCGAGGCCTAAGACAGTACAGATGGTAGAGAAGGGACAAGGAGGCGCACTAGAGCCGCCACAATCTACAGATACGAGTAGACCTGGCCCACTCTTCCAACCTGTGAAGACGTCCATCCCAGGAGTTGCTCCCCACAATGGACCTTAACATGACTTAATATAAGATGCCTGATGTTGAACCTAACACCTTGGCTGCGGATGACGCAGATCTGTGTCATCACAAAGCCACTCTCTGTGACGGATAACGCAGATGTACGTCATGACGGCTGACTGGCAAAGCTTGAATTAAAAATGTTGGGGTTAAGCTACAAACCTCCAGAGTAGCTTATTCAATTTTCCGTCGTCTCAGGAAGTGTCTCGATTCTTACTCTAAAATCGTTCCGGGCTCAGACCTTTCTGCGAATTTTTGCAAGCGTTTCTTCACAACACAGAGTAAGGACATGTTTTTACTACAATTTCTTTAAACTGGTTGATTGTACTGCTTTTTTTTTTTCAATTGTAATTATACTTTGGTGACGTAATGTAGTTATTAGAATATTTTTTTAAAGTTAATTTGTTGAAAATGTTGCTCTAATTAATTTTCTTAGTGAATAATGTACTACTCATTGTTTGTACAGGTTTTGTTGTTTTTTAATTATTAATTAATTTTTATATGAATTTGGTATTGGTGTTAGTATTTAGAACAAAAAATAAATTATAAGAATATTAATGCTAGAGAGTTAGTTAGTTGAAAATTTTGCTCTAATTACTTTTTATAGTGAATAACGTACTACTCATTATTTGTACAGGTTTTGTTGTTTTTTAATTATTAATTTTTATTCGAATTTTGAAATGTTTTTAGTTATTAGAAAAAAAAAAATAAATTATAAGAATATTTATGCTAGTTAGTTCGTTGAAAATGTTGCTCTAATTACTTTTGTTAGTGAATTCGTACTGCTTATTGTTTGTACAGGTTCTTATTAAATATATGATAATAATCATAACATCGTATTTTCAATTCCTTTTTACCAAATATATAGAATAAAACTATTATGGCAGAAAAAAAATTGGTAGCCAAGTCACTTTTATGAGTATTGATGTTTTATTCTATAAAATTATAAATAATAGTCAAATATACAAATAAAATATCTACTGGGAGATCCTGGATATGAGATTAGCATTCTTCATAAATTTTACTTGGTAGAAATACAAACAAGAAATGATGGTTATCACACTTCTCTTATTCTCAACCGCGAACTACGTAGTCTAAAAATTATATACTATAATTAATTAAAATTAAATAGTTATTTTTATTGTTTCAAGACAAATTAGCTTGGGGATAAATGACATAAAGAGGTAACTTATAAAACATATCCTCCGATTGTACTGACGGAGACCCGCTACACACATGTAATACGTAATTGCATACACAATTCAGTGAAGAATTGTCGATGACACACATGTACATTATGGTAAAAAAACATGTTTCTGAAGAAAATTATCCAGAATTTCCAATGGGTAAGTTATTTTTTCACACTAATAAAACAAATGAAATCATAAAATAAAAAATTGCAATTTTTTTAGTGATTCGGGTTTACCGCTCCCGCAGTCAAAGTGTTAAACAGGTTCAAAACGCTGCAGTATAACTTAATGTTTTAAACAATTTTGGGGAGCAACTTCTGCCATTAACTTCAAGAATAACTCTTTTCATTGAAAATAAATCTTTGCTAGATTTATTAGGAAGAATTACTTATTTTAAGAAGAAAGGACGTGATTTCCTTAGAGCTGCAAATAATGAGGATTTAAGGATGATAGGAAATCTGAGGATGGGGCTCACTCAATACTCATGGCTCTACTAAAAAGGCGTGATCAACAAATCAAACTATTTATTTTAACAAATAAAATGAACAAAAATTATTCCATGTGGATTTGAAATAAAGAGAAATAAGAGACCCCAAGGATAGTAAAATAGATGCACCATGCAACATGGGAGAAGTGATTTTCAAATCTGATCACAAGTTTTAATTCATTATATTTCACAAAAATAATAGTAAATAGATATTTCAAAGATTTGTCAATGCTCGTACAATTGGATTAATATAATACAATAAATTTTAAATTAACTAATTAAAAAAATTCATAAAATAAACGATTTTGTACATAAAGATTTAAAATTAGATGAACCTATTACCTACTGGAATGCAGATGCCAGAGCATCTAACACAGAGCAATTCTTTATCTCCTATAAATAACAAATCCATTTTTTAGAGAAACAAAAACTAATTTAATTTGTTTTAGTTTGGTACTTAAATTGCCCTTAAAAATAGTTTTGACGGAATGCAATTAACATAAATTTGCAGAGTATGATTTGTAAATATATATTATGGAAATAATATACTTTACTATCTGACTTAACGCTTTAACATAATTTTTTGTACAGATTTATCCCAAAAACAAAATATTTGTTCGTCTTTTTTGTTGCTGTTTTTTTATTTTAATGCTTAACACTGAAGTGAACTTAACAAATAACAATTCCGATGAAAGATTATAAAAGACTAGAAGGATAACACAGTTGGTAGTTAAATAAGAAAATAAAAACATAACAGATGAAGAAATAACGGGATTTATGGTTCAGGAAACAGGTGAAGGTGTATTATGCACTCTATGAAGGATTAATTGTTGTTTAATACAGCTGAATGATATATTCATTGGCTATAGCCTGTTCAGGTAAATTGAAAAGTTTAATTGCCCATGCGTGGACTAAAGGGAAATCTTCCTTTTAATTCGCCTTTCTGTTCGGGTATTTGTAAAGCCATTTAATGAACTAGATTTTACAAGAAACACTACAATAACCAATTATGTCGAGTTTAAGACTCGGTAAGGCATGGAAGATAATATTTAATGTTTATCAATACTTAGCCAAAGCTTTGGCTGAAAACAATTTAAACCTCCTAGTGATAATGTTATAAAATAGGGAATATCGGCCACAACCTTTTCCCTCCAACTGAACAGGCAACGTTAATAGTTTTCAGCGTTAGCTTTGCCTAAGTATTGATAAAGATTAAACACTATCTCCCTTGCCTGACCTCTCAAACCCTTCCGACTTCCTAAAAGAGACATAATCAGTTTATGTAGCGTTTCACATATCAAGTTCATTAAACGGCTTTGCAAATGGCCGAAGGGAAAGTAAAAGAGAATATTTCCCTCAGAAGTTCACACATTCGGAATTGAACTTTTCTATCTAATCTGAACCGGGTATACCGCGGTGGGCGGGAGGAGGGAGTATTTAGAGTATGAGATCAAGAGGAAAAAGGAGGGAATGGTCTATAGTCAATGATTAGAAAAAGCTGTTATAAGATAATATAATGATATAAATCACAGATCGGTGAACATTCTGTATGAGACATGATAAAGACACTTTCAGGGCCCATTCGTCCAGCTCTAAGCAAACTGCTCTCTCCAGCATTATCATCATACACCTGAAATTAAAAAAAAAAAATAAATTTGTACTATTGTTTATAAACAGTCCTAGCCCTAGTATATTATGAAAACAAATTTTGTCTATTCAACTAGAACTTTGGAAGGTTAATTTCAAAATTTGACCTAAATATTCCACCAATATATAATAGCCAATTGCATGACAAGAGCAAAGTAAACTTTACCACTCGAGAAGGACCAGGCCCGTCCAGGGACCACATTATGTTTATTTACATTTTTCCTCTGTAAAAGCACATGGAATGTTTCTGAAACTTCTTGATTTCTTGAGTTCATTTATTGTGGAAATTATTTATTAAATATGAATATCATTTTTTTAGAGACCTAAACTATAAAATAAATAGAGAGATCTTAGTGGCGCACTATTTTTTATTCTAGGTTTGTATACAATTCATTGAAACTGATTTACACTATCATTGGAATGAATATTTTTGTTTAGCAATGCTTATATTTTAAATAAACTTGACTTGTCATTTAAAGTTCCTAGCAGTTACACATTTGCCAGGGATTATCCCTTCCAGTTAAGCTATCTAACAGCCCCCTGTTATAAGGAGGATAAATTTGTTCTAGCTTCAGAGATTTGGGACCATTTTGGTATACAATTTTGGTTACTGGAAGATTAGAAACAAAATATTTTTTAAGTGGTTTTCAATACTTCAAAAAAAGATGATGAAAGAGAGGAATAAATGTACTCATTTGGAATACAATACATATTAAATGAATGAAAAAAGAAGCCTTAAACTTTTTTTTAACGGCACATATACATCTAGGTCATTATCGCCAACATCCAGGGTGCAGCGAGGAGTCTACAGACCCATCACAGTCATAATAGGCATGCAAAGACTCAAGTCCATCTAGTGTTCAGTCGAAGAGGTAAAGAGAAGGAGTGATGTTTAACATCAAACATGGTCAAGTAAATTAATTTATTTTTTTCTTGCTTAAAGGCACAGTTTTGCGTAGTTGTACAACTTTTAGAAGTTCAAGCTTACCTTGGTTTGAAAACCTTTCATTAACATTTTCAGACTGCAATTCTACACTGGACTATTGTTCTACTCTTATTAACCTTTTACCACAAAGACTTCCTAATTTATTAAACCTGAAAAAGGCTAGTGATGTTAAGCATAATAATTTAACAAAAGATGAAGACTTCAAACCAGTCCTGACACTTTAGTCAGTCTCTAAGGGGTGTACCTACATTGGTCCCGATCCGATCCGATAGCCACCGGCTGTTGGAAGGATCTGATCAGATGACTACAGATTCTCGGTCTTTCAAACTTGTTTGTTTCTAGACCAATATTGGACGACCTATGCAAAGTGGCGTCAAACAACATATTGTGTTTCAAAAAAGTCTATATACTCTACTTTTTAACCAATTTCAATGCATTTTTATTTAAATGAAAGATAATAAAATTTAGAACGACTTTGTCTAGTCACATTTTTTGTTTTGTTTGCCTTGTTTATTAAATTACTTGGAAAGATAGGATAGGAAAGTTTATAACCTTCCAATGTTTATAACTTTCTAGCTACCTTTCTTCAAATTATTTTAAAATATAAATATTAATGATTTCTTATCATAGTGTAATAGTTAAAAATCAACTGTTACACTAAGATTTTTTTTTTCTTTTTCGGGAGTGATATACTTCCAGAAGATTGATTGGTATCTCAATACCTCCTATACACCTCCAACAAGGTAAATGAAGGTTTCTATGCTTATAGGTGGTATTTCTTAAATGAATTGCTCATTTTCACTTCACTATGAATTCATTACTGACGAGCTGTGACTAGATTGGATCGGATCGGGTCGGGACCAATGTAGGCACTCATGTCGGCCACTGTCAGTCAACCAATATCGATTCGGGAGTAACACGGGTCCAATGAAAGTGCAGCCTAAGGAATAAATGCCACTGAAGAAGGTGGTAGGGGACTCAACAGTACCAAAGAATTCCATGTAACATTCAGATTGAGATTACTAATCAGATCTCAAAGGTTTTTCTGTCAGTGACTTTGATTTATGTTGAGATAATTAAGAAGAAAAAAAAAGAAGTTTCATTTTGATAATTAAACGTAAAATTTTTAAAATAAATAAATCCCGCCTAGGACTCTAAGGAGGTCACCCTTCGAAGTAGGTTTATACAGAAGACATACAAATAAAAGAAACCCAACAATTAAAATATGGATGGCCTGGACCTCCTGGCAACTTGGAAACCAGCTATCAGATAGTGGTAAAAGAAGCTGGCAGATGAAGCAAACAGGGTTGCACGCAGATTTGAAGAGAAGCTGCTAAGACCAGTAGGGAAAACAAAGTTCAGAGACAGCTTAGTACGGAAGAGCAATGTTTGAACTGCTTACATTGACGCCAATGCAGGAAAATTCGCATTAAAATAAATAAATAACAAACGTCTTCAGAAGCATGCTGGATGGAGAGATAAGATAAGAACTATGTCCTTCAGGATTAACCCAAAAACCCTTAACTGGAGGGCTAAAGTAACAAATTGAAACAATAAGTTACCATATAAATTAAAGCGTTCAAATGCTCTGAGTATTTGGTATACTTACCGAAAAAGATGAGTCGATGTTTCTCACTGCTGAGCGCATTGAAGTGGACCTCGAATACCTGGTCCTCCGTCGTCTTCATCATATGCCTCTCCACCTCCGCTCGTCCCTGAGTTCATGTCCTCATTATATTCGCTCAAGTCTACTTCTTCCACGTCTTTTGGTATTACTACTACAGGTCTTGCAGGCAACAGGCTTTCAATTATCTACAACAATTCAATTAGGTTTAGAATATAGTTTTGTTCCACTAATTATATCTACATTCTGCTCTCGGTTAAGGGAGTTTATTTTCAAAGTACATGTTCGTGATATATATATATATATATATATATATATATATATATATATATAGAGAGAGAGAGAGAGAGAGAGAGAGAGAATGAGTGAGTAGGACTTTAAAAAGAGTTTTAAGTGGCAAGAGCTCTTTAACTGAGGATAATTAGAGGTATAGAAACGAATACACTGAGAGGTGAGGTATCCTAGAGTAGTATTGACAGTGTTATCTATTCTGATATTTAGAATGAGTGATAAACAATATGTTCTGGTGCTAATGTTGGTGTAGATTTACTGAAAAAACTACAACAAATAAACATCTAGGTTGAAAAATTTTAAGGACTTTAGAATTTATACTTCAGTGGAGACTCACTTATACGAATATGAGGGGGAACGGAAAATGTTTTGTATAAGTGAATACTTTGTATATCTGAATTGTACTAGGTTTCGTTTTTTTATTATTTTAAAATAAAATAAATTCTTCATAAAAAAGTCACAATTTTATTGTATGTATTTGGCTGTTATATAACGTTGTACATTATTATATTTTAGAGTTTTATATCACAAAATTCTCCTCCATTTCTTTCCTCTTACCGATAATGGTCGCAAGTGCAGACAAAGGTAATTTCAAGCGTTTAGCCACGTCTATTTTTGTTTCGTTGGGGCTGTCATCAACTTCTTTCAGGATTTTTACTTTTTTTTTTTTTTTACTCATTTTCATTTCACTCCAAAAAATGGAAGCACAATAGAACACGGCTACTAGAACGAATACTGTATAGAGAACTGAAAAATGATTGAGTGGAGGGAGGATAAATCACTGGCAAGTGCCGTGTTATTAGATTGGAAACGAAGGAAATCATACAAGGGAGAGTGCATAGAACACGGCTAGACCACTAGAATGACAAGGAAGAACAGAGATGAGTGAGAGAGGGACTGGTGGATGTAAGTCACTGGTAAGTCTGTAAATATTTCATGGAAAAGCTGTTGTCCTTTCTTATAACTGAATAGTATTTACACCAGGGGAACAAAAATTAGCTTTCATATAAGTGGATGTCACGTATAACTGAATATTGCATAAGTGAATTTCACAGGATTAAATAAAGTTTTGCTGGGAACGAAAAATTCTTCGTATAAATGAATGTTTCGTATACGTGAGACTCCACTGTATATCATCGAGTGAAGCTTATTTATATATTCATCAGAGTTTCTTATTTATCTGGCTACAAACGGTTTTGAGCCTAGATTAATTTTTTCCCACTTCAAAATTACAGTAGGAAGAAACAGAATAAGCAGGTTTCCTTCCTCACTATGCAGAGGAATCCCGCTTATCAAGTTGATTCAATGGCACTCTTGAGGTTTCAATTACAAATGTTTTAGAGGTCAAATGTCGGGAAAATAACTATTAATAGAACATTTATTGTTTGCTTATTGTTGTGGATACTTAGGACCAGAGATGATTTGGAAAGAAGGAACGGCTTTAGCCCTATTCTGGTTAGAAAAGAGTGGTAATGGTAGACAATCCGTCCAAAAATTTTGTGTAAATTATGATTGGGCGTTAAAATTTAATTTGATCAGAGATAGTTTTGATGTCTTTCCATAATGGTGTTTTTCGAATTAATCCAGTACATTACACATTACATTGAATTGTGATACTCGTAACTTCAATCAGGGTCAGAAGGAGATTAATGTAAGTATTTCAAAATATCATACTTATCTTTGGGAATGTTTAAACATTTTGAATAATCTTCTGAGGATTGAACCTTTCTTAATAAAAATAATGGATGTGCTTGGATTAAATATAATTCCATACCTTCAGTTGTGGTTCAGGAGCAAAATAACTGGCTGGAAATTTGACAACAAACTGGACATAGAGATCACCGTGTTGGAAGGCATTTCTGCGATGTGGCATTCCTTCGCCAGGTACTTTCATGACCATATCTAGACAACATGTTCAGTTTAAGATATTATACTAAAAAATATAGTTTTGCATATTTAGTGATGTGCTATATTAAACAAAGATATTAGATGCAAGTACAATCTAAATAAATGTTGAAGAAATATAGAATATAAGTTAAATTATTCTGAATAATATCAGTAGTGAATCAATCCAGGAATAAATACCTGGCTGTATCACTGATCCTGATGGGTTTTTTAAGTGGAGATTCCTTCCATCGAGATGCTTGATTATGAAGTTCACACCACACAGGGCGTCGGTCAGTTCAACTTCGCACTTAGCGAGGAGATCGTTTCCACTTCTCCGAAAGACTGGATGTGCTCCATCTTCTTGAAGGATTATCACCACATCACCAGCTTCTATTCCAGGCTGCAAAAGAAGATTTCATTATGATAAAGCGTACTAATGGCTACCAGGGAAGACTCATTTTACTGAGAAGTTTTTGTTAAGTGGGACAAAATAAGTGGGTTTAATCAATTTAATTTTTAAAATACCTTCTACCTGCTTTTTCCATAAATGAAAATGTGCAAACAACGCAAAATATCCTACCCCACCCTATGATTATTGTTCTCAATCCCGGGGTAACTGATCTCTTCATAGCCTCCTCTAATCGAGAGCTAGAGTCGTATGACAGAGGGTACCTGCCTGTACCTCCTGATGGCTACTAGCTACCTCCCTTCCACATGCGTGCTGGGCAATTGTCTTTTTTTTTCTTTTTTTTTTTTTTTTTTTTTTAGATTTGTATTCTGGTATTAGTAATATATATATATATATATATTCTTTAATTAGTGCAGAAACCTTCGGCGCTAATGGCCAAGATTTATGTCGATGCACCGTAAAAAAAAAAAAAAAATTAGTGCAGAAACCTTTCCACATAACACCTTTCTACTACTGAAAGAAAACTTACATCCCTGGAAACTGCTATCCTTCCTCAGCAAATTACATTGTTTACGCTTCGGAAAAAGCCCACTGTCTCGAAATCCTAGAATGCTCTGCAATATTACTTCCTGGAGCTGAGGAATATTTTTTTTTAATTTAATTTTTGAGCTTCTTTTTTTTTTTTTTAATTTAATTTTCGTGCTTCGCAACAACAACGATTTGCTCTTTTTAAAATATAACAAATACAGATTAATACAAAAATACAAACTTATAGAACCAAATACAACAAAAGAAAAGAAGCGACCATCCTTATACCCAAATACAATATAGAGTGAGGTGGCTGCTGGAGAAGCACACCGTCAGCCAGTCACGGCTTTGTGCTGGCTGCTGGAGAAGCCCACCGTCCAGAAAGGGTTAAGAGATTTGCAAACACACTTAAAATTCTTCAAAGTACTATCTTTCTAGGTACTCTTCCATCACAAACACCCGCCCTAGAAGGCGTATTTGGGGATCTCCTTGCTAGGTCTTCGTCATGACTGATTAGATCTCGTATTTGGACCAAAAATGGGTTCTTATCAGGGCTGCCTTAATCCAAAGGAATAAAAAAGAGCCTGCTAGAGCGAGATCAGTACTATAAGAGAGGTGGGGCAGCGTTGACTCAGGGACACAGAGAAGAGTCCCCGTAATCCTTATGAATAATTTTGTTAGCCCCCTAAAGAGATTTTCTCAGTTTAGCACAAAACTTATTCGCGTGAAGGCAGTTAGCATGCAGAGGGTATAACTGGCGTCCTGCCGCTTTCAAAGCTTGGAGAGCATCCAGACCAGTTTCACATCACAGGAAAGCTTAGCGTTCCCCCACCTACCCCAAGTGGTTTGATTTCGCTCCGACCAATAGGAGCGGCACGGGAAATTTACTTTCAGAACGCACTCTGTAAATTTTGATGAGAGTAATTTTCAGTATCTAGTAAGTAGGATCGATTAAGATTTGAAGAAATGTTTAAAAAGTTCTTTCCGGAGAGCATCTTCAATAGCTACATTCCTTTGGAAAATGCTAAATGCTGTATTCTTGAAGGCGAATACAGCTTAATTAATAGTTTATATCGACTAATTATCAATTAATATTAATATTATAGCACTGTTTAGATGAAGTAGAATCTACAAACCTGTTTGTCTCCTTCTCCTGCGAAGACAATCTTTTCACCATCAACAGCTCCTTTCTGAACATGTACTTGGAGGACTTTCTGTTCCTCGACTATTTTCCTTCCTTGGCAGCTTGTGCATTTGTCTTTCTCGTTAATTACAGTACCTAACAACATTGAAAGATTAATTTAAAAGAACTGCTTTATAATTTGTTGAATATATTTCATTATATTTCCAAAAACAAAAATATATATCATTGCTAAGATTGCACAACTCAGATTTACATTCTCATTAGAGACTAATTATAAATACTTTAGATCTGTTGGAAAGAACTAACTGCAATCCTATTTCAATCTTGAGCTCTATCCAGAAAATGACGTAAGGTCATTGAGCTCTTAAACACAGTAATATCCACTGATATATAGGTAACATTCTTGTGGCTGGTATATCTCCACAGCCTTCAAGGTCCAATTAGTCAATCACATAGACAGAAATCATAATTTTTGAAAATGATTAAAAAGCTTAACAATTAAAATAAATAAATAGTTTTTAACCCTGCTAATTTCTGGTTCAAGCTAATACTGAGTGTTAAGAAAATTGTTATTAGAATATGAGTAAAAAAACTAGCAGGATTTGAAATTAAATGTCATATTTATGGACTTCTCAACTCCCAAGTTGAATTATTTTAATTTTTTTTTGTCAGCGCAAGAACCTTTACTAGAGAATATTGAGTTAAATAAAAGCAAGCAAACCTTCTCCGTTGCAGTCATTGCACTTCATTCTGATTTCTTGTGTAAGCCTCGCTGCAATTTGTTGATGTGCTACTTTAAAACGACGTCCATTGCAGCCTTTGCATGTGATTAGCTGTCCGGACTTCGAACCACGCCTATTAACAAGACACATCAAACATGTACAAGGTAAAGCTGGAAATGTTTGTAAACAAAAAAAGGCATTCGTAAATTAGTGTGTAGTCTAAAGACTTCTTTACCGCAAGAAAATTTTATAAAATAAATAAAGTCTGTCTTGCAAAGCAGCATTACTAAGCATACTCCTTAGTAAGGTATTTAGTTTTTGCCGGATTCCTGAAGAATGTGCTTAAAATAACTAATGTAAATAGAAAATAAACAAATAGTTTTACTTTTTTTATATTTGTAATGAATAACTCATTACTAAATTTATTTAATTTTGTCCTTGGAACCTTAGCAGGGTTTTATTTCATGAATTATCAATACAGTCCTATGCCGAGCTTGGCCAGCATAAACAACCCCCTAACATTACTCCGTGTTAAATGTTTGGCACCATTAATTCTTCAACACTTATATAAAAGAAAATTACAAAAATTTCCCTCTCAGCTTGAAAATACCAATTTAAAAGGTTGCTCAAACTGACCTCTTTCATAAATGAGGGAGGAAACTGAACCATCTTCCTTAGAATAGTACTTATTGTATAGAATTAGTAGGTTCTTACCCATTGCATGGTTTGCAAGGAATATTCCTTCTCAGCTGGAGTTTTGTTGATTTTCCGTTATACAAATCCTCCAGTGTAACTCTGAAACAAATTTAGTCAGAATTAATTAATGCTCCTTTTCAATTACAGCTGTTTTAGATAATATAATGAATAACTTGAGATAGATCATGCAGTTCAGTTACGCATGTGTGAACTTTAAATATATTTCCCCATTTCAATGGACAACATGCCATGTGAAACACTAGAATCTGATTATGTATTGTTTAGGATAATAGAAAGCTTTGAGAGGTCAAGCAAGGCAGAAAGCGTTTAATGTTTATCAATACTTAGGCAAAGCTAAGGCTGAAAACAGTTTAAGCTGGACATAAATTGGAGTTATGCCCTGGAAATATAGGCCACGCCCCTTTCCTTTTAAACTGCACGATATATCTGAACAATCTATACATTATAATATTTTTAAATATGGGCTACTACTGGTTGCTATTCTTTATAAACTTTCATATGAATTAGAAGGCTCTTCATATCGATGAAAAATATCTACCCAAAGCAAGATGATTCGAAAAACCAGTGTCTTAAAATTTGGTGGCCACACATGCTAATCACTGACACAGGGAGGCTCTCTGTGCTTAAGGTTGTGGGGCCCATTCTCACTAGGAGTATAGATTTTTCGTTAAAAAAAAAAAAAAAAAAAAAAAAAAAAAAAAAGTGGTAAACTGACAATATTATGTAAAAATGGCCAATTCATTTAATAGTTACGAGCTATTTTATGACCTTCAGAGAAACAACGTAATCTACAGTAGAGGGATGATTCATCCTTATCTTGAGAATTTTTTTTGCAATTCCGTATAATTTTGTTAATGTTCTTTTATTTTTGAACATGTCACCATACATTTACTGACTTTTTCCCAGTTTCCTCAGCACTGCCTGAAGAAACCGCGTTTATAAGAGACCTCCTTAAAGAGTCTGCTTCTTCCTTCACTTCGTTATTTAGACATATACTATTCTAGTATTATCACAAGCAATATCTATTTATCTCATTTTTATATCAAGGTTCTGTCCTTTTTATTTTATAAATTTAATGTGTATGCTCGCTGCTGCCTCTGCTCTCTTTACTACATCTGTATATTTCTACCTGTCCACTTACAAACAGAACACTAAATTTTCTGAACACTTTTAAATGAAAATCCCATTGGCAATACACAATAGGTAATACTTTCTGGCCACAAAACGTAGTAGAAATATAGTAAATAAATTGGAAAACATCAAATGTCTGTTAATAAAATATTTTATTCTAACCCTTCCTTACTCCAAACGTAACAAAAATTTCAACATATTAGTTTATGAAAGTAGAACATGCAGAAAATGTTTCAACTGAATCCCATAATTCTAAGTACCAAAATCAAAGACAACAAAAAGAACCGTTCGAATAATCGAAATCAATTACTTTAAAGTTTTAAGCACTTATTTCTTTGATTGACATCGCCTAATCAAAACTTTCATCAGAACCTTTTTTGTAGAGCATTTAGTAAGCTTTCTAATGGTAATCTTCCGTTTGCCAAGATTCTCAACCTTTTTCGAGATATTAAGGAAAGTATACAAAGTTACCAAAACTTTTTATGTCTGTTAATAAAATATTTTATTCTAACCCTTCATTAACTCCAAACGTAACAAAAATTTTAACATATTAGTTTTAATGAAAGTAGAACATGCAGAAAATATTTCAACTGAATCCCATGATTCTAAGTACCAAAACCAAAAACGGTATTCAAAAATTATTTTTCCAATTTTCTCGAAAACGGTTAAAGCTATTGCCTTGAAAATGGTTTCATTCGTTTTCCTAGCCCAAGAAGCCTATAAAACGAGTACTTACAAGCTTATGAACTCAAAAGCGTAAGTGTTATGATTTTTTTTTGCACGAATTTCGCCCCAAACGCCATCTTCCAGTGGGCGGATTCTGCTGGTTAACGAACTTGACCTTTCAAATTAGACAAAAGATTTTTGTACCAAATTTCATCAAAATCGGATCATTACTCTCTGAGCTATGCCACAAACAGACAAATATATATATATATATACACACACACACACACAAATTTGAACCACTGTCATTTTCGGTCTCTAGGGGTTCTGAAACGCAAAAGTTTCTAGTCGGCACTTCCGGATTGTTTCATGAGATCAACCTTATAAGCGGGGTTCCTCCCTATGAAAGGAGGGAGGAACCACGCTAAAAAAAAGTATCAAATTTATCTTTTAAATATGTACTTTTAGATTTGCTTATTATTTTAAAATGGTATATAGCCAGTTTCATTGATCAAGAACAAAAATAATACCCCACAGGTGAACATTACATTTTAGCTTAAAGAGTAATTCAAGGAAATGCACAATCGAAATAGACCAATCTTGCTTGCTTATTTTCACAACTTATCTTTATTTGAATAATTAAAAAAAATCTGTGACGCAGGAGCAAATCTAGCACATTACTCAGAAATAGAGAAGTGTACTCTGCACGCCTGAATGAATTGTTTGGGATAGCCAATATAAATACAAAAAAATCCCTCAGCGGGCCAGCTGTCGTGGCATATTTGACACTTAACTAAATTGTAATTAATTCACTAAAAGTATATCATTTCAAAAGTTTCTTCCCTTCATTATATTTTGTTATACATGTTAGCTGAAATAACTATACAAGAGGAAGACTTGGGCCTTGATGGAAATTCTTTTCAAAGCCATCGGTCCTGAAAGTGTTTTAAGAGAGACCCTCAATTATAATAACAACGCAAAACAACCAAGGTCCTAAGTTTGACACCTTAAATTGAACATAATACACAGTAAATCCTTCTAATAAACTGATTCTGTCTTTTGGTTTTTTTTTTTATTACACATTCCTCATTGATTGGGGATCAAGTCAATGGAGTTTTGGAGTTAGCGGGAACTATGGATATTTTAAGAGCTAACTCAATAGCTGTATTATCTTGGCATGAGCTAAAGGGAAATTAAAGACTTGAACATAAAAACTTCATTAACAGGAAAATTCTCTCAGAAATATTTTTCAAACTGTCTTTTTCCATTTCTGGACTATTCAAATTTTTGTTTTTATAGAAGACAATAAAATAGGTAGAAATTACTAGGTTATCCATTGGTGGTTTGCTATTAATAATGCATTGTTATTAGATTATATAAAGTGCATGTTCAGTAGTTACCGCAATGAATGTAGAGTGTCATCTCCTTTGCGTGGACCTCGTTGTTGCCCACCGAACATACTAAATAACTGCGAGAAGAGATCAGGACCCATCATCCCGCCATCAGACATACCTCCTCCTTGGATACCTTCGAGTCCGTAAGTATCGTACACTTCTCTTTTACGTTCATCTGAGAGTACTTCATATGCAAACGAAATCTCTTTGAATCTATCGCCCGCTTGGGGGTTTTTGTCTGGATGGAATTCCTTAGCAAGCTTCCTATAGGCCTGGAAAATCGAACGGCTTGTATTAGAAAACAGAATTAAAGAAATGAAGACCTTGTCATAAGCTCAAATTAACTCTTATATTCCTCTTGGGACGGCGTTGCCTTGGGTGGCCTTAGGTTAGAAGCTTTCCATCACCATATTACGATTAGATTATGAAAACTTTACATTCTATAAACATTGTATTTAAATTTTACATGCTTAAAAAATGTTGAAAGATATATCAGAGAATGCAAAAAATACTACAAATATTTGTTCAATACAGTAATATTTTTTAACTAATTAACCTCTTTGATTCATTTGCAGGAACAAGAATTTACATATTAAAGATTGTGACATAGGCTAGTATTTCTTAGTACGGCAAAACAAATACATGATGTGTCTGAGCAGCCATCAACTCAGGCAAAGCAAGTACATGAAATAATATGGAATACATAGTGTAAATAAACTACCACGCTGAATGGATACTGCCAACGTAAAAAAAAAAAAAAAAAAACAAGGAAAAAAGTACAAAAATGTCCAAGCCGTTTAGAGATATTATTCAGTAAGTAAAATAAGTTAAAATATAAAAGAGCTTTTGCTTGACAGGAATTCCTTTCGTTTGCAAAGATTTTCAAATACTTTCTGTTCCAAGGACATAATGTAACTTATAAAGAGACTAAGTTCACACATAGGGTTCCAGTTCAAGGAGTTAACTCTTCAAAACCCAGTAGTAACATGTTCCAACCACTCACTGGACTTTCAAATTTTTGCTCGCTAACTATTACAGAGGAAAATCACCTTTCAAAAACAGCCAATGAAAACAAAAATAAAGAAAGGCTTTATTTACAATGAACACATGACTGCTTTTCCAGAGCTTAGCAGAGAGAAAAGAGGATTCACTCTTTTGTATTACCTTCCTGGTAATCATAGATTATCAAGATAGATAACGGTAATTTTTTTTTTAAAGATAGCTTTAATAATAGGCATTGTTTTCATTTTATTGCCATCATGACATACATGAATTATCTTCCTACTTATCATGTTTATGAAGTACACAACTGGTAATTTATAGTTCTGTGGAATTTGTTCTTTAAAGGAGAACTTCATCATCTTGTAAGACCAAAACTATCATTGCCTGCTTGAATATTGAATAACCACAAACAGTTTTGTCCTTGAAGACACAACAGAATACATTATGTCAGTCTATAGACTCAATGACAGACAAAACTGGAAGGAATAAGATAACTAAAAGTTGTCCAGTGACTAATATTGTCTACAAGGGCTACCTCGAAAATTAATGAAAGCTCTTAGAAATAATCCAAGATGCATTTACATAGAAAATAGAGGAATAGAAAGGGAAACAGCAAGTTCAAAACTCAAGCACTTTCATTTTCAAAATTAAATGACAGGGGTTAATAATGGCTCCATTGTAGTAAGAAGGTCAATGTGAAGAAGCTGCCAAGATCAGGGGCACATTTCTTATAATATAGAAACTGATTGTAGTAATACTATCTAACTTGTTACTTCATACCAGACAAAAATAATGTAAAACAAACATTCCTTTGGCCAGAAGGGAAATGAGATACCTTAATGCAATGGAAACAAACACAAAATTTTTGTAGAATATATATAAATAGATGGTTTTTTTTTCTAAAAAAAAAAAACTTACCTCTTAATTCTTCATGTAACAAAAGGCACATTCATAATCTCAGGATAATTATTAATATTTCTAGGTAAAACAAGTATTAAAAAAACTAACTTCTTTATCATAATTATAAAGAAAACAACTCAAATGGCGATTCATTGTAAGCTTCCACAAACAAGAAGGAGAACAAATAGGTTCCCATGCTATTTAATTTATGTAAATTATTTTCATAAGTTACATATAACTAATATTAAACAAGATTATGGCATTCTCAAAGTAAAAAACAGAACACGTATAAAATGGCTTAACTGGAATAAGAAAAACAATTACATTTCTCTCTGCTCATGTAACAATATTTATTAAAGAGAAACTATTTTGAATGATTACAAATTAACATTGAAATAGCTCATGTCAATAAAAACCTTAGGTAACAAAAGAAACTTCCTAAGTGAATAAAAAAAACGGATTTAATTACAGAGTGTAAAATCTGGGCTAGTTTTCACAAAAGAACAAGAAAATAACAACGCCGCTGTTACAAATGCCATTTAATATCGAAATAATAAGCAAGGGTAAAACAAAGGACACAAAACAAATCAAAGATATTAATAAAATAGTACATATTAAGAGTTAACTAGGATAATTTAAACAAAAATAGCCTTAAAGGAAGATTTTTATAACTACCTTTTTGATTTCTGAATCAGAAGCATTTCTGTGGACACCTAAAACATCATATAACTTAGTATCTGCCATAATTTCTGTAACTGAAAGAGCTGAAAAGAGCAGGAGTCCATCAACAACACATGATCGAGAATTAGTTTCGATCTAGTTACCTCAGAGAAATAATTTTATTATCGAACGTATTAAAGTTATTAAATCTATGTAAAAAAAATTAAATTGCATTTTCTATTAATTTTTATGTTCGTCATATGATATGATTTGAAATGATTCTAGTGGCACGCAATTCAAATGGCTTACGTTTTAAGTCTTGACTGTTGCGGTACTTGGTTGCGAGTTGTTCGGGAGGCGGCGTCATTATTGTCTGTTGACTGTAAACACTATCGGATTTTGGATTCTCTGCACAATTACTATAGGTTTTTTTTATTTAGACAATGAGCGTCGAAGAGGATGTAATGAAAATTCAAAAGAAGCTCACCAAAATGGCCTCAGGGGACGGTGTAGGTTAAAAAACCCAGATTTTACATTTTGCTAACACTGCATTCGGCTTTGTGTATTGTGGAGAATTCTATTCCTGGACATTCTAAGTTAGGCTAAATCTTTGCTTTACAAAAAGCTATTACTTCTGATAAACCACTGTTCATAAGTATTCTTATATTAAATTGTCTCCTTTAAAATCCCTGCTAATTAATTTTTTTCTGTTCATTGATAAGGCCATTGCAGTTCTTGCTTCTATAAGCCATACATATACTTTTCTTTTTTGTCTACATTATTTGTTTTTGGATTTTAGGGCCAAGAACAAGCATTGGAACTGCTAAAAGCGCTACAGAGTTTGCCTGTTAATCTTGAAATCCTGACTAAAACTCGAATCGGAATGACTGTGAATTCTCTGAGGAAATCTAGTAATGACGATGAAGTCATTAGTCTATCAAAAACACTCATTAAAAATTGGAAAAAATTTTTGGGTAATATTATTTGTTCAGAAAATAAACTAAATTTATTTCTGCTGATCATGAAGTTTTGATTGAAGACAACTTATAATTATCTTATGGGGAGGGTTGAATGAATAACTATATTGGAGACAGGCTAATGCCTTGCTAGAGATTTTGGTCTCCCCATACCCTGCAAAAGTGCGAGATACTTTTATATACATATGCGCACATATATATATATATATATATAAATATACAGATATACATATAAATACACTCAACGAAAAATATAAAACTATAAGTTTTTCTTTGAAGATCTTGCACCAAAATAGTATTTTGCTTCCCACTTCATTTCTGTATGACATTTTTCAATTCGATTTCCATAATAGTAGTTTCAATTTCATTTTAATTTTTTGTTGAGAAAATGTCTTTAAACTTGATTTTTGTATTAGGTAGATTCTGCTGGAATAAATGTTATATTAAGCTCTCAAAGATTTAATTGATTATAAAATGATTCAGAGAACATATATTTATTAAAGTAAGTTCTAATGTGAAATAAATTCTGGACAGTAAATTTCATTCTTTGAGCAGTCGTCATTACAAAAATATATTTTTATGGATATTTATAAAAAATAAAAAAAATGCTACTTTTAAATTAGAAAAACACTTAGACATTATCAAATCTATACTACATATTACAATAAAACAATGAAGTTAAAAGAGCAACTTTATAAACAATATTTTTTTATTAATTATTGAGAAGAAATAGTCGACCGTTGAGATTAAGGTGTAGATTAATGGGTTCGGCCATGTGTTGAATAAAAACGACATTTTATAACTTAAATGAGTTGTATTTCTGCCAACATTTTGGCTTGAGATGCAAGACTTCTTCAGGGCTATGGAGAAGAGAGAGAAATGTTCCGTTTCCGTAGGCTATATTTCTCCTGCCGAAAGATTGTCATAAATAAAACTAATTTTAGTTATAAAAAGTAGTTTTTATTCGCCACATGACCAAACCCCGATGATCTACACCTTCTTTTATTAATTATGAATTAAAAAATACTTTTATTTTAATTATGGAGTCTCTTACATTTTTTCGTTCTTCAATAGCACTCATCTTAAAGGGAAAAATTACTAAATTATGTATATTGTCAATAAATATTTAGCTAGTAATATTTTTAGAAATTTTGAATTCTGCTTCCATGGTTCAATATTTTTGGGGCTGCTAATTCCATAGTCACTTTTATAATTGAAGGGGTCGAGGCAAAATAGTGCCAATCAACAGTTTTAACCATGCTTGACTTTAGTTGCTATCTGTTGGCTATTATGTGGGACTATCAGCCTATGATGCTGCTACTAAGATATGAGTACAAAGTGCTGTGTAAGCTACTTAATCTTGCTGCTCTTAACCACTTAAACTGATAGTACCACATAATATCCAACATATTGCAGCTACAGTTAAGTTTTATTATTAAAAATGTTGCCTGGCACTATTTTACTCTGACCTCTTCAATTAATGTATCTATCCTCTTTAACATATGATGTACATGTTATGCAGTTTCATTAATTGTTATAAATGGATGTAAAATAGTAAGTTAATAAATACCGCGCAATCCGTGTAAGGTTACAAATAATTTTAAGCTAAAAGTTAAGGATTTTTCTTTTTATGTGAAATTATTGTATTTTTAATGGGCATGAAATTTGCATTTAAAGTCATGAAAGTGGCTTTCACAAAAGTAGTAGACACCCTGATCTTGAAAATGTTTATGTCGCCTTGTTAAATGAAAGTTGACCATTCGAAAACTTAATAAATTTCCTACAAAAACGTTTCTGTGTAAAGTTTGATTTGGACACATTAATATAAGGAACAATGCTAGAATTTTTGAAAGTATAGGTTTTGTTCTTAGCTTTATATATTCTAGAAGTTAAGCTTTATATGGAAAAGCGCTCTTTTGCGTCAAACTGTCAGCACGTGTAATTATTACACTTATGTCTTTGATAAGATAAGGCATAATTGGGACTCGGAGGAAACGTTGGATTTTCAGAAAAAAATATATTTTGAACGATTCAGCATGCTCTCTGGCAGCCTTATCCATGGTTACCTAAACATTGGGCCTTCCTCCATCCCCTAGCTATTTGTTGAAGAAGAATACTGTCAAAGAGCAAGCCAAAACAAAACGGTTGAAATAATTTTTTTCTGAAAATACGATGTTTTCTCTTCGCCAAATCCCAACACCCCCTCTTCCTTGTCTTCTTATCACGACGGCTAACTATCTGCCTCTCATTAATGCCCTTAGGAGGAGCTAATATGGGAAAGGAGACTGGAACTCCGCCCAGTTCGTCAAAGAAGCCCAAATCCAAAGATGATAATAAAAAGGATGACGATAAGAAGGAAAAAGATAAGGCGAAGCAGACTTCGTTCCCACCAGTAAATACGACCGATGCTGTAAGGTTAAAGTGCCGGGAACTGCTCCTCAACGCTCTTAAGACTGATCTGCAAGGTAATGTATCCTGGTTTTAGGCATCTACTTTCATTTTCTCCTCTGAGCTTGTAATTTTCCTTTATAAATATTTATATATTTAAATATCCTAAAAGGAGGCTCGGTGGCCATGAGTGCTAAGGCTTATACACTCCGGGTCAAGAGTCGTGGATTCGATCCCCTCTAGGGGTGATGGTTTTTCTTTGGAAAAAAGAATAGGCATCTGCCCTATCCTGGCTAGAAAAGGGTGGTTACCTACAGATAAACTGTCCTAAAATTCTGAATTAATTATAAATAGACGTTAAAATGTAAATAATTATTTAAAATGAGTATATTTATTCCAAATGTAATAAAATTATCCCACATGTTGGTTGGGCCATAAACTTAGTGATTAATTTAATATTGATAATTAATTATTATTATTTAAATTTTAACGTCCATTTATTATTAACTAAGAATTTTAGGACGGGTTATCTATAGGTTAGTGGGAATCGAACCCATGACCCTTTGGCAGAGAGTGTTAAGTGCTCACGCCTTAACACTCACGGCCACCGGACGCCCGATAATTAATTAAATTAAATAGAATTGAATATTTATTTAGCATAAAAATCTCGGGTTGTAATAGGTTCCAGCAAATTAAAACATTAATCATGAATTTCCAAAGTATCCAAAATGTGGTTAACTATAATAATCTTACTATTGTAAGATTATTAGTAGTATCCCGTTATACTATATGTTATTTATCAATTGATAAGTAATCAAAGTGCAATGTTTCTTGACACTGGGGCACTCCGGACCAGAGACCACAAAAAGATAACCTAGAGATCGCCCGTTATCTATAGGTTACCACTAACAGGAGTTTAACTGGTACAGGTTAAAATTCGTTGTCAATAATAAATGTACGTTAACATTTAAAAAATTATGTTTCCAAGATGTTATTTGGAAATACCCATTATATCTGCGAGCATTACCAAGAAGTGCTCTGACTGGGGATACTGATAGGTGAGGACGCTGTGCAGGATATTATTATGTGGGTGTATATAGGAAATAATTTCGGAGGGGGGCTGGGACCATTTCTGGGGTATGGAATACTAACAATTTAGAACTTGGAATAGTTTTAGGCAACTAAACAGCTATTACACCCAAAATAAAATACTTTTTATGAGCTAAGTGATCTTATTTAATTAATTTTTAAGGGTATTCTGAAACATTTTTACTATCAAACCTAAATGTGGGGGGGGGGCTGCAGCCCCCCCCTTATATACGCCCAGGTATTATTACCTCAGATAGACCATCACCAGGTATAATGTAAACTCTATGAGGGACAAAATCACAGTCTATTTCTAGTAATTCAAGTTCTGCCATCATAGTTGAAATTAACCACAATTCAAAACAATACTATGAAATAGATAAAGTACAATAACAGCTGTTCTGTCATCGTCCTAGCAATGCATGCTGCCTAGGCTTGGCTGCTCTAACCAACTAAAACTTCAGACCCCTTTAAAAATACTTAAAAATTTGAATATCAAAAAATCCTTTCTTAGTGAGTGTTTTCATGCTATAGAGAGTGTCCATACAAAATTTCAGATTTTTCTGTCAAGTGGTTTGGGCTGGGTGACGATAGGTTATTGAGTCAGTGAGTGAGTGGTATTTGACAAATATATAGTAGATATAAATATATATTAGACAACAAAATTTACCTTTTATCTGTAGGCGCATTCAACCGTAATAAAGACCTCAATAATATACTTGGTCCTGCGTTCAATTCCTCTCAGGTTGCACCTATCATGCATTGAAGACTCAACATCACTGTTTAACATAAGCTTCCTTAAGGGCGGGGGGGGCAGACTGCTTACACATTAGACTTCGACTGACAATAGAGAGACTGTTCTGAGGAAGCGACTGTGAGAGACTGACTAGTGGACGACTGACTAGATACAGTCCCACTGCAGCCTCCGATTGGATGGAGATGCCTTCTTGATAGAATGAAGGAATATTTGTTACATCTACATTCTATATTACTATGGAAATAATAAGATTCAACTCGTACTTTATTTAAATCAAATTTATTTATGTTGGAGTTGTCACAGCAATATGTAAACAATAACATTTTAATATGTTTCCTCTCTCTCACATGATATATTGCCTCTAAAAACCAAATTGTTCAACCAAGTTGTTCAAATTGTTGAGTATATAAATAAACTTAGCAGAGTCCTGATAATCTGAACTAATTGAGACTGAACCCTGTTCAGTAAACAAAAATTCAGATCACGCGGATTTTTTTTTTTTTTTTTTTCATATAATGTGATATATTAACTTAATGAGGCGTATTAAATGCCCAATGTGTTAAGAATTAAAGGTGAGAAATTATGTATTCTAGTACTGCACTGCACTATGACCGTGATGGACGGTAAATTGATATGGAGGCCGGAATGTACAAACGGATAAACATTGCTTCCTCAAGCTGTTTTAGTTCGTCGCTTAGCGAGAGGAAAACACTAATGACTATTACTAAGCTAATTATATTTAGATCTATGCTTACAAACTCTAATGAAATTTACATGAACCTAATGCAATACAAATACAAATTCATTATTGAAAGTTATATTGTGTAAAGTTACAAGTTTAATTACGCTTTAATTTTTTGTCGAATTGAATACACATAGGTCATGGAGAAATCCATGTTATTATGTAGCTAAATATCTCCAAATAATAATCTGTTTTCTTTATAACTTTCCACTATTCCATAAGTTCACAATACTGTATAATGAGGCAAGTTTTTTTCTACAGAACAAGATGGGATTGCAGTGGACGAACTTGCAGAAGAATTAGAAGAAGCTATTTATCAAGAATTTAAAAATACAGACTCTAGGTACAAAAATCGTGTTCGATCAAGAGTAGCGAATCTAAAGGACGTAAAAAACCCTCAGCTTCGATTGAACTTCTTAGCAGGTGCAATTACAGCCCAGAAGTTAGCTGTTATGACTGCTGAGGTTAGTTATTATTTTCATATTTTCTTCTTAGTTTTCAATTTTTATTATTCTATTAATTTAATTTTAGCATTTTTTTTAAAACTTCATCCTCTTCTCCAAAAAGTGGTCACAAAGATGAGTTGTAGATATTGTAGAGGGGATTATTGTCTAAATGGTGGGGGTTGGAGAGATAAAAGACAAGCAGCACCAGATGGATGTGTGATCATCTGATCAATAAAAACCTGTATCAAAAAAGCCTACAGAAAGGTTAAGGGAGTGAGGAAACACGCTAATGGGGTGAAATGTAGTGTGCTGGAAAAAATGCTAAAGGGGAGAAAAGTAGTGTGCTGGAAAAAACGCTAAAGGGGAGAAAATTAGTGTGCTGGAAAAAGAGCTAAAGGGGAGAAAAGTTGTGTGCTGGGAAAAAGCAAACTGGATTGAATACCCGATGGTAAAGGGATGGTCCTTGTTAACTCTTACTATAGCCTCTTAAGATAAACCCACCAGTTCAAATGTGCATGTGCGAATGTCTGGGCGCACTCCCCTTCTGTTCCGCCATTTGCAAAGCATTTTAATATGGTTATAAAAGGGACTTCTTCCCGCTATTTTTACTGCCTCTCAGAAATATAGGCCCCGCCCATTCCCTCCATCCCCCCCCCAATTACTCCATCTAATTGAACAGGCTATAGTTCACTCTTCTCCTTGTACTCTAGAAAATTTTAACACCTTTGTAACTCAGGAATCGGAGGAGGCAACAAAAATGAGACGTCAAGATTTTCTTGTACTGCACTTTTGTTTTTTGACATGATAAGGAGCGAATGCTTTTGCCATGTCGTGACTTTCGAAAATTTGACCATTAAGGACCAAAGAATCAGATATGAAGCTCTTTTTTTATGATAGCAAATGCTTATTTTTAGAGAAAGTTGATTCCATTCATAAGCTTGTATCTTAGGATGCTGTGCATATATTGGGGAGGGGGCAAAAGTGACAGAACGGGAATTTTGTTATAACTCCTTTATTTTTCACTAAATCATTGTGTCATTTTGATCCTCACAAAATGGCTTTTCTTTTGGTTGCTGTAAGTGCAACAGTTAGTCTGTAAGGATTTTTTTTGTCAACAATTTTTTTTTTATTTTGTAGCTTCCACGATACAGAACTGTTCTCTCTCTCTCCTCCATAGCCCTGAAGATGGCTTGTAATTCAAGCCAAAATGTTAGTTAATAAATATTATTATGAATATTACTCATATTAATTTTAAAATGTAGTTTTATTTTACACATGACCGAACCCCCGATCATCTACACTTTCTCTTTGTTGAATTAGATTAATTAATTTAGATCTACGCTAATGTCCTAGACGCAGATGCCCTGTGAAAAAAATAAATACATTTTGATAAAAATAAATTTACTTTTATTCTGCAGGAAATGGCCAGTGATGAAATGAAAGCTCTTAGGAATAAGTTTGTGAAAGAATCCATAGATGACGCACAATTAGCAACAGTCCAGGGAACAAAAACAGACCTCCTCAAATGTGCCAAATGCAAGAAACGAAATTGTACCTATAACCAGGTGTGTATCAGATTTTTTTCTCGCATACGTATTTTCGTATATTCATATAAGATGGTGTGTACATTTGTTGCTGTTGGAATTTGATGGTGCTCTTAAAATGTTATAACCATTAGATGCCCTGAAAGTCCTAGTTGTTCTGATATTTTTTTATGTATTTGTATGGTTGTGCTCTAATTACCAAAAAAATAATCAAGAGATTCCACTGTTTGACATTATTAATTTGATTAATTTTGTCTATCATTATTTTCAATGTGCTGGGAAAATTAATATAAGGATATCTGTTTTCTATCATTCATGTAATATTTTTTTAATGTTTGATGTATCCCCCCCCCCTCCCAGGTTCAATGCTTAAGATACTGACACTTCAAAGATTTCCTTCCAAAACTCAACAAAATCGCGTTTTTCATATTTTCTGGACAGCTGTCTTCTATTGTTTTGTTTTTGGTTTTGATGTATCTTAACAGTTTTCATATCAAACATTGTTTATTTCAAAGACAGATTTCAACTGTCCATACCTCTCTAATTATTTGATTCTTTCTTTCAAAATTACCAACACTTCTATTTGTATAAGGAATAAACTCCTTGACTCTATTTAGTCCTAAATGTAAAAATAATGTTGTTTATATATCTTCGGGATGTTTTGGAATATCAGAGATTTTTGATTACAGATTTTCTGTAACTGTGTGGATGTGAGGTAGATATTTGAAAGAAAGGCTCTTGGCTCTTCCTCATAGAAAGTGCAAATCTTCGCTAGGCGTTGGAGAATGTAATTTTTGAATCAGCTCAACTTGAGACTCTGATGTAATTTCTTAATATTTAAATTTAAAGTATCCTTGTACTTAATGAAAGATTTATTGCGTTTAAAAAACTCACTGATCCATTGCAATTAGGGTTTTTTTTTTAAAGAGGTTGGATCACTGTTTCCTTTATGATGAAATAGTTGCAGCTTACATTTTCTCATTTGTTGTCATTCTTAGATATTAGGAACCTATGGTTTTTTATTGTACACTTCGGCTCAGCATTTCTGTTTTGTAGTCTCAATAATCCGAACAGCTCTTTTTTTTTTTTTTTTTTTTTTTTTTTTTTTTTTTTTTTTTTTTTTTTTTTTTTTTATAAATCGTAGACCAGCATAAAAATTTAAATTTGATTAAGTACTAAAATCAACAAGAAAGGACACTGTTTCTGAATTTCACTGCGATATTGACACCAATAAACCAATACGATATGAAGCATATGACTTCAATAAGGAAATATCTCATCTTACATTTCCTCTCATAGGAAGGAGATATCCCATCAATAAAATATATAAAAAAACTCAAAGATTTAGCGTTTAACCTCTACGTGGCTTAGCACTGGGCAGCCGAATATGCCTTAGTAGCGCAGGGATCGACTAGCTGGGCACACTCCACAAGGTTCTAGCCGTCTTTGTCTTCTTTGAGCCATACCTGACTTTATTTTAATTCTCACCTGAATTTTAGTACATTGAGTAATGTTTTTAATAAAAAGGCACTTGCAAGTTATCTTGTCCAGAGCTTGGAGGAGCCGGGTATTGAAATGCTAGATATCTTGCCCGAAGCTTGGAGAGGCTGTCTCCTCCTTCAAATAACTCGTTGAGAGACTGGAGAGGGTGCAACTTGGGATTCTGTTATGAAATAACAGTAGGGAAGAATAAATTATGACTTCAGCATTAAAAAACGCCATGATCTATTGAGTTTTGAAAATCATTTTCTTTACCAGTATATAGAGGACATTTTGAACTTTTAAGATCAACTGTTATCTCAAAATCGTAAAAATAGTGATGTGTCTTGTTTTGATTTAAGACGCCTCAATTCATTGTTGTTTATCCATTTTCAAAGAGTCATCATAAGATGCAAAATATACTTTTTTTTTTTTTTTTTCTATGCCTTTTAACCCTTTAACGGGCAGAGATGGCTTAAGCCGTCGTAAGTTCAAAAATTCGTTTGCGGCGCCGATTCTAGCAGCTTGTTGCTCTAATTCATACCCTGGGACTGTTAAAACTATTTACAACCCTTCCACCTCTTTCTACCCCTTGGCAGCCTACATAGCGTCTTACGGCACCTAGCGTACCCAAACTCCCCCACCCTCTCAAGCGTTATCAGTGATTTCCTTCCACAGAAGCACATCTATCTTCAACAATGTACGTGAAAAAATCGTATATCTATATGAAATACTATTTTGCTTGTTACTTTATCTCTCTAGAATATGTTGCTAGGATGTTATTGATAATTGTTTAGACGAAAGTGTGGGTTTGTGGTGTAGTGAGACAGGATATGCGTTAAATATGGATATTTACACTGAGAAGAGTGAGAAACCACATCCTAATTTAATTTAGGCCTAGGAGAACGGATTGTTTTTATCATAGTTTATTTATTTCCTTACTGCTTTATGTAATTATAAATGTCTCAAAGAGTAAAAATATTTCTTCGCAAATTTTAATTTGAGTAAACGGGCTAATGATCCAATTTAGTAGAAATTCAGAAAATAAGTAAGCAAAGAATCCAGAGACCAAGACAACTAACACTGTAAGAAATCCCATTATAGGTGTGAAAGATCGTGGCCTCAATGTGGGAAATGCCTAGACCTGTGTCATGCGGGTTTGCATTCAAGTACACAATAGATAGACCCTTAAAGCGCACAAACGGCTCAGGCCGTTTAAAAACAAAAAAAAAATGAGAAAGTTTGATTTTGCAATAAATGGGCTATGGGGTATGTTTTAGCAACCAAAAGGAGTCATTTTTTTGCATGAGTTGTTTTTTAATTTGTTTTCCGATGATTGCGCCTTAAAGGGTTAAGCATAAGACAATAAACTGTTGTGACAGTTTCTGTACAACTTTTTCTTTGTTGTTTCTGTGTGAAAATCATTAATTTCTCAAAATCATTTAGGCCCACTCTCTCTAAATTACTTTTATACTTCTGAATAAATATTTACTTATATTTTTTCTTTTATGTGGTAACAAAAAAAAAAATTACAAACTATTAATTTATGCATTTATCCATTCCAGAAAGAGTGATGTAACAATATAAGTGTAGGGCAATTGACTTTGCGTTATTTTGGAATCTACTGCAATGATTTTATCAACTGGAATCAAATAATCAAGTACTCTTTTTTTCTGTTGCAGGTTCAAACGAGGAGTGCTGATGAACCTATGACCACCTTTGTTTTGTGTAATGAGTGTGGAAATAGATGGAAGTTCTGTTGAAGAAGTCCAACGCTTTGTGGTATATCTGTAAATACTTCACCAATTTGTCTCGCTGGAGACAATGATATAAATACAACTATGTATATTAAACAAGGCTCAGGATGGCCATGTACAAGCGACCCTGAAGACTTACAGCGTACAGTGTACGTTACAGTCTATTGTGTGTTTGAATTCGATTACACTTTCTCCATGGTCACTATTCATTAACAAAAAAAAAAAGAGAGTTTTTAGTTTTTGTTATAGTCATTTTGTGTTGTGATGTTTTATCGAGTTTTTAATGCTCAAATTTTCACAGATCAGTCATTAATGGTTTAATAAACTGACAACTGTGTAGCTGTGTGTATAATTCTACAATTTTATTCACTTACAATGAATCATTGTATTAAATTTATTTGTCTTTATTGGTGTAAATTATTGAATAAACCTAAATAAAACCAAGGATCTCAGTATTTTATGCTGTTCATTTTTTATCCTTTCAAACTTACAAGTTTTCTAATGATAGTGTTTTACTTTTTAGCATCGTTCCAAAGAAGAAACCTTCTCATGACATTTTCCAGATGATGATTTGAGTAGAAAGGAACATGTCTAACACCATTCTATCAAAATTTCAAGTTACTTTTTTTTCTTCTCTGGTATCATTCCTGTTTGTATTTAATCCTCAAAACATTTTAGTTAATTGATACCTTTTCAAATTCTATAGTGAGTAAATATTCTGTAAGGTTTTAATATACAAAAATTAATGAAAAACATTTTTTTTTTCGTCCATGTTGTGGTTTTTCCATTAGTCGGTCCACTTTTAACCTTTTCGATGCGAGGTGGGCTAGCTGCCTACTCTCTCAACAGGCGGATCAAACTCCCTCTCCTAGAGCGGCCGTATGCACCATTTTTTTTTGTTTTTTTTTTTTTTTACTTAGGCGCTCGTTACTAATCATCCTTTTCATGTTTATCTTATGTGAACGACGACGTATATTACTTGAAAGGATTTATTTACTACAATTTAGGTATGCAGCAAACCTACAATAACCATTAAACACAAAGTTTACTTACTTTTCTTCCCTACATTTCTCTTTCTACTTCATTCCGAATCCACTGCTTGTTTTTAGACGTGAGTCTTAAATGTAGCAATGAAAATGTTTTTTATTTATTATTATAATAAGCTACTCCTATATTATTTACAGTTTCGCTAAAAAAATGCCCTAAGAACATTTTTACCGTGCACACCTCTCACAGACGCATGTTACTTACAACGTTCAAAATTTGTATGTTACTAGTTAAGGGTGAAGCCAGAAAAGATCCCCCATACCTGCTTGAGCATTCTATACACGCTCAAGGCTACAGAGGGCTAAGAATCAAGATATACAGCTGTGGCGAGAATACTCTGGCGTCGCCTCTGAGGGACATCTTTTTCGGACGTTGCAACGAAAGGGTTAAGGGTCGAGAATTAACTAACTGGGAGTAAAAAAAGTATTTAACCACTAAACAATAAGTAATTAACAAAAATTAAAGTAATACTTTATTTATAATATACATACACTGCAAGTTTGAACTATGTTAATATTTGTACAGGGGGAAATAATTCATATAAGGAAATAGAGAATATTGTCTAAAAATCTGAAACAAATTTCTATAAGTTGTTTAAGTTAGTAATTTTGTTCAAATGATGTCTACTTTTTTAAATTTACTAATTCTTAAAAAAAAAAATTGCCAGCGCACTATTTTAGTCACATGCAGAAATAACGAGTTTGCACTACTTGTTTCCTTCTGATATCCTGTACTTTAAGGTACTGTTGACAGTTTGTTCCCTACTGAAGGGATTGTTTACTTTTAAAAAAAATATTCATTTTAAATTACGTGCCTTTATGCAATATGTGCTTAGTACATATTGTAAAGCAAAGCTGATAATTATTGAAGATAGATGATTGAAGCACATCTTGTTCTGAAATGAAGCGCTGCTAGAAATAAATTATTTTGAAACAGCAACTACTGGTCCCTTTTGTGCCACCCAGAACTCTCCTCCGTTCTTTGCCACGGTAGCACTGAAACAAAAAATACAAAAATCATCCATGTTTGTTTATATAATTCTTATAAACAATGAAGAATATTATTTTTTACCTATGTGCGAGAGTGATCCTTTGCTATTATAAAATTAATGTTATCAGTTTTCTAGATAATGCATACAATTTCTCTAACATTGTGAACTACCATTACCTTTGTATTTTTAGTAAAAGTGAAAGGATTTTAGTTGATGATTTATGATAAAAAATTGTGTATCTTTACACTCACATTATAAATAATGTTCGTTTGAAAAAGAAAGGACATTTTATTTTAACACTATAACTGCCACCCAAATTTCAAAGTGCGGCCCAATGTGTCATTTTAATGTTTTTCCAGACAACAACTCAAAAGTGAATAAATAAACTAGGATAAATATTTTTAAAAAAATTATTCGGCACATTCAGCACACCAAAACCACTTTTGTTTAAGGTCTAAAATACTTACCTTCAATTAAAAAACCATTGAAAGAAGTCGAATCTGACTGAATCACCGTGACACTTGAAATACGGCAAGCCTAACTAATTGCCAGTTGGTGTTTTTAAGCTTTTCCTCCGTTATCAAAGCCGGGGAAGTGAAAGCTAAGGGATTGTCAAACTCCTACGCTTAGTCAGGCCTGGGACACAGCGAGACAACCTTACTCTAATTATGCGTCTAACCTGGCAGTCAACGTGTTAAGTAATCAACACAAGTGGATTTGGTTTTGTCATTTCAAATGGAGCTCTTTTTCTTTAGTTTCATTTACTCTTTCTCTTTATGTATTTAATTAAACTTTGAGCCTTTGGAAAATAATAATAAATAAACTTTAATAGTGCATTACATTTAATTTTAAGTCAAAATTTTTAACATCCTATTTATAGTGACAGCTAGCTTGTTCGAATGATCTATCTATATGTTACCACTTTACTAGTAAAATCAGGGAATATGATATTTCTTTTTTTGAAAAAAAAAAACAGCGACTATCCCTTGTGGAAATAGAGCTCACTACATTAGGCATCGAGGGAAACCTCACCAATGTGAATCATGAATAGATTGTACAACAGACTGCACACAAGCAAAATAACAAGAAACACTCACCTCAGCATCGCAAATTTAAACCTGTTTTGCTCTTGTCTTCTAAGCTGTCCAAAATGTTTTAAAATTATTGATACAGCGTGATTTTTTTCTGAACTATATATATTTTTTAAATTAACGAAAGTTATAAAACACAAAGGCATTAAATGAATATATTTCATAGCACTCACATGAATTGTACTGATTCCTGGAGATCTTTAGGTGCTGTCCAAACCACGCTCACAGACTTCTTCACTGATGGGCTTGTGTGTGTTAGGGCATTCTGAAATAAGAAAGTTTCTCAAATTTTTTTTTTTCACATCATCCCTCTTAAATGAGTGTATTTTTTCATATGTGGTATAAAGTAGTTAACAAGTTATTATTATATTTTTGACCTATTTTAAAAAATAATACCATACCGCTAAACATTAAAAAAAATCTGAAGCCTTTGAATGTTAAAGCAAGACCTTCAGAGCCCCTTCTTTGGACAAACTAAATTCTGATTCATTGTTATAATTCCAGTTGCTCTTCATTCCCAAACCGTAAGTTTTGATTTCAACTTCCATGAAGAATATAAGAGTAGTCTCCATCAATTCCTAGGTTTGGATATCTGGCACCCTGTAGACCCAAAAGGAAACCCATCAATCCATACGTAAGGAAACCCACCGGTCCCATCAACTCTTAGATAAGGATCCTCCTACCCGAACCCATCAATAAATAAGTAAGGAATCCCACTAGCCCCATCGACTCTTAGATAAGGATCCTCCTACCCGAACCCATCAATAAATAGGTAAGGAATCCCACTAGTCCCATCGAATCTTAGGTAAGGAAACCCACCTATCCCATTGACTCTGCATAGCCAATTATACTAGCTACCCATGGGTAAGGAAACACAAAAATATCATTGAATCATAAGTAATGAAACCCATCTATCCTTTTGACCCATAGGAAAGGATAAAGTTCTTTAGGGGGATCACCTACAGGGTTATCCTCATAACCTAGGGATTTCCTTACCTACAGTCCGAGCCAGATGTAAGGATATCAATAGGTAGCAGGGACTGAAAGTTGTTTACTCCAGATGAAGTGAAGATTCATAACATTTGAGATCTTGTGAAACACTTTGGAAAATGAATGAAATCAACAAACCCCTGCCTTAATAGGCCAGGAAGAATGCACCCATGAAAATGTTTTTAAAAAATGTCTTCTGATTTTCTTCGATCCTGTCCTATATAACAAGAAGACCAACCCGCAGGACCTGTGCTATCTCAGCGTATTTCTGTTGTTATCCCTAGTGTCATTTGGAAACCTTAGAGTCCAAAATAGGTAATGTTTTGACTTGATCATTCGCTGGGGGACATTTTTTCTTTCAGCAAACGGAAAAGTATCATGTAACCCCCGAGGAAACCGGATGTAATGCTGGAGAAAATTGATGGTTAAAAAACTGCAACACAATGATGATTTTTGCAGGAAAGTAGAAAGAAGTTTTTTGGTTTGTTTAACGGTGTATTATCAATTGGGTTATTAACACCTGGCTATCCAAAGGCTGCCACCCTTTTATAATGCCAACAGCACGTGGTCGGTCACCTATTCAGGTACTGGCCACCCCCGACGTTGCTTAACTTCGGTGATCAACGAGAACAGTGCATTCAACATGGCTATGGCCATTGGCTAGGTTTATTATATTAATGAACTAGCAAATTTTAATATTGTTTGTTGGCATAATGTTTTATTTTGGACCAGATTGGCAATCCTGCTTACCTTCTTATTTTTTTTTTTTTTTTTATTTTTTTTTTTTTTGTTTCTTAAGGCGTACCAACCTTTTAGGATATTAACGCCACAGATGTTAAATAAAGTTTGGAATTTTATTTTATAAATCTATGGTTGTAATAGTTGTTATTAAGCCTTTATGTGATTAAATTATTGTCTTCAAAATGATTTATTATCGAATATTAGAATTTTTAAACTTATGTTACTTAATTTAAATATTTGTTGATAGTTAATTTATGTACCTTGAGCAATGATTTCTGTTTGGTGCCGGAGTTTCGGTTTACTTCAACCCCGGGCCACGTGCCACAATAATCATAGTTTATTTAGAAGTTTTGTGTATTCTAAAAAAGTAAATACATTTTTGATCTTAGTCGGGCTATCACCCATATCTTCTCTCAAATTACCCGAGAGCCCAAATAGAGACCTTTCATTCTCGTAAGCACGGCATTCAGTGAAGATATGTTTGATGGAAATTACGACACCACAAGCTGGGCACTCTGGTGTTTCATTCCTCGACATTAGATAAGAATGCGTCAATCGTGTATGGCCTCTCCTGAGCCGAGCAAGGACCACCTCTGCTCTCCTATTATCCACTATAGAGGAAGTCCTCCAGGACACAGGGTAAGCCTTAATTTCCCTTAATTTGTTTTCTCTGATATTATACCATTTAGAGATCCAGGACGATTTGATTTGACTTTTAATATAAGAAACGACGTCAATCCTTGGTACTTGGTAAAATGATACTACTTCAGTAGTAGCTACTTTTGCTGCCTGATCAACTTTTTCGTTTTGGGGTATTCCACAATGACTTGGAATCCACACAAAATTAACATCGTTTCCATTTCTCTGAAAGCAATCATGAGCTTCAATTACTGAAGGCAATTATGAGCTTACCTTCTTTGCAGAACCACAATCTATGGTCTTGGCTTCGGAATGAGTGGAGAACTGGCCTGTTGGGATTGAGCCTACCCTAGCCTGCAATAGGAATCCTTGGAAGGTTTCGCCTTTCTTTCCTACAAAAGGCGAGTCAATAATCATTCAGAAGAAGTTTAAAATTAAATATTACTGACAATTAAATGTTTATGGAGATGGGATTTTACCTTCAATGGTGACTTTAGTAGATTCTCCGGGTTTCACTTTGCTCTTCTCGACCCGGATGACGTAGGGGTAAGTATTTGATGGTTTAGGCTTAGCAGGATGCTGAGGAGTCATGTCATCGCAGACATCGGTAGGTGCTCCTGAACCATAGCCGTAGACTACAGCAATGGAGCAGCACAGAACCACGAGTCCGCTAAGGTGCCTGTAAAATCCAGGGGAAAACTTAGCTTGAACGCATTAAGGTTGTACACAAGTTCATAAATAGCTATTTTTTGTTAGTTGCCTTTCACCGCTTGCTGCTTCATCCTCAGTCTTTGGACAAGTCTAGATCTATTCACAAAATGTACAGGAAAGCGGGGAAGGTTAAGCCCACGTGATGTTTGATGAGCGCTCACATTTTTATTTTCTTCGCGAGCACATTTCCTTCATATTTCCCCACTCCCCCCCCCCCCCCCACCATAGGATCAAAAATCGGCTAATGATGAGAAGGAGGCCCGGTGACCGTGAGCACTTAATGCTCCCTGCCAAAGGTCCTGGGTTCGATTCCCACTAGGGGTGGTGGCTTTTCTTTAGAAAAAAGAAAAGGCATCAGCCCTATCCTGGCTAGAATAGGGTGGTAACCTATAGATAACCCGTCCTATAATTCGTAGTTTATAATAATTGGATGTAAAATTTATTTATTTAATGATGAGACATGTAAATGTTTCATAACCTACAGGTCAGGGCAAAAACAGGTCGTTCAAATTTGTGTGTATATATATATATATATATATATATATATATATATATATATATATAGGGGAAGGTGTTGTACCTTTGACCACTTTGCACAATTGAATTTTTTTTAGCTTGAATATTAAGGCTAAATTCATTTTTTTTAATTTCATTGTAATTAGTATTCTATTGTTTATCATATTTAATTTTTTCAAGGTTCTAACTTTACATTTAATATTTAAAAAAAAATAATCGTACAGTGGTCAAAGGTACAACATGTAGTTGTACCTTTGACCATGGGGTGTTGTACCTCTGACCACGTAAAAACAACACACCAGTAAAGGGAAAACAATTTATTCAGTAGCATTGTAAATAATTGTATAACTCACGACTTTTATCAGACAGATCAACGTCACTTTCTCCTGAAGAAATTTCCGTGTCTGTTTCAGAATCTGAACTGTCATTAGAATAATTTTCTTTTTATTTACCACTTTTTTAGGCAGGGGTTTATTTGTATGTGGTGTCTTACGTTTAGGGTGGTGCTTTCGTTTTTTTTTTTGTTTTTTTTCACCTTCAATAATTAGATTTTCAGGAATATCTGTCAGGATACGAGTTTTCCCTTTAGGCCGGCCCCTATTTGACATTTTCCTCTCCTCCGTTTTTCGATGAGGTCTTACAACTTCAAGTGGAACGATAAGGGGCGATAGGTTCGAACTACTACACTGAGGATTAATAAAGTTAGTTTGAACTTATTTAATTTATTATTTATTAAATTCTTTGAACAATTGAAGAATCCAATATTTATTTATTTATTTTTTTTTTTTTAAATTTGTAGCAGGAGAATGTAAAAGTTGAATTATGTAAAAATTACTCAGGTATGTTGTACCTTTGATCTGGTCAATGGTACAACAACTAGTCTTGGTCAGAGGTACAACACCCTGGTAGTGCAAATTTAAAAGCATGCTAAACATTTTAGGGTTAAGATAAATCAATTTCAAAAGCTACACCATGTTTCTTATTGTAATAGCTACTTTGTCAAATGATTTCCATTTAAAAAGACATAATAAAAAAAATATTATGAGGCAAAACGTCATCAATAAATAACTTACAGGGGTCTCCCGTGGTCTAGTGGCTAGCGCGCTAGATTCATAAGCGGGAGATGGTGGGTTCGATCCCAACCGGCGCCAGAAATTTTCTCATCTCAGGGCCCTCGTGGCCTGTTACTGGACTGATTTATATATATGTATATATATGTATATATATATATATATATATATATATATATATATGTATGTATATATATATATATATATATATATATATTTATACACATACCCACACACAAATACGTTGACCAGTGGCATAGTTAAAGGCCATAAATATATATATATATATATATATATATATATATATATATATATATATATATATATATATATATATATATATATATATATATGTGTGTGTGTGTGTATATATATATATAGGGGAAGGTGTTGTACCTCTGACCGTCTTTTTTTTACGGCGCATCGACATAAATCTTGGCCATTAGCGCCGACGTCCAGGGTGCAGCCAGGAATTTTCTCAGCGAGCCCTGACATGAGAAAATTCCTGGCTGCATCCTGGACGTCGGCGCTAATGGCCAAGATTTATGTCGATGCGCCGTAAAAAAAAGACGGTCAGAGGTACAACACCTTCCCCTATATATATATATACACACACACACACACACACATATATATATATATATATATATATATATATATATATATATATATATATATTTATGGCCTTTAACTATGCCACTGGTCAACGTATTTGTGTGTGGGTATGTGTATAAATATATATATATATATATATATATATATATATATATATATATATATGTATATATAAATCAGTCCAGTAACAGGCCACGAGGGCCCTGAGGGGCAGATACTATAGAGGTATCTGATTCATGACCATACGGCACACTAGGGAGATAGTGTGGTCAGTACTATGCTCCGGTCACCTGATTTTCCCCTTGGCCGCTTCGACTGCTAGAGTCATTAGCACTCAAGGTACCCATTATTAAATTAATTAAAGGCTGGGTCGGCCTAGGGACGGCCAGGGAGGCCGAATTCAACCCATGAACGAAGACACTAGAAGAAAAAATCTTTAGTGCTTGCTCGGGATTCGAACTCAGGCCTCCAGCTTATTAGTCCAGTGCTCTACCACTGAGCTAACCTCGCCCCCATATATATATATATATATATATTTATATATATATATATATATATATATATATATATATATTTATACACATACCCACACACAATTACGTTGACCAGTGGCATAGTTAAAGGCAATGACATTTTAATCTTTTGCTGGAAGGCGTTTTATAAGCATTTATCATTTATAAGTTTTAAATATACGTAAAGCAAGTACCAAGTACTTGATTTTGCGCTCCTCCCTCATGCCCACAGGGAGGGATTCCCGCATATGATATCCAAGCGATGACGCAATACGGAAGTGCTGACGTGAAAAGTCGACATTTAATTACAGGAAAAAATTGCACAATGTTGTTGTACTTTCATGTTGATTTCATATAATCTACCTCTAGAATGTAGGAACGTCTTAGGGATTTATTCTAAAAATTGAGTAATCATGATAGAGAAATAATTCCTGGTGTACGAGCAATAGTCATGAAAAACTGTGGAAATGGAAAACGTTTATGAAGCTTGTGTCTGAAAATGATTCAGATTTTGCAGCTCTTGCAGCCTGACTCCAATGTTTGTTTATTTTTGAGCATCTACTGTTACCAGTCAGCTAAAATACCCTTGGCATATTTTAACATCTAAATAAATAAATATATTACTTTCTTAACTTATTCACATGTAGAGAACAGTAACTTCGGTCCTCTTTGGTGTAATGAGGGTTCTAACCTCGCTGCTGCCGGTCAGGGCCACTATTACGTCACTGTCACCCATTAGGCAACCGCCCAATCCACTCTTACTGTAATTTGGCACATTCACCTCTCTGCGTGTTTTCTTTTACTTACTTATTTAATTTTCGTTTAGAGCTGTAATTTTAAAAAGAAGTTTTGATGTAAATTTCTTATGGGTGGGGGTATGTAAGGGTGTTCCCAAATTATTTGATTATATATATATATATATATATATATATATATATATATATATATATATATATATATATATAAAATCAATCAAATTATAATGATCGAGTATTTTCTTCATCATTAAGGCTTTTTACTCAAAGTTAGGGCCTACTAGTTCAAAGGATAAAGTAGTTGAAGTAGTGAATAGGTGGAGATTGGGGTGTGCAAGGATTGAACCGGCTTTCCTGCCACGCCCGTAAATAATTAGCTAAGGAAAAGTTATTAGTATTGCGGAGGGAGTAATTGCGTTTAAAAACTGCCTTACTGTAAAAACCACGCCCAGCTAACAGCAGCTTGATACCTAGTTCTAACTATGGGTAGTTACTGGGCACAGATACGAACCAACGCACTAACATAGAAACACTTAGCTAGAGATCTAGCTCTAGAACATAGTTCATCTATACAGAGTGGATGTCGAATGATTACAATGATAAGAACCCGGAAAATGTTGATTGTGGAATCTTTATTCAGTCCAATATTTCTTTATTTATAGGATCTTTATTTTACTGGCTACTGTATATAATGAAGTCGTGTAGACTTCAATCAAGAATCGACGGTGTATAAAAAGGTGCCAAAGAAGGTTTTTTGATACTTATATTTTACTTCATGTACAATATGTTTTACATCAAGCTATGTTTTACCGCAATCAACCGGTTGGTTGCAATTGGGTCCTTTCAATGAGGCCAATGAAATTTGTATTCAACCGTGTTGTTTATTCATCTACTAAATCTATCGCTATTATATTTTTGTTTACCAAGAAAACGTACACATGCAGCACTATACTCTTATTCTTTGGGTGCCATCTCCTCAATGGAAGTTGCTCACTTCTGCAAATTCTTGCATGATCATTTTTCTGAGGATATCCTTGAGAGTTTTTAATTGGTAGTCATCCCGCGGTTTTCCACATATTTTTGCAGTTGCATAGCAGTTTTGCGTTGGTGAATTTCTCAACCACAGAGGTAAAGATACCTTTCCACCACTTGTTCGTTCACTCATACCATGGCGTGTGTGAGGGGACCATAAATACCAGCGATCACTCGGTAGGATGACTTCTAAGATTTTTGGATCTTTGTGCAGCGAGACATCTAAGCACTATGGATTACAAGAATTCTTTTTGAGCTTTAATTACACAGGTCTACAACCAAAAATTTGATTTGATGATTTTGGCTAATATCTGTGTTTCTCGGTGTGCTGAGGCCGAGAATGAAGTCCGTTTTTCTCTATCACGTACAGATGTTTTTCAAATCCATAGAACATAATATACCTGCTATACACATAAATTTGGTAAGAAGTAGGTTTTTTTTTTTTTCCAAACGATTTCTCTTTTTATAAACAGACATCTTTCACTAGGTGGTGTAGGCAATGACTCCCTCAGTAGATGTTGTAGGCCTGAGGGTGTCTAGGCACGACCTGTTCAGACAGGAACGTACTTGTTTGGTCTCAGATGTCACCGTCTGAAGCTAAACGAGATTGAACATGTTGTATCAGGAACTTGGAGCTAAATTTCTGTTCATTCTCTCAGTTCAGTAGTATCAACTGAAGTGAACACATTCACTGAGGTCTCTTAGTTGTGTCAAAGTGATTAAGAACGTATTTTAAGGTTTGAAAGTGCATTTAGACAAAATGTCTCATCGTCGTTGTGTTACCAGTCCAGACTACTTCTGTTTTATCTGTGGTGAGTACACAGTTAAGAAATACCAACGAAATATAACAGGTTTTGTCAAAAATGTATATTATGCATATTTTGGCTTGAGAATAGGAGATCAAGATAAAGTGTGGGCTCCTCACAAAGTATGCCATAGCTGCGTAGAAAAACTTCGCTTATGGTACAAATGAGAGTTAAAATCTTTCGGATTTGCTATCCCAATGATGTGGAGGGAGCAAAAAAACCACGTTAATGACTGTTACTTTTGTAATTGTCATGTTCAAGGCTATAATTCCAAAAATCATAAGCTCATTAACTACCCTAATGTGGAATCTGCTAGTCGTCCGGTACCACACGGTCCTGGATTGACAGTTCCTCAGCCCCCTCGTGACTTGGGCAGTATAGATAGGGAAGCTAATAGAGAAGACTGTATGTCGGAGAGCGATGAAGTACACAGTGAGTTCAAAGCAAGCAGTTCAGAAGATGAACCTCAGCTTATTTCTCAACAGGAGTTGAACGACTTAGTGAGAGATCTTGGACTTCCAAAAGATGCAGCTCAGTTACTTGGCTCCCGTCTTAAAAACAAAAATTTATTAGAGCCAGGCACTTCTTTTTCATGGTATCGACACCGTGAAGCAGTTTTTGTTCCTTACTTTGCTCCTTTGCTCTGGATGAGAATCTTATTTATTGCAAAGACATTCTTGGTCTGATGGGTCAATTTGGTATACAATATGACCCAGGGGTCTCCCGTGGTCTAATGGCTAGCGCCTTGGATTCATAACGAATTTTATCATCCCACGGCTCGCTGGTAAAATTCCTCGCTGCACCCTGGATGTCGGCGCTAATGACCTATATGTAGATGCACCGTAAAAAAAAAAAAAAAAAAAAAAAAAAAAAAAAAAAAAAAAAAAAAAAAAAAAAAAAAAAAAAAAAAAAAACAATATGACCCGATTCATTGGCGTCTATTCATAGACTCATCAAAGCGAAGTCTAAAGGCTGTTTTGTTGCACAATGGCAATGCTTATGCTTCAGTTCCAGTTGGCCTCGCTAATTGGAAAAAAATGTATAGGTTATGAGCTTGTAAAAAAATTGGGTTTAGGAATATAGACGGACGTAGCCTATATTTATTGGAATGGGATCTATATTTTTTTTAAAATTTACATAAACGACAAAACAAGTACAGTCCCAGAGAATATAATTAGGCGCCGTAATAAAACTACAAGTACCGAAAGTGACCTTTGCTGCACCGATTGTCGGCTTTTATTCTCCTTTCACTCAGATGAAAATAATTTTAAAATGTCCAAAGTCCTATATCAAAGTACTAGAATTTTCATTCTTGCTCTGAGAAGTAGGGCCCGTGATCTGGTCATGGGCCCGGCTCTGAGATGTGGCAGCCCTGGTCTCTTTAATTGAGGATGGTGGAGTACTTTATTTGTGGAAATATACTGACATCTGCTCCAAACGAAGGTCTGTTCTTGTAATTTCAAATTGTTAATAATGGCCAGACATAATAATTTCTAAAAAAAAAAAATGCTAGAAAAATGGTGGTGAGATGTCTTACCTTCTAAATAATAATTTAATATTGATCATGAGTCATAACTTCTAACGCATGTCGTTGAGCTGTCTTCACTCCTTACCAATAAGGGCCATGTGTCAATGTGTGCAAGTTTTAAACAAGAACGATTGCCTTTTCCATTTCATAATGGCAAAAGATCATCACTTCTAACGCATGAAGATTTCATTATTTCTAACCCATAATGATCAGGTGTCAATATTTGCATATCCTACAGAAGAGTGGTTACCTTTCCGGTACGGTATTGTACGACGGTGTTTTCCATCACTTCTAAACCATAATGGTCAGCTGTCAATGTTAGCATGTCTTAAACAAGAGCGTTTGTCTTTTCCAATTCATAATGGTCAAGGGTCACCACTTCCAACGTATGGCGGTGAGCTGTCTTCTCTTCTACCCCATAATGGTCAGGAGTCAATATTTACATGTCTTGCAGAAGAGAGATTGCCTTTTCTAACCCATAATGGTCAGGTGCTTATCTTCGCATCTCTTGCAGAAATGCGGTTGCCTATTCCAGCCCATAATGGCCATGTGCAAATATTTCTACCCCGTGGAGAACAGCTGTTTACAGTTCTGAGCCACGAAGGACAGCTGTCAGAACCTTTAAACTATTGATGAAGGTGTCTACTTCTAATACGTGGAATGATGCTAATTGCGCCAGTCTGCCTCTGTTCGAACCGGCAGGCGGATGAATAATTCATGTGAACTACTAGACTTCCCTGTACATAATGCATTAGATTTTGTATTTATTTCTCTTGTCCAGATACGCACTTTCACCCCGAACAGGATTTCGCAAGGCTAAGCTGAGTCATTAGCATAATTCTTAGTCGATATCTTACAGCGTGCAGTATAAATGACCAACGCTAAAAATGAGATAACTATTGCCTCTTTATTATTGTATTCATTTAATTAGCCTGGAAAGTATATACTTATGTACTGGAAAAACATCTATAACCGATTATCAGGAAAAAAGTGCAGCTAGACGTAAACGTATAACAAATGCCTAAAAAAGTCCAATTCGCAAGAACTGTGGGATCTTAGCGCGCTTCCATTCATTCCCCCCAGTCACATTTGTAAAGGAATAAAAACATTTGTTACTTAAAAAAAAAAATCTCGAAGGGGTCATCATTTTAGGCAACACAACAGGAAACCGACAGTATCCTAAGCAGAAATTACTCTTACCTCCTTCTCGACGTCCGCTCTAGGAAAACACTATTACCTCTTGTTCCTATTCGAACGTGTAATAAATCTAAAACTTACAACCCCAACTAGAGGGAGAGAACTTCCACCAAAAGGCCAACTCGAGACTAGAGAAATACAGACTGGCTTATTGTAGGAAAATAGAAATGGCTCTTTGCAAGTATTTTTTAGGATACATGGGATCACAAATAGACGCAGCATTTTTGGTTAAAAAACAATTACATAAATATTGTATTCTGACAGTTATTTAATTATAATTTCCTATTCCTTTTTATTTTATTTTGGGTTGTAATATGATATGAAAATATTTCCATTGACCATACAATTCATTGATAATGCCTTTGTACTGATCAGTGAGGAAGAGCGAGTGGGACAAGCGACCAAAATAACAGTTCTTTAAAGAGTAATATCGAACGAATATTGTGAATATTGTTCATAGTTTTTAGAAAAAGAAAACTTTAATTTGCAGGTTCGTAACAATAATTTCGGATATTGAATTGTATTCGTGGGCATATATAAGGGGAGGGGCTGCAGCCCCCCCCCCCGAAATTTTGTTTTGGTGAGAACATTTCATGTAAAAAACGTCCGTCACGCAGGTGCTGCACAACTAAGCACTTTCCTCAGAATTGGGTAGTGTCGATTGAATTCCTGAATAATTTGCTTAAAATAACCTAGATAGATAAATAAAATAAAAACATGAATAGTTCTGCTCTTTTGAATTTATTGTTTTTTTTTTTTTTTTTTTTTTTTGTTTTTTTTTACGGCGCATCTACATCTAGGTCATTAGCGCCGGCATCCAGGTGCAGCGAGGAATTTTACCAGCGAGCCATGGGATGATAAAATTCCTGCCGGAGGTTGGGAATCGAACCCACCATCTCCCGCTAATGAATCCAAGGCGCTAGCCATTAGACCACGGGAGACCCTGAATTTATTGTTGTTTCTATTATTAATTTTGTCATTAATTTCCTTCCAGAATTTTGTGTATGCGGGGTACTACACTGTGTAATAAATAAACAAAGCTTCACATTTTCGTCTACTGATCTTGATGAATAAAATATAATAAACATTACGACTGGTATTGGCAAATAACTACTTTGGCTCCAGGGTAATCCCCCCCCCCCCTAATTAACCAATTTAGTTTATTTTTACAACACATTTTTCTCTTCTGTTGACCACAACGAATACCGAGTTTCGTTGAAATATAACAATAATTACGACTGTTATTGGCAAATAACTACTTTGGCTCCGGAGTAACCCCCCCCCCCCCCTCCAGATGGACCGATTTTGTTGGTTAAACAATCGTTTCATGGGAGAATACTATATACCAAGTTTCGTGACGAAAAAACAAAAACTCTGGCCTGTATCGTGTTAACGGACACATATATAACTATATATATATATATATATATAACTATATATATATAACTATATATATATATATATATATATATATATATATATATATATATATATATATATAATTTTAACTGGGGTCATTTTCGGTGACTACTAGGTAGGATCGATAAAGATTTGAAGAAATTTTTCAAAAATTCCGTCATGAGTGCTACCCTTGCTAGAATTTGTCGTGGGCATACGTCTCGTTTAATATTATGATCCCCAGATAATTTATTAATGAGAGTCACTGTTAGGATCAACAGCAGATGGTCCTCCACCAGTGGGTATATACCAGGAAAAGGGTGAAAGCATTCCAGTTTTGTTCAATTTAAGAATAAGAGATAAACATTTATGATAGATATTAGGCGCAACAGCCACATATAAAGTGATGTGCATCATTGGCCGTTATAGGAAATAATTTCGGCGGGGGGGGGGGTCTGAGACCATTTCCGGTGTATGTAATTCTAACTATTTAGATCTTGGAAGAGTTTTAGCCAACTAAAACGCTATTAAATCCATAACAGAATATTTTTTATGAACTAAATGATCTTATTTAATTTATTTTTAAGGGTTATATAAAATTTTTACCGATAAAATCCAAATTTCGGGGGGGGGGGCTGCAGCCCCCTCAGCCCCCCCTTATATACTCCCATGATGTACATGTGATCCACAATTCAAGCATTTTGGTAACAATTGAGGATATCGCAAAAAATTAAAAGGACCAAAGAAGTAGTAGCTGTCATCAATATCTTTCAGAATTGTGATTCATTAGTCTAAATAAATGTAATCAAAGACATAAACTACTTAAAAAATAAAGAAAATGTGTGGTTCAGTTTTTTTTTTTTTTTTTATTTGTTTTTTTTTCTTGCCATAAATATCAACAAAGTCTTAAGGGTCCATTTACACCTTAGGAGAATCCATTTACACCTAAGGAGAGTGTTATCGACACTTTTAATGGGAATTTTCGAAAAATTGTCGCCTTGAAACGCCATTTTTTAGATTAAGTGATCAGCCAAAACTGGCTGGTATCTATCCCATATTACAGGAATTGAAAAACGACTCCAATAGCCAAACAAGGAAGGGAAACCGTAGATGGAGGCTGCATTATCAGGAAGGTTAGTCCCCTAGCCATAGAGATGCGATAATAGTACTGCTTCCAACTACCTCGTTGCGAACAGATAAACCTCTCTTGAAATCGCCTACACGAAGGACATTATACTGTCAGATGAATCTGCGGATATATGTAGCTGCTCTGGGAAGCAAGATGTTGGAACAAAGAATCCTGTATCACCGTGAAAATAATGATGGTGATGTTTTATCTCATGACATATCTTTCCCTAGTCCTCGTTCTCAAGTACCAGAATATCCCTACAGATTTAGGTTCATTGCCTGCATTTCTTACCAAATTTATTTATAAGAAGTGAAGGAATGGTGGGGAGTTGCCAAAGAGAATACGTCAGATATTCAGAAAAATCTATATTTCGATCGTTTTGGCATGGTCTTAGGCACCTTTCTTCATCTAAAAAAATAAATATATACAATTGAATGTCGTACAACAATAAGGAGGCTCCTTCTTTCACATTTTTTTTTTAAATTGAAAAAAAACCATTTTAAACTTTAGTCTCTTGATATTTTTTTCCATTTTCTATTTCTTATCCACCTACTTCTGAAAGTTAGTCCATAAAGACCCTATCCTACTTTTTATAGAGTGGTGGTGGCAGGTTTAATGGTTTGGAGCTGCCTCCTTATTGCGTCACGTTCTATAAAAAAAAACTCAAACGTTACGCATTTTTCAACTGAAATGAACAAAATTTGCTTTTAATTACATTTTTAATTTAGGAAGCTCAAATAACAATAGAAACAAACAATGTAATATACAACAAATTAATCAACTAAAGCCAAAATCCATCGTCTTCTGGCTCTGTTTCTGTCAAATCATCATCATCAGTGTAACTGAAGATGTTACACATTTTAATGTATCATAGAACGGCATCTCATTTAGTCCGACATATTTGTGTGTGAGGCTCATTACGGCATTCTATTTCTCAGGTTTTAAGAGCAGGGGTGGGCTGTACCAGAGATGGAAAGTCACCAGTGGACCTCACACAGTGGTTTAGTTGCTGTGATTCCACCATTGAAGTGATCAGAGCTCCTTCCTCATTCTACCAGAAGATAGGGATAATTTTTAAATACTTGATAATGATCTGACCTGAAAATCCCCAAAAAATGGAACTGCCTCCTTATTACTGCACGCCAGTCAATTATACACGAGAAAAATCACAGCATAACAGTATTTTTCTTATAAATTAATTTTTAATAGGAGTTTATAAAAGAAACCACTGTTATTACTTTGCTTATGAGTTTCTGGGCCATAGTGGTGATACTGCCATGTTTTTAGCACTTTCCTCCGAAGGAAAGTAGCTATTGAGGTTGGACTCATGCCGGAATTTTTGAAAAATTTCTTCAAATCTTTATCGATCCTACCTAGTAGACACCGAAAATGACCCCCGTTAAAATTTATATATATATATATATATATATATATATATATATATATATATATGCATATATATATATATGTGTCTGTTAACACGATAGCGGCCAGAGTTTTTGTTTTTTCGTCACGAAACTTGGTATATAGCATTCAATTAGCAAACGATTGAACGAGTTCGTTAACCACCAAAGTCGGTCCACCGGAAGGGGGGGTTTACCCCGAACCCAAAACACTAATTTGACTATGTCAGCCGTAATATTTGTTATATTTCAACGAAACTTGGTATTCGTAGTGGTAATATAGAGAGAAAAGTGAGATATAAAAATGAACTAAATCGGTTCATTAGAAGGGGGGGTTTACTCCGGACCCACAATACCAATTCGCCACTACCAGCCGTGATTTTTGGTATATTTCAACGGAACTCGGTATTCGTAGTGGTAATCCACAGGTAAATAACTGTTGTAAAAATAAACTAAATCGGTTCATTAGGAGGGGGGGGGTTTACTCCGGACCCACAATACCAATTCGCCACTACCAGCCGTGATTTTTGGTATATTTCGACGAAAATCGGTATTCGTAGTGGTTATCTACAGGTAAATATGTGTTGTAAAAATAAACTAAATCGGTTCATTAGGAGGGGGGGTTTACTCCGGACACACAATACCAATTCGCCACTACCAGCCGTGATTTTTGGTATATTTCGACGAAACTCGGTATTCGTAGTGGTAATCTACAGGTAAATATGTGTTGTAAAAATAAACTAAATCGGTTCATTAGGAGGGGGGGTTTACTCCTGACCCAAATTCTTAATATACTCATACCGGTCGCAATTTCTGCTGTATTGTAACGAAACGCGGTATACGTCGTGGGTAACTCCTGAGAAAGAAGTGTTGTAGAAATGAGCTGAATCGGTCAATCGGAAAGCGGGGGTTTAATTTGTAATATATTTCAATAGAAAAGCCCGTCAGACGTAGGTTCACAAAGCCGCCGCAAGGAGCGCTTTCTACCACTAGAGTGACTGTATCCTGTTCCTGCGTTAGATCAAAATACGATAATATGAGGTTTTTTGCATTTATTACGAAATGTAATAGGTACCATGTGGAAACATAACTCTGGAAGCAAATTATTAATTGATCAGTTACTCATTACAAATTTAAAAGAGAACTATTCATGTTTTTATTTTATTTATGTAGGATATTTTAAGCAAATTGTTCTGGAAAGCAATCTACACTACCCAAATTCTGAGGAAAGTGCTTAGTTATGCAGCTCCTGCGTGACGGACTTTTTACTTAGGCACTCTGTTAATATTTTAGTTTAGGTTCAACTAAGTTTTGAATAAAACTACTGATCAATTTGTACATAAAGAAAATCCGTTTGTTTACCTAATAAGCACTTGAAAAAAATGTATTTATAACGTATTGTCATGATGCAAAATTTTTATTACTTTCTTTTTTTTTTTTTTTTTTTTAGGTAATTTTAAGTGCATCGACTGCCGAGGCCAATAGCACTTTGATTACTTTTGTGATTATTTTCGTTTGTAATGCTGCGACAGAGTATGCAGAAACGTTCAAAATATAGATTTTTCTATCTGACATTTTCTTTTAGAATCCTAACGATTCTTTGACTTCTTATTACATCAAGGTCTAATTATCTTCATCTCATTAGTTTATCTATTAGTTATAATAATCTACTATCCGCAAATTTGTCAAGGTCCTAGTATTTTTTATTAAAGTCCTGTCAATAACTTTTTCTTTGGGCGTTTCCTGCTTCCCTCCACAGACAGGGCCCATTTATGTGCAATTTGATGATTTGGAATTTTCGGAAAAAGATGTAAACGGAGGTTTGACCATTCAAAAGAATATTATATTTTATAAAAAAATATGTTCGACATTCAACATTAGTATCCGAGCCGGGGAAATACGTACGTGCCTAACTTCTCGTTTCGGATTGCGTTTTATCAGGGTTTGAATGAATGTGTGTGTGTGTGTGTGTGTGTGTGTGTGTGTGTGTGTGTGAGTGTGTATATATATGTATATATCGTCGATACAAATGCAAACTAATGAATATGAAAAAATGCATCTTTCATTGTCCATCTTTAATAATTTCTGTTGGACTTATTTACGGCAAATTCTTCAATCTGACTTCACTCTATTAAAGGGAAAGTATTCCACCATCAAAAGGTCAAATCTGCCGAATATTTCACTGTCCAAAAAAAAGTTGTGAATAAATACTTTTCCACTCTGAAAAGTGGTGATTTTCATATTCGTTAGTTTGCTTTTGTATCGACGATATCTATATCTATCTATATATATATATATATATATATATATATATATATATATATATATATAGATATAGATATATATATATATATATATATATATATATATATATATATATATATATATAGATATAGATATAGATATATATATACACACATATATACACAAAATCTGAGTTATTATTTTAGTTATGCATGCGTTCTGGAAACGTCAATGTCCCTAGTCTACATTTCCGGATTGTGCCATCGTGTCTTCCCTTTGGAGGGAAGCAGGAAACGCGCTAAAAATAGTTAGTATTTGTAGAACCTTTTCCGGGATCAAAGGAGGATTGCTAATTCTATTCGATTCACAGAGCGGACAAGGAATCGATTCGTTTGAGCCTAACCAATTTGACAACATTCCGTTAATATAGGACGAGGCGACTCAGAATTTCAAGGACTCGACCGATATTATCAAATCTTAAAAGCCTTCTATTCGACACCTATTTTTGGGCAGGATATAATTAAAACGTTCGACTCGCAGGAACTGCGTCATCTTAACGCGTTTCTGTTCTTATCCCTAATGTCATTTGTAAAGCTTAGTTAAGTAACAATTAACGCTTTGTCTTTATAGGGTCCTCGACCACTGGAAGCGTACACAAGGCTCTGCGCTACAAAAGCTACACCAAGCGACAAGGGTCGTCCACAACAAGCGCCTTCAAGCGGTAGGGCTCTGTTAGTTTTCAAGTATATTCAAGGATAGTGTATCAAAGACAATAGGTTAAATTATAAAGATCACGTTCACGGGTGGATTTCTCGTTTACACGCTTCCAGTAGACGATGCTCCATAGGATACAATCTGTAGCATGTAGCCGCTTGCTACTGCGCATGTTGCTACCATGGGCGTATATAGAAAATAATTTTGGAGGGGGGTGGAAAAATTTCGGGGGGGAGGCTGAGACCATTTCCGGTGTATGGAATACTAACAATTTAGATCTTGGAAGAGTTTTAGACATTTTAAACGCTATTAAACCCAAAATAGAATATGTTTTATGAATTAAATGATCTTATTTAATTTATTTTTAAGGGTTTTATGAAATTTTTACCGATCAAATCAAAATTTCGGGGGGGGGGGGGGGGGGTTGCAGCCCCCCTTTATATACGCCCATGGTTGCTACTAGCGCAGCGTCACTCTTATCCGCATCTAGTGGACCACCTCACTTATCCAATGTAGAAATTACTTCATTCAAATATGATTCTTTCAAAGGAAGACAGAGTAAGAAAATCTGGACACCGGGTGACTGGTCCCAAGGCCGGAGAGTCTGTGGAAACCAACACTGCTGTACTCTATTACACAATAGGGAAAGGATTAAAGGTTAGCTTTACTCATACTTGTATCTTATGCTTACAAGAGCTAAGTACATAGTAGTGAATGTAACGCGGCAAGTACAAGTGAAAAGGCGTACTCTCAGAAACTTCATGATATTAGAGCGATTCCGTTCTTATCCCTACTGTCATTAGTAAAGGCATAGAAGCAGTTATTAGAAAATAATAAGGCATGTTTTATATTCTAATAACTTCTAGGCATAGAAGCAGTTATTAGAAAATAATAAGGCATGTTTTATATTCTAATAACTTCTAGGCATAGAAGCAGTTATTAGAAAATAATAAGGCATGTTTTATATTCTAATAACTTCTAGGCATAGAAGCAGTTATTAGAAAATAATAAGGCATGTTTTATATTCTAATAACTTCTAGGCATAGAAGCAGTTATTAGAAAATAATAAGGCATGTTTTATATTCTAATAACTTCTAGGCATAGAAGCAGTTATTAGAAAATAATAAGGCATGTTTTATATTCTAATAACTTCTAGGCATAGAAGCAGTTATTAGAAAATAATAAGGCATGTTTTATATTCTAATAACTTCTAGGCATAGAAGCAGTTATTAGAAAATAATAAGGCATGTTTTATATTCTAATAACTTCTAGGCATAGAAGCAGTTATTAGAAAATAATAAGGCATGTTTTATATTCTAATAACTTCTAGGCATAGAAGCAGTTATTAGAAAATAATAAGGCATGTTTTATATTCTAATAACTTCTAGGCATAGAAGCAGTTATTAGAAAATAATAAGGCATGTTTTATATTCTAATAACTTCTAGGCATAGAAGCAGTTATTAGAAAATAATAAGGCATGTTTTATATTCTAATAACTTCTAGGCATAGAAGCAGTTAAATATAAAATAAAATCTAGAAGGGACACCACAACAGGCAACTGACAGTATCATAAGCGTAAACGACATGCCCCGTCTTCTCAACGTTCGCTCTTCGAAAACGCTATTACCAATACATTTCTCATTTCCTTATCTTTTTACTAAAATACTCATTTTACTGTAATATTCAATTAAAAAGTCAGTTAAACAGGGACGAAACCCGTTTAAAAGAACAAAACTACCTCTTTCGAAGTACTTATTTCTCCGATTGACATGACATCGCCGCATCGAAAATTGCTCCAGATCCTTTATAGTTGATAACTCCCCTTCTCCAAACAGGAACACTTAAAACATTCTAGCTCCTAGCTGGTTTAGAATATTGTTGCTTATATGAAAGAAATATTCTTTTTTTAATTGTCTTAAATATTAAAAAAAAAAAAAAAATCCAGAAACTTTTCTTGGGCAGTTATGGCGCTTTAAATGTTTTGGAGATAAGATGGTTTTTGCACTGTTCGACTTACAACTTTCACAAATAAATTTTAATATGACTAATTATTTAACTGTATATAAACTAACAAACAGACATTAATAAATATTTTTTGTAGGTTGGTACCAAAAAACAAGTGAAATCCTGAAATAATACTGATTAGAACACAGAAAGATCTTGACGGCTGATGGAAAAATGTAAACAAACCCTTCCACGGAGGTTTATACTGGGAAATACAGAGCAAGAGTTCCTTTACAAAATGTATGACCTTCAATATATCCCGTAATAAAAACAGCATTTGATATATCTATGTTTAAGAAATCCATTTTAATCGGAGACTCAATTTTGGAAAAAAAATGTGGTTTGGATGGTTTTTGCATTGCGTGGTTCATATATATTTTTATTCAATTAGATCATCTAAAAATATATATATTGATATCAGAGTAATTAACCCTTAATTAGTGGCGTGCTTTTTCTTCCATAACTAATGGTTTCGAGGCCCCAGTGACAGAAACTTTAAATTGATTTTTTTGGGGTAAAGTAATTTAAATAAATAATAATAAACAATAATATTTATTGAAATACAAAGATTTCAAAGGGCAAAGGTCGAATAAACAAATACATTCGGGTCAATATGACCCGACGCCAGTAATTAAGGGTTAAATCCATACTTCAGGAGAGAGACACTTGATTTTGTCACCAATCCATAATGAAGGAAGGCAATGATAAAGATAATAATCTACCTCCTAATTACAGGTCTGCGGCATTAACTGCCTTTGTAATTATCTGCGAAAATTACGCCAAGAGAGAATTGTATTTTTTGTATTTCTATAATTGGGAGCTCTCAGCGAATTAACAAAAAAAAAAAAAAATCATATGTCATTCACAACTTTTCTCATATATCATTCGGGGTTTATTAAAAAACCAAGGTGCGTAATTATATATATTTCTCTCTTTATTAAAAAACTGAACGAACAGTGGATAATAAAATAATGCTATTTTCTCATAGCGAAACTAAGGAAATTAATTAACTTAAATGATAAAAAATTCTTCTTCTTTTTTAAGAGTGTACTAATAACTAATAAATTCTGAACTAAGAGATCTTATATAATTTATTTTTAAGGTTTTTATGACACATTTTTACCTATTAAATCAATATTTCTGGGAGAGGCTACAGCCCCCTCAGTCCTCCCCTTATATACGCCCATGGTCTACATCAAAGACACCTCACTGCCAGAAACTAAAAAGGTTCTATATATAGCATTATGCCTTGACAGCAGACTGACTTAGAAACCGTCACTAGAGGCTGAAAATACAAGAACTGAACAAAAGATATTCACTACTTAGACGACTCCTTGGACCCTCATCGGAATTATGGATACAGAACAAACCTACAATATACAAAACAATAATTCGACCAATATGGGCATACGTACTGGAACTCTGGGGATCTGCAAAAACCATCCAACATCAACAGAATACAGGCATTCCAGTCCAAAGTTCTCCGCAAAACTGTCTATGTATGATACAAAACCCTTCACAATGACCTTAACATCCCGTTTGTCCTTTACCTTTCTAAAATCCGATTCAAAATGTTCCACTCTAAAGTGTCTCACCATCCTAATCCTGAAGGTCTATCCTTATCTCCCAAATCCCATCCACATAATCTTCACAGGCTGCTTAGGAGACCCACGAAAATTTTTTTACTACCAGACTCCAAGCTCAACAAAGAAAATTTACTTTCCTGATCTTAAAGTGACCATTAAAATATTTATTTAGACAGCTCTAGAAGTGCCGACAATGGTTGACTTCTTCCAAATTATCTATTGTTTTTATGAATTCGTTATTTTAGATAGCTGGAGTGGGAAATCTAGTTTTCAGAGAGAAAACTATGGATAGATTAGACTACTTGAACATTCTAAGAGATTATTTAAAACCCTCTGTACAAAAGGCAGGGTTCGGAAATGACTGGATTTTCCAAAAGGATAATGATCCGAAGCATACTTTTCAACTTGTGCGAGATGGGCTGCTCTTTATTTTATTTTTTTATTTATTACCTATTTAATAAGTTGTCGCGGCTAGGCGATTTAACATTTAACATATCGCACTAGTATTTGTAAAGTGACACAACTCAAAATTCGGTGTTTTTCAGTTATGACTATGAACGACATGGTAAATATCTCTTTTTCAACTACCAAAACTGTATGTACCTACAAACAGGGGACTGCACCCCCCCCCTCCCCGAAACTTTGTTTTGTTGAGAACATTTCATGTAAATAAAGCCTTTAACAACGAAAAATGTCTTCTACATTTACACTAGCCTACTAGGTGCCCAGAGGACTTTAAATCCCACCATTTTAGACTAAAGTATTTTAAATTTTCCCTACACCCCAAATGTCTAGGTGTTCCCAGTCCCCCCCCCCAAATTATTTTCTATATACGCAGCCGATTATGTTAGTTTTCTTCGGGTAGTTAAATATTTGTCCTATATATTACACCTATCACCAGAGCCTCCGAGAGGAATTAGGGGCCCCTATCGAAATAACTGACCCCCCCCCTCCTCCATTAACATCACCAAAAAATATTCAAAATAGACATTTCTCTGAAAACAAAATTAAATACATTTGAAATTGAACGGAATGGAAAATATACGTATATAACTGGCGAATAAGGCGGAAGGTCAATAAAATATCGCCACACACTTTTACACTTTTTATTTATCTTCCCTACATGTTTCGCAACCTTTTTGGTGCCTCTTCAGGGGAACACTCTTAAACATTAAATTCAGCCTCAACCTGAGGAATGGAACCTTCCACTAGCAGGAGGTACTTGGCACTTCCTGGGGCAGGACTAACAATATTTAAAAGCTAGTTTATATATTAGAAATACAGAATTTAGAAAATTATCCATTGGTTGTTCTCAATAATAATTTTGTGAACTATACTTAGGTATATAATTTTTAATGCCAAATTATAATTGTCTAAGGTACTTGGCACTTTCTGGGGCTGGACTAACAATATTTAAAAGCTAGTTTATAAATTAGAAATACAGAATTTAGAAAATTATCCATTGGTTGTTCTCAATAATAATTTTGTGAACTATACTTAGGTATATAATTTTTAATGCCAAATTATAATGCCAGTAAAAAAATGACGCCGGGCCCCCTGAGACCACGGGCCCCTGATCAATTGCCCCCCCCCCCTATCTGTCATATTGTACGGTATGTCACAATGTTCACATTTCGGTCTCTCCTGTCTCGTCGTGTTAACGAACTTGCTGGTTAACATCTCTGGTGGATGAGGAAACGCGATAAAAAACCTCTTTTCCTTTCTTTGCCTCGAAGACTTTCTGCGACCAAGGGAGGAGCAACAAAGCAATACTTTTCAAAATTTGATAATTTGTCTGTTTTTTTTCCCCAGTGTATGTCGACTTAATGTTCCTCTTGACTTTTTCAGTTTTTCTAATCGAATTAATTTATTATTATAAAATTATAATTCTTTCGAAACCAAGTGTATTTTCATTGTCAGATAGAATAAAATAAAAATAAGATTTGCACTCAATTCTACCATTTCTTCATATTTTCCCCAAGTTTATTTATTCCCCATTGAATTTCTTTTCAGGTGTGTGAAAACATTTGTTTCTGACTGTATACTGACACCCCCCCCCCCCCCGACATGACAATTCCTTAAAAATTACATGACTTACTTATTGAATATAGCCCATACATAAAGAAACAATAAACACTGAAAATCAGCACACTTTCTTTTTATATATAATACTTTATGTAAATATTATATTTTATGTCACCATTTAGTTTTACTTTTCGATTGTCTTGTTTTTTTTTGTCCCAATGAGTTAATCGCCACCATCGCTGAATTAAAAATCAATTGAATTAAATAAAGTACCTAATTAAACTCAATTTTCTTAGGAATAAAATCATAATTAACACAAATTACACTTGTGAATATCATTAATAATGTTGCTAACCCACTTACATGTTGTTGAGAGTCTTTGATGCAGGCTGGGAATGAGGTTTGACCAGGTTGGACTGGTGTTGGCTTTGACTGCAGGGGATGTAGTGGTGGTAGAACTGTAGAGGGGGATGTCTACACTGGGAGGGCGAGGCAACACTGTCACTTCGGATATAGTTTGAGAAGGGGTTGGTAAAACTGGAGAGCGGCACTCAACGGTTCAGATACAGTGTTGAAAGTATAGATTGTTTGAATGTTTGCACGCAAGCCACGTGCTGTTGGCATTAGAAAAGGGTGGCAACCTGTAGATAGCCCGGCGCTAATGGCCAAGATGTAGATGCGCCGTTAAAAAAAAAAAAAAAAAAAAAAAAAAAAAAAAAAAAAAAAATAGCAGATGACTCATAAATTTATTATATATATATATATATATAATATTATTATTTATACATTATTATATATATATATTTATTATATATATATATATATATATAAAATTTATTATATATCTATCTCAGCCCCGAATAGCAGCATATCTATTAACATGTCAAAAACGTTACGGAAAAAATTATAAACAAAATATATTTTTAAATAAAGGAACTAAAGCCCGTTCAGATGGATGGAATAGTTTAATAGAACCTGTGCGAGGGAAATGTTCCCTTCTGTTCTAACTAATTTTCAGTTTGGAAAAACTATACATTAATTTGAAAATTGTTCCAGAGGTTTACTATTCATCCAAACTATGATATTTAAATTTTGGTTACTTTTTGTGTAAAGGAAGTATTAGAAAAAAATATTTTATTAATAAATTAAGTTTTAGGATCTTGGTATATTTTCTTAAATATCTCTAAAACGGTTGGGATATCTGGGTAATTGGAACGTAACCATTCCAAAGCTTACTGAATTCTCCACAAAAAAGTTTCTGACATACATTTCGATGGGATGATCTCAATTTCGTTACTTTCGTTGTTTTAGCGCGGTTCCTCCCTCCCCGATAGGGAGGAACCCCGCTTATAAGGTTGATACAATGAAACAATCCGGAAGTGCCGACTAGAAAATTTCGCGTTTTAGAACCCCTAGAGACCGAAAATAACGGTGGTTAAAATTTGTATATATATATATATGTATATATTTATTTATATATACATATATATATTTGTCTGTTCGCGGATTTCTGGCCTCCCTAATGGTCCGATTTTGATTAAATTTGGTAAAAAAATCTGTCGCCCGATTTGAAAGGTCAAGTTCGTTAACCAGCAAAATCCGCCCACTGGAAGATGGCGTTTGGGGCGAAATTCGCGCGCAAAAAAATCGTAACGCTTACGTTTTTGAGTTCATAAGCTTGTAAGTACTCGTTTTATAGGATTCTTTGGCTAGGAAAACGAATGAAACCATTTTCAAGGCGATAGCTTTAACCGTTTTTGAGAAAATTGGAAAAATAGTTTTTGAATACCGTTTTTGGTTTGGGTACTTAGAATCATGGGATTCAGTTGAAACATTTTCTGCATGTTTTACTATCATTAAAACTAATATGTTGAAATTTTGGTTACGTTTGGAGTTAAGGAAGGGTTAGAATAAAATATTTTATTAACAGACATAAAAAGTTTTGGTAACTTTGTATATTTTCCTTAATATCTGGAAAAAGGTTGAGAATCTTGGTAAACAAAAGAATACCATTAGAAAGCTTACTAAATGCTCTACAAAAAAGGTTCTGATGAAAGTTTTGATTAGGCGATGTCAATCGGAGAAATAAGTGCTTAAAACATTAAAGTAATTGATTTTGCTTATTCGAACTGTTCTTTTTGTCTGTTTTTATTCCTTGTTATTTTTTAATTGCTTATAGATGGATAATGTATTTTACAATAAAACAGATTAGGCAAAATAAGAAAAACAATTCATTGTTAGAAATATAGCTTGCCAAGAGAAAAAGATTCGATGACGTCTTTTGAATATTTTCAATTGCCTTTATGCTGTTGGTTTTTTTTATTTTATTTTTTAATTGATTTTATCTGTAGAATTATTACTATAGTAAAAGAACACAGGGATATGTGAAAATTTGTGATATTTTCCAATTCATTGAAACGTATGAAATGAAGTATCGGTAGAAGAAGTTTCTAGGGTCTTGTGGACCCGACCCCAGGTATAGCCATAAAACCCTTTGAACAAAGGCCGAGGAAAATATCTGTTTCTATTCTATGCTTTTCAAATGAGAATGGGGATATGAACAGGAACCGGGGTCTCTCGTGGTCTAATGGCTAGCGCCTTGGATTCATAAGCGGGAGATGGTGGGTTCGATTCCCAACCTCCGGCAGGAATTTTATCATCCCACGGCTCGCAGGTAAAATTCCTCGCTACACCCTGGATGTCGGCGCTAATGACCTACAAGCAGATGCGCCGTAAAAAAAAAAAAAAAAAAAAAAAAAAATGAACTGGAACCGCGCTAAGATGACGCAGTTCCTGCGAGTCGGACTTTTTTTAATGATTGATTTTAGTAGTAATATTAAGTTGATTTTAGTAGTCTTGTGCGAAGGAAACAAGATTCTTACAATGTGAAACAATGTTTGGTTGTTTGTCATAGATCTTTCCGAGCAGAATTCGAAGTGGCCGATAGATCAAGTTCCACTACTGAAAGTTAATGACGCCTAAAAGCTACATTTCCTCAAGATTTCTTTGGAATAGGTGTTACAATTTTTCATAAAAAAAAAACAAAACAATATAATTAAATTGATATTTATTCCCGACTTTTCAAATGACACTAGATATCAGAACGGAAGCGATCTAAGATGACGCAGCTCTTGCGAGTCGGATTTTTAATTATTGTCCTGGATCTCCACAACCTGCTCCGTATTGATGATCATCATCTGGCATTTCTTCAAATTCACAACTAGAAGGATGTAAACAAAGTAAAATAATTGAAACGAAGATTTTCTGAATCCACCTAACAGTGGTCGTCCTCGAATTTACAATAAATGAGGTCAGAGACCAGTCGTTCTGACCGCATGGAGTCCTCGCTCCAGTGTTGCCCGCAAAGTTACCTTTCTCAAAACGATGGAGGAAATTGGAACTATTATAATAATGAATATATTAACCAACATTCGATTGAAACCAAAGAAATAATCCTTGTTTCATTTGCAACAAGGATTATTTGTCAACATTGTTTGGTTGTCGCCGAACATTTCAACACTGGATTGTACAAATGCACTAGCGATGGGCGATAGTAGATAGTTACTATCGATATATCGTTAGTTCATGACTATCGATAGTCATGAACTAACGATAGATTTTTTTTTTTTTTTTTTTTTACTTTTTTTTTCTAGAATTGATTTTTTCGACATCTGCTGAGGTATTAAATACTGTATATATCAGGAGGGCTGTGGCATTAAATACTGTATATATCAGGAGGGCTGTGGTATTAAATACTGTATATATCAGGAGGGCTGTGGTATTAAATACTGTATATATCAGGAGGGCTGTGTTATTAAATACTGTATATATCAGGAGGGCTGTGGTATTAAATACTGTATATATCAGGGGGGCTGTGGTATTAAATACTGTATATATCAGGAGGGCTGTGGTATTAAATACTGTATATATCAGGAGGGCTGAAAAAGAACCGTCTGTTGAATACAACCAACTACATAATGTAGCCAGGTTGTATACCTTTGTGCTCCTGAATCCCTCAGAACGTGTATTTTCAGCCGCTGGAAAAAATCATTTCTGAGCAGCGGACCAGACTGAGCCAAAGAAAAGCGGAAATGTTGCTTTTACTTTCTGGAAATATGTGGATCAAGGAGCACATCTAAAACAGTTTGAAATGATTGCACTTTTTTGTATCTCTTGATATTTTATTCATTGGAAATTCTTTTTATTCATTTAAATAAATCCGTTTTTCGTTTTAAACCTTGGTGTACACAGTACACCATATACAGTTCGGGAAGGGCCTTCAAGCAGCAGAAGTAACAGACGAGAAGAAGTCGTCCTCTGCCGGCTGAGGATAGGCCATTCCCTACTGACTCACTCATACCTTATGACACGACAAGGCAGACCAATATGCCAGTACTGCAATACAACACTTGCTGTTAAACACTTACTGACAGACTGCAGACTCAGGCTAAACACTGACTTACCATCAAGCATGCATGAATTACTTTCAAATGACAGCAAATATATTTCAGACATATTCCAATTCCTTTCCAACATCAAAACTCTGGATAAAATCTAGCAACGCCTTTTTTTCCCCCCTTGTTTCAATTGTTTATTTTTGTTATATATAATATAAATTTATTTTTTCCTTCCTTCTTTTATCTGTCTATTTATTTGTCTTATTTTTGCCTTTTCTCCCCTCTTGTTTTCCTTCCCCCCTTTTTATTTCTAGAAGTATATGTCACTGAGTGAGAAACTGGAATATCAACAGAGAATTAAGTTACTTCTCCCAGCTAATAAGTACTACTTTACTTACGACTCGTACTTTTAATTTATTTTACTATTTATCATTGACTATACTATTGACTACTATCTTCTACTTACCTCAATTCTTTCAAGCTGCAGTTTCGTCGCCTGAGTTGCGATAAGCTTAATTAATAAAATAAATAAACCTTGGTGTAGTCTTATAAATATACCTAATCCTGCATGTAATAGATAATTCAACTCAATAACATTAAATTCTTCATTGGACAGGTATGTAAGGAATAGGGGAAGCCTCTATCTATAGTATCGATATATTTTAACCGATAGTATCGGCCTATCGATGGTGCTCAACTATCGACTATCGCCCATCCCTAAAATGCACCACCTGCAGAGGAATGCATGATGGGATTACAAGGACTATAAGAGCGGTATTACTGGTTCCCAATCTTTCTAAATGCCCATGGAATAAGGGATTTCATCAAGCCCATCACATAAGTTATGGAGAAAAAATATAAAAAGTCCGACTCGCAGGATCTACGTCATTTTAGCGCGTTTCTGTTCTTATCCCTAGTGTAATTTGTAAAGGAATATAAATATTAATTCAATTGTGTTGATGTTTCGTGAAAAATTACAAATATGTTTCTTATTTTCTAACCTAGTTTTACTAAAATACTCATAATTTCTATATAGAAATGAGCGGCAAACTGTAGACAGCCCGGCATTTATAGCCCTAATATTGATACACCGTTAAACACACAGACACACAAATTAATAAATAAAAAAAACCTAAAATACTCATTTTACTGTTAAATGAAATTTATAAAATACCATAGTTTGGAAGATTTTCAAACATATTTACCTAGTATATTCTTTGCTGAATCGAAGTACCCCGACCTTAAAATAGTTAGAAAAACTAGTTTCATCGCCTCTTTTCGAAACCTGTTATACACATCGCCTTAAAATTGTTTCATTCGTATGAGAACCTTTAAAAATTGTACCTGAAAGCCTTCAAACTAAAAGCCCTTTGCGTATTTTTTTCCGCGCCTGTAAAACAACGTTACGGTAAGGGGATTCTGCTAGTTAACGAACTATACTTTTTAAATAAGACAAAGGATTTTTGTACTAAATTTCATCAAAATCGGATAATTGTTGAGCCTGTGAGGGTGCAAACCGACGCAAACACACAGAGACAAACAAACACATATACATTTGAGCCACCATAATTTTCTTCATCTATGGGTTCTGAAACGTGACATTTTCTAGTTTGTATTTCCGGATTGCTTAATGAGGTCAACCTTGGTTGAACTATGTACACTATTTACACAATTTCTTGCAAAAAGGTATTCTCGTGGCCAATGGCGGTGGAGGCGGCGAGGAGGATTATCTGGGATAACATTGGAACAGAGGGATCTGCCAAGAGGATTGGGGTGAGCTGGGAGTTTAGAGAAAAAATTCAGGAATCGGGATTTGGCTAAATCTTCGACAAAGGGTGTATCAGTGTCTCGGTGGATAGTCAAGTTTGAGGCGTAGAAAGGAGCGTTGAGGATTAAAAATAAATTAAATAAGATAGCTTAGTTCAGAAAAAATAAGTTTTTTGGATGTAATAGCGTTTTAGTTTCCAAGTTCTAGATCGTTAGTATTCCATACTCCCGAAATTCCCTCAGCCCTCCCGAATTCATACCAGCCCCCCCCCCGAAATAATTTTCTATATAGGCCAATGCCAGAGTTCGTCTTTATCAGCGGAGACATCTTGAGGGAACCCACGGGATGGACGCGTCGCACAGCTATACATCGTATCTGACGGAGGGCTAATTCTCTATAAATTAATTTGGCAAAGAGGTGCCAGTATTGCTTTATCTTATTATAAAGAATAAGGAAATCGCTAAATTTCATGAATTATGTAAAACAGTCACGTCGAATTATGTTAATTATTCATGTATGCAATAATTAATTTAGAAATAATGTTTTGCGAAAGGACTGCCATATGCCGACAGATAGCGCTGATATTCGATAAAAAGCACCTTGACAAGAGTCCCTTTCTAAAGTCAAGGTGGTTTGGAAGAAACGCGTGCGGGCAGGTTCTACAATAATTTACAAAATCGGCCTAAATTTACAGTTTATTTCTCTTTTTTGTTAAAGGTCTTCTATAAGGATGAATCGCAATATGCAAATCTTCCAAAAAAATTGGGCCAATCATGAGAGTTAAGGAGGAAATCGAATATCTGCTGGGTGCTTGATTTCTCGGGTTGTACTTTGAATGATCGTCGAGTGAAAGAACAAATAGGCGGGAGGAAGTTATATTGTGCCGTCTCAGGATTGGCCATACACAGTTGAGTCACTCCAATATTATATCAAGACAGGATAGACAAGCTTGTACCTTATGCAATACTGAATTATCCATAAAACACACTGACTGGTTGTACACTCAGAACAAGTCATGGGCGTATATAGAAAATAATTTCGGAGGGGGCTGGGAAAATTTCGGGGGGGGGGGAGCTGAGACAATTTCCGGTGTATGGAATACTAACAATTTAGATCTTGGAAGAGTTTTAGTCAACTTAAACGCCATTACACCCAAAATAGAATATGTTCAAAGCATTAAATTATCTTATTTAATTTATTTGTAAGGGCTTTATGAAATGTTTATCAATCAAATCAAAATTTCGGGGGGAGGGGGCTGCAGCCCCCTCAGCCCCCCCCCTTATATACGCCCTTGGAACAAGTCTTAAATCACCGTTAAGTCTGGCAGAATTACTTTCCGATGTCAGCCACTACATTGATGAAATTTGAGTCACATTCTGTGACTCGTCATGTACTTTTTTTTGGCGCTTTATGGATGACGGCTCAGACTCGTCACGTCCTTCCTTTGGCCCCGTTATGGATGGCGAGTCTTCATTCGAAATTAGGCAATATTTAACACGTAAAGTCTTGTTCTTGCAAGGGCATCAACGAATTTTATTCGTAAATCAAAGAAAAAAAAATATATTCAAGATATTTTTTTTCTTGTTTAATCTGTATATCTTATAATTTCGCAAGTGTTTTTTTTTTTTTTTTTTTTTTTTTTTTGCCAGGCTGAACAGTCCACCGGTCTGTCCGTTAAGACTGTTCAGGTGGGATGGGCGTATTTAAGGGGGGAGGCTGCAGCCCCCCCCCCCGAGAGTTTGATTTAATCGGTAAAAATGTGTCATAAACCCTTAAAAATAAATTAAATAAGATCACTTAGTACATAAAAAATATTTTATTTCGGGTGTAATAGCGTTTTAGTTGGTTAAACCTATTTCAAGTTATAAATTGTTAGTATTCCATACCCCGGAAATGGTGTCAGCCGCCCCGAAATTTTCACAACCGTTTTCGAGATATTAAGGGAAATATACGCATATCCCAAAGCATTTCATGTCTGTTAATACATTTTTAGCATAAATATGCTTTAGCGTTGACTAAACTGGAAAAACCCGTAACAAAAAACTGTCCGCTGGCATTCGCGCATGCGCAGTGGCGTGGCCATGTACGAAAAAGAAGACTGTATGTGTCCCAAAAAAGTGTTCGCTGGTGTTCGCTTACGAGTAGGGACCGGACTTTTAGGATAAAATAAGCACGCGATTAGGTTTTTGCAACAGGCATAATAGATCTTTTTAGGTTTTTATTTAAAAATCCATTTTAGGCTTTTTTAGGTGATAAAAATGTTTTGAATAGGTTCAAAAAATAGGTCTTTTTAGGTTTTTTACTTAAAAATCCATTATAGATATTTTTTAGGCGATAAAAATGTTTCAATAGGTTCGAAAAATAAGTTCAGCCTATTATAATTTATCATTAATAATAATGATTAATTTATAATTGATAAATTAATATTTATATATGGTGAAAAAAAATAAACAACAAATAACACCGTTTTATATAATAGTATATTGAGAAGGGGAAAAAAAGGTGAGCATATCAAAATAAAGCGGAAATACGAGTTATTATTTTAAAAAAAGAATAAGTAGTTCAGATATTCAACAAAATATTTATTTAAAAAAGAAAGTGAATGAAATTTATTTAAATCAAATACATTTTAGAAATAAAATAATGTTTAAAACAAAAAAGGAAACTATTTCCGGGGTATGGAATACTAACAAACTAGAACTTGGAATAGTTTTAGGCAACTAAAACGCTATTATACCCAAAATAAAGAACTTTTTATTAACTAAGTCATCTTATTTAACTTATATTTAGGGGTTTATGACACATTTTTACCGATCGATAATAAGGGGGGCTGCATCCTCCTCAGTCCCCCCTTATATACGCCCATGTCAAAAGCAGAGAAAGATAAAGATGCGCCTGTTTACGTCACAAGGCGTCATAGGGGAGTATTTCATTGCATCCCTTAGCTCCAGTGTTGACGATTCCAATTTTCCAATGAGATTTGGAATATCTGAGAAATGTGCTCTGAGGAATGCGATTGCACCACGATTCTCGTTGGTCTGGAGGAACATCGAAGCCTTAGAAATTACAGCTGATTCATTCATATCCAAAGCGTCAACAACTGCTTTATTTTCCCCTCAAGCATGTTAAAACGGGTTCTGGTGGAAGGGACACTCCTACTAAAATTTTCCTGAACGTCTGGACCCGGGAAGATGCTTTTAAGAAAATTTGTTTGGTCGAGGGAAATTAGTTCATTGAATTGTATTTTCTATTTCAAAGATTAGGTCTGTCTAGGTCATTCCATCGTTATTTAGGTAATTTTAGGTGATATCATCCGAAATAGGTTTTTTTAGGTCCTTCCAAATTTGCATGAATGATACTACAAGACGCAAATCATATAAAAAACCGTTCAATATCATGTTTAGAAGAAAGGGTAAAAATAGGTGAAAACCTAAGAATCCGGTCCCTACTTATGAGCAATGGTGTTCGCGTATGCGCAGTGGCCATGTGCGAAAAAGAAGACTGTATGTGTCACAAAAAAGTTTCCGCTGGCGTTCGCGCATGCGCAGTGGCCATGTAAGAAAAAGATGACTATATGCTATAGAGTACATTACATAGGTTTATCGGGTAGACCTAGCGTTACAAAAAAGTGTAACAAGAAGGTGTCTGCTGGCGTTCGGTCATAAGCCATGTACGAAAATGAAGACTATACGTTATACAGCACTTTACATAGGTTTGTCGGGTGGACCTAGGCGTTCCAAAAAGTGTCCGCTGGCGTTCACCCATGCGCGGTGGCCATGTACGAAAAAGAAGACTTTATGTTATACAGTACATTAAATAGGTTTGTGGTGTGGACCTAAAGCACATTTATGTTCCTGAATTTGAGCAGAAGGCTCTAAACAAATTTTCTAATAATTCCTTAACTTCAAACGTAACCAAAATTTAAACTTCTTAGTTCGGATGAATCTTAAACATGTATAAAATATTTCAACTGAATCCCTTGATTCTAAGTATCCAAACCAAAGATCACCGAAGTTAAGCAATGTCCACGTGCTGTTGGTATCATAAAAGGGTGGCAACCTATAGATAGCCCGGTGTTAATAGCCCAATAGTTGATACGCCATTAAACTTGAAAGAAAAAAATGACTAATTCCAACTCATTTCGTATATTATTGTTTTATATTACTTTTATATTTACTTACTATTATTATACTTTACGTTTATTTACTATTACTATTATTATATTTACTTACTATTACTATTTATATTTACATTTATATTTTTGTTTTTTTATTTTTATTAAATTTGTAACCTTTTCTAAATAGTATAGAAAATATTATTATTTTTTAATTTTTAATGTCCATTATTATTAACTAAGAATTTGTTCTTCTTCTCAGGATTAAATAAATATAGAAAATATACAGTGAGTGTCAAAAGTATTGATACACCTAAGTTTATTTTGAAAAAAAAAAAAAAAAAAACAATAAAAAGAAAAACACTTTTTGAGTAGCACCTTATCAAAACAATAATATAAATGGTACATGAGAGATAATTAGGTGTCTATAATTTATTCTATTTGTCAATAATATCAAAACATAAATTGTTAGATATACCAATATCATAAAACGGAGTTACATTAGTACAGTGTGGAGAAATTGGTACAAACCCATACTGCTTATATATTTGTTTGAGAGCGAACAGACAAATATATGGGTAAATATTTGTCTGCTCACACTCTTTGGTCAAAGTTCAATCCTTTGGTATCAGTTTAATGGAACTATCCTAGGAGTATAGGTTTGTAACAATTTCACCACACTGTACTAATGTGACCACATTTTACAGTATATATTATAAAGCCATATATACAAAAGTGATGAGTCAAAAGGATTGGTACACTAAATTTATTTCATGAAAAAAGTCCTTTTTAAGGACCACCATATTGGTAAAAATAATTTAAACTGGAATTGAAATGGACGTCCTAAAATATTGACTGATTTAATGTGGATTGTTAATATCTAATAATTTAGTTTTTGATATCGGTTTATAAATAAAATAACTTATTGATGATGTTTTATCACCTGTGTACAGTTTAAATTATTTTAACTGATACGATGCTCCTTAAAAAGTTTTTTTTTTTTTCAAAATAAACTTATAGTATGAATACTTTTGACACTCACTGTGTACACAAACTAAGTGAATGCTTTTTATGACCTTTGGTTCAACGTTTAAAGGGATTTTTTTTTAACCTGTAGCTAGGGAAGAATCATGCTAAAATTAAAAACAAGACTCTTTTTAGAAACCTCAAGCCTCAAAAGAAAATATTCATAGTATGAATACCCCTCCTTCTCTGTCCCTCCTTTGAAATGAAATTTCAATTTTATTTCTTTTCCACGTTATATTAAATACTATTTTTAAAACAAATTATCGTTTAAAAAAATAGAAATTTTATAAGAAACAACCTCATAAGAGCTATGGTATTCTGTTTTTTGGACTTTTATTACACAATAATTTATTTATTTAGAGCATTACTACACAGGTGATTTGCCCTTTGAGTAGGTAATACTTTAACTCAATTTAACTGTATAATAAATTCATATAAATAACAAAACATAAAATATAAATTAAAATACAGTAATGGGAAGCAACAATAAACATGCTGTTATATTAATTAAATTGTGAACGGATTATGACAAATATATAAGACAAAAAACATTATGATATAAACTGCTTATCACTATTTATTTATTTAAATATACATTAACAATTTACTTATTTAAATTATTCTGCCTCTACCCATGAGGGTCATTGGCAGTATATTTAGGCTATATATTTTGAACAGTTGATTCATTATATTTTGGGATTCCTGTAGATTTCTTGGAATGTTATGAAGAGCTCAAGAAGAGAACTTTTTACGTTGCATAATTACGTGCTCTGTGTTCATTCTCATATTACATGTTTCACACGTGGGTGGGTGCAGATTTTTGAGGAGGTAAGTATGGGTAACTGCATAGTGGCCTATTCGCAGATATGCCAAAACAACTTCCCTCTGAGTGTGATGTGTCGCTATATCCCATGGTGTTGCATCACATTTTTCTCTCAGTAATTTGCTCCTGGATGTTTGTGGCCACATTGCTTTCCATTTTTCTAGGATATATTTTTGATGAATCTCTTTATGTCCTGCAAATTTGCTTCATCGGCGTGCTTCATATCGGTGTCATGATCAGATTGAGCACGGTTTGCTTCAAGGTCCACAAGTTCATTGTACTTGATGCCACAGTGCGATGGTACCCACATAATCGTGACATTAACAATTACATAGGTAATTGTATATCTGTGTTTATATATACTTTTCTTTTTTCCACTTCTTAGGCATGTGTATTTTCTTAGAAAATACCTAGAGCATTATCTAATGCAATTTTGTTGGGTAATTTGGCAGTTTCATTAAGGAGCCATGGGGACAGAGGACTGCTGTTTATTAAAGGATAAGTGAAGGATACATCTTAAAATGGTCCCTGTGGAATAGAGTGGATTAAATCGTTTGTTCAAAATCCATCCAGAAATTTCTTGTTGTCTCTACAATACTCCTCTTTATACGGGCATCTCAGCAAATTGAAAATATATGCTCTACTAGCAGAATTCACGTTTGTTTTTTGTTTTTTTTTGTAACCATTAGCACTGGGCTATCTATAGGTTGCCACCCTTCATAAGCATCTATGGTGGAGCACTGGATTTTTTCAGTGAGCCCATGGAAGAAGGAACTCAACCTCCTACAGGTGGGGCTCGAATCTCCCACATGAGAATCCTTGGCATTAGCCTCTAGACCATTTAAATTAACATTCCTCCAGAAGAGAAGTAAAAATCGTATTTATACTAATCAATTTGAAGTACTTATTTTTTTTTTTATCTGTTTATTTTCTATTATTTTGTTTTGTTTTATTTTATATTTGTTTATCTTCTTTTTTTTAGGACTCTGGCTGCTTTTCTAGGTCATAAAACTGTCAAAAGAGGCCACCGCCAATGCTGCGTTGGACAAGTAAATAAATCTAAAGAGTCGAGTCATTAGCAAATACACAAGAAGAACTAAATTCACAAAATGGGCCAATATTTTTTATGTATAAGATGAATAAAAATTGACACAAATGAGATCCTTCTGGTACTCTTGAAGAATCATTAATGAATACAGAGCCTTAGCTTAACCCTTTCCTTACAGAGGGCGGTAAGGGCTGACAGAGCCTGCAGTACAGTGCTCTCACTACCTGCTCAGGCACCTGTTAGGATGCATTTCATGCCCTCTTGATGGCAAACCTCCCTGATTCCCTGAGGTTTATATATTACCTCCTAAGGGTGGCAACCTATAGATAGCCCGGCTCTAATGGCCAAGTTGTAGGTGCGCCGTAAAAAAAAAAAAAAAAAAAAAAAAAAAAAAAAAAAAAAAAAAAAAAAAAACCTCCTACTAAAAAATACATGTTTACAAAAGTGAACAAGCTGTTGTGTGAAAAATGTCTCTTTTTAATTCATTATATATGGAGGCCCTGTGGCCGTGATGTGTGTGCCCTAGGTCGTGGGTTCAATTACCATTCAAATCAAATCCTAAAATTTGATTTCAATAAAAAATGGATGTTGAAATTTAAATAAATTCATTATATGTTTTTATATGAACATAAAATGACAAATTTAACTGAGTTTAGTAATAATGCTTAATCATTATGGTTAGTTTATTATAATCCACATTTACAATAATAGAATAAAAAAAATGCTGCGAAATTTAGTTGGAGATTACAGTGTATTCTTTTAACATTTTTTCTTTTTAATGGGTTTCTAGATTCTCAGATTTAGAGTTACATTAAGGCTAATAATAACTGAAGTTAATTTTTCCTCTATCATAAATTCTCGGTGAAGAAGAATCTGGCTCATTAAATAATAAGGAAAGAAAGAAAGTTGAATTTCTCTCCTTGTGAGTTCTCCCAGTTTGCAGGGGAACCTAGTCATCTCAGCATATTTCTATGCTTCCTTTGTGTGTATTAATAAAACATAGTCTTTACTCTAACTATGTATTGTTTTTATTTATGTATTATTTGTGTTGAGCACCTGATCCAATACAAAGGAGATGTGCATAATGTTTATTAATTAATTAATATAACTATACAAAAAAAAACAAAAAAACTGTCGAAGTATCTGATTTTTGACCATACAGCAAACTAGGGTAAAAGTGTGGTTAGCACTCTGCTCCGACTGCCTGATTTTCCCCTTTACATGTGGGACTTAGCAACCCAGGACCAAAGACACTGGACGATAAAATCCTTAGTGTGCTCAAGCTTTGAACTCAAATCCTCCAGCATATTAGTCGAGTGCTCTACCACTAGGCTAACCTCGCCCCCTTTATAATTTACAGATTCAGAAAACATGTTTGTTTGTTATTTGGCTTAACAAATAAATAATTCATTGATTTAAGAAACCAAAGAGTCCATCGAGCAGGAGCTAGATAGCTAAACACATTCCTGAGCAAGGCGGATAGATTATGCTCCAAGCCTGCAGAATTTGCTTAAAAGAAGGTTTATAAATAAAAAATAATCGTAAATAGCTTTCTATTATAAATTTGTGTTGACCAGCTGACTCAATTATTAATTCTTTATTTAATTACGTACTGAAATTCTAATGGACTGATTCACTTTAGGTTTACTACATATCTTTTTCATTAGATGAGCTCGATATATGGCAAGTTTCTTTGCAATATAATAAAACAATTGACAGTTAGGGGCTTATTAATAATTTGGGCTCAGAGTAACCCCCCTCCAGATAACCTGATTCTGTTGGTGATTACAATTACTATTAGAAAATATTATTCAGCATACCAGGTCTATTTTATTTGAAATTTATTTTTTATTCATATTTTATCATGTCCCTTAAAACAGATTTACCTCACCAATAGCCCTGTAGGGTTGGGTAAAAATTAACTGTAATAGCTAAAAGCTACAGCTAACTTGACTGAATATGTAATAGATTAATAGCCTATTTTGGGGGAAAGGTTAGCTCAGTGGTAGAGCACTCAACTAATGTGCTGGAGGACCTGAGTTCAAAGCTCGAGCGCACAGAGGATTTTATATTCTAGTGTCTTTCTTCACGGGTTGGCTTCGAGGTCCCAGATCATCCCTAGGGCCACCCATCCTTTAATTAATTTATTACTGCCTACCTGCAAAGGGGAAAATCAGGCAGCCGGAGCACTGACAACACTATCTCCCTAGTGTGTGCCGAATGATCAAGAATCAGCTACCTCTACAGTATCTACCCCTCTGAGCCCTAGTAGCCTGTTATGGGACTGTTTTTTTTTAATAGCCTATTTGAAGGTCTGTTGACTGTGAGTATCTAGGCCTGATCATTCTTTGCAAGGGGTCATGGGTTCGATTCCCACTATAATATGCCCATCCTAATAAGCCCTTCTATATCCTTCCTAATATGTCGTTCTATATACTTCCTAATAAGCCCTTCTATATCCGTCCTAATATGCCCTCCTTCTGTATTCATCATTATAAGCCCTTCTGTATCCTTCCCATTATACACTTCTATTCTCAGTCTTACATATCATCTGTGAATCATACCTCTTCTATCACAATCTAAGACAGACTTCTAAAACTTCGAAGAAGCTTCCAACAGCTAAAACTTACAAATAAGGTAATAATTAGCTGTTATTTATTTTGGCAGCAACAGTTAAAGTTGAATGTTTTAAGTTAACACAAAGGCAAATTTTTTCTATAACTAAAAGTTAGCTATTGAATTCAGCTAATAGTTAATTTTGTTGCTAAAGTTAACTAAGAATCAATAGATAATAGCTAAATAACAGATGTTTTAGGTAGCTAATTCTTCAGGTAATGAGCTGTTTAGATTAACCTCAGCCAGCTAAAAATTAGCTACTGATGTACATGTCTACTTGATGTAAAAAACGAACAAAACTTTTACTTCGTTGGTGAAGAGGTCAGAGACCTCTCCGAGTCCTGCGATGGCAGCGCCTCTGCTGACCCTTTCTGAACTAGCCCCTATCAGTGCTGACCTATTTCAAGGTCACCAGTTATAAACAAACAGGCTCGGCACTGGGCCGGACCTAGAAATATCAACCTTCAAGCACGAACAATGGATTGTTTATTCGTTCTGACCCAGCAAAATGATTCCTTTTATCAAAGCGAATAAGGTATTAGCCACTCAATAGACCTAGAGCTGGCTCAATGACTCAGGTGTTTTCGATATGAAAAAAGGAGTAGGAGTCGTACGTTAATCGTCTATCAGGTTCTTCGTCTCCTAATTATGCCTTGTAATTTCTTGGATGCTCTGTCTACTCCTGCCTGAATTATCATCCTCTCCGACGGTTTCTTGATAAAGTGAGTTCTATTTTTATCTCTTCTTTTGTGCAAGTCATGTTTTGGGGGGAAATTTAAGTGTTTTTGAAATGTCACTCCAAATTGTTTACATACTAGAAATGAGTATTCTTTGATTTAATTGTCAAATTCGACTTTTTGGGCCTAATTTAGTTATTAATCACCATCACTACAAAGTTTAAACATTTCTTTAATTAATAAATGTCTTCACTTTTGATAGTATTTATTCATGAATTATTGCTCTTTAGTTAGTCCTTTAGAAGATTTCCTTTGCCAAATTTTTGTAATTATTATTCGTATTACTGAATATCTAATCATAATGTTTAACGTTATTAGAATATTTAGTAAATAATGTCTTATTAGCTTGTTTATATAACACACATGAAGGAATAAACCTTTAAAGATCGATTGATGTATTTCTGAGAAGAATTATTACAAAGTAAATGCTGTTGGCATCATTTGCATTTTATTTTTATTTCGATCATAACTTTTTATGAAAGTTATCAGCAAGAATGAGGATGAGAATTTTAAGTAAAAGCCTTTTATGCCTGTTACATATTTCTGTTTGTTCTGTGATTTTTTTTTTCCTCTCTGTATTTTATATTTAAACATTTAAATAAATGTTAATAAGTATGTTAATTTAAAAAATTGTTGTCCTTAATGACATTGAATACAACTTTACCTTTAAATAAAATATATATACAAACACACATACATATATGCATTTAAAAAAATATAGTACTAGAATTTTATGAAAATAAAAATAAAATATATAAAGATTATTGATTTTTTTTTTTGGTTAAATTTAAGGCGTGTCAACCGTTGGGGTCATTAACGCCAATTAATTTTAATTTATTTTAATGACACTTATAATTCTAATATTGCATGGCAAAATATTATACTGTTAAAAATGTAATAGTTAATCCTGTTTTAACTGCTTGATTTTATTATTGAAAGATTTTCTTACGTCTATATTTTGTTTGTCTTGCTATAATGGCAGTTGTAATTCTTTGTACTTGGCTACCTGTTTATTGATGATATGTTTTGATTAAGGTTATTTTAAGCCAAAATAAACAGCTCTCTGTTCTATTTGCACATTCCATATACCCTTTAAAATATTTCATACAAGATTTGTGGTTTAAATTCTTCCGTTCTCATCTGTACAATATTTTAATGGTTTGTATTAATGACAATATCTTATATTATATGGTAGAGCAACAATATTCTCATTTCATAAGCTTTGTCCCTAAAGGACAATAACTTCTTGTCTATTACACTAGCAGTTGTGGACGAATATGTGAATTATTAATTTCAAAATTTTTCTTATTTGTTCAGAAGAGGGAGATGTCAGAGATAGAGAGCGGAAAAGGAGACTGGCAGCTGACAAAGACCTGTGTTCAGGAGAGATTCAAACAGCTCCTGTGCCTCTCGCGCTGGACGGACTGCACATTCCGTGTCGGACATGACGATGTCCAAGTAAGACAGTTTTTAATTTACTATTTTAATATTACATATCCTACTACAGTATCTTGTCAATAAAAGCCCGCTACACAGGAACTGCTAGAATTACTTACAAATGAATAGACAAGACTGTCATGTTGGAACTGTATATCTAAGCAGATTCCTCATCGGTGTGGGTAGTGCACGTCACATTTCTGAATGAGTTGAAATTGCATAAATAAATAAAAAATGAACATAAATAGTTTTGCTCTTGTATTTGTAATGAACAACTGACTCAATTATTATTTTTTGATATCTGTAACTGTTTTCAAGGAGAGTGGATAAAAATAGTATTCAAGCTAATTTTCGGTTTGGGTACTGAGTCCTTGGTTTCAATTGAAATATTTTCTACTTGTTTGAAATTCATCTAAACTACGATATTTCCATTTTGGTTACATTTGGAGTTAAAAAAAAAGTTTTATTAACAGAAACTTAATTACATTAATAGAAAAAAATAAAAATGTTATTTACATTATTTATTTTATTGTGTTATTTATTTTAAAAAATAAAACTTTTATATAGAAAATAAAAAAAATTGTTTTACTTATTGGATAAAAAATTTGTGAATTAATGAAAAGTTTTGGGATCTTTGTATATTTTCTTAAATATCTCAAAAACGGTTTGAAATTCCTGCGAAGTGATTACTAAATTCTCTACTAAAAAGGTTCGAATTCGGAATTTTCTAAATTTAATTTTGTTCTGGAATAAACCCAAACTTTTAATCAACCAATTTTGTTTTTTTGTTATTTAAATTTTAACGTCCATTGTGTAAAACTAAAACTTTTTGCTTGAGCCTAATTTTTTGGGGAATTTGCAGGTTGTGCGAGGACACAGATTGGTCCTGGCTGTGAGCTCTCCTGTTTTCGAGGCCCTGTTCTTTGGTTCCATGGCTAGCCCTCCTGAAGAGATCATCTCCATTCCTGATATTGAGCCAAATACATTTCGCACATTTCTTCAGTAAGGAAAATATTTTTTATTTTAATTTTGTTGAAATGGCAATATATATATAATTTATATTTATATTTGTAATATTAACCAATATGGAGACGGTGGCGCGTGATAAGACCCTCCCGATACCTGTGTGTCCCTCTTGACAGCTACTAGCTGCCTTCCATGTGCGCCCCACAGTTATCTTGTTTTTCAAAGTTAATTTTATGTTTCTTCAAATATTTAATATTCTTCTACCTGAAACGGGAATATAGTGACAATTATCAATAATAGTTTTAGAAAGACATGCCGCATACTAAATATTTTAACAATTAATAATACAAATTTTTCCTCTCAATAAAAAAATTCCCTCTTATATCAATGGTGTTATTTAAAAAATATATAACATTTTATCAATTTAGATTTTTGTATATATTTGTTTTTTTTTTTTTGAAAATTCTTTTTTATACTTTATAATGCGGAAAACTTTATAATCCTAACTCATTTATTTAGTTTCTCTCTATTGTCTTTAATTTACAAATTGACCTGTTACCTTTTTTTAAACTAGAAATTATAATTATTACATTAGCAATATGAAAAGACCAATTCCAAATAATTTATACTAAAAGTATTTATTACGTAAAATAAGGTTTTTTTTTTTTTTTTTTTTTTTAGTTTTTTGTTTTCATTTATTAGTAATACATGTATTCTTTAATTAGTGCAAAAACCTTTACACATAACACCTTTGTACTACTGAAAGAAAACTTATTTGGCTTGAAACTGCGATGCTTCTACAGCAAATTACTTTCTTCACGCTCTGGAAAAGGCCAGCTGTCTTCGTCGAAATCCTAGAATGCTATTCAATAATACTTCCTGGAGCTGGGGAACAACCAGGCTGCGATGTATCTTCTTCTGAGAAGTCTCACTAATAGGAGAAGCCTACCATCCTTAAACGATAAAGAGTGATGAGGGGGGTGACTGCTGGGAAAGCCCATCATTAGCCAGCCATGGCTTGGGCCTGGCTGCTGGGGAAGACCACCATCTCGAAAGGGTTAAGCAACAATAACATGTTAACTAAAATTATTTTTTTGTTATTTTCTGAATTAGGAATCATTGGATTGTCAGCTAAGTATCTCAATGGCTTAGACATTAAAGAAAAATGGATATGAATATGCTTTTTGAGATATACGCTTGATGGCTTGGAAACTTACTTCAACAGCTACACTTTTGGAATAGATGTATTTATAATTGCATAATTAAGAAGGGTTAATTTCCTGATGCACAGACGTCTGCCTCAGCTATCTGCTCTACACACGGGCCATTGGAGCAGATAGCTGTGGCAGGCTTATTTTATAGATAGACGCCGGAGCATGTACCGGGATCATGCCTCTTCCATGGTCATGATGAACTGTCCACCCCCTGGACTAGTTACCAGTGTCAAAGTTATCAAAGTGTTAAGACAAACACCCTTTATAAAGGATTTTCGAGGAAGTTCTAGAGAAATTTTGGAAAATGTAATGATTTGTTAAGAATTTAAAAAGTATTTTTGCTAATAAGTATAATTTAAAACCATTAGCAATTACTCTTTCCCAATGGCTAGGAAGATCTATAATCCCTTCTTTCTGGGTATGAGAAAAGCTGTTAATCCGTTAGGGCGAGTGTCCTCTCATCCACAGCTCAGTAAGTGTTGCCAAGCCCTTAAACAGACATGAGGCCAATAATTGTCCCTTTGGAATATTCATGTTGCCTATTTGTCAACTCTGCCTATTCTTCACAATGCAAGAGCAAAGTATCGAATCTGAAAAACGAGATTTTTCATATTCGATACTTTCATTTGATATTCTGGCATAATTTTCATTCATTTTAATGCAATTATCATATAATTGTATTTAACCTTTCATGGCCTACTGCCAATGACTCTAAAGGATAAAGGAAAAAAGGAATAAATTATTCTGTCTTTTTACTCACAAATTTATTCATTATTTGTGCTTATTTGTCCCTATTCATCTTCGTCCATAAAGCAAAACAGTATAACATGTTATAAATATTTATTTCTTACCTCTATTATGCTGATCAATAGTTTTATTACAGAACTATGTATTATTGTAGAATTACGTGATATATTTGGTGTAGGTACCTGTACTCGGATGAAGTGGACATCAGAAGCATAGAGGAGGCAGGAGAGCTACTCTATGCTGCCAAGAAGTATCTCGTCCAGCCTCTTGAAGAAATCTGTATTAACTACCTCGTCCAACATACCTGGATCAAGTCTCTCTGGGATGTAATGCTCATTGCTGAAGCACTTAGTGAAGAAAAGCTCCTAGCAGCCTGCATGAAGGTTATATTATATTACATTTTAGAACTTTTGTAAGGGATGTAGCTATTGCTGTTGCACTCATTAATGAATTTTTAAAAAAATTCTTCAAATCTTCATCAATCCAACCTACTACAGCCTGTTCAGACGGAAAAGTTCAATTCCGCATGCGTGAAATTTGGAGGGAAATATTCCCGACGGTTTCACCATTTGCAAACTCCCATTTCAAGGAGCAACACTGTACGCGAAACATTATAAAAACTGATTATATCTTGTTTAAGACTAGGGGAGGCTTTGGGGGGGCTCTTTTTATGGGATGACCTGATATTATTGGAGTACAAAGTCATTCCGTGAGTTTTTTTTTTTCATTTAGAATGTGTTAAGAAACAAAGAGGATTGAAAAACAACTCTGTAATTAGTTTTCATTATCTTTAGAATTATTAACTATTTATTAAATATTCTCATTGAGAATTTAAGAAAAAAATTTAAAAAAATAATAATCAATGTAATGCAATTGCTGTTTCCTTTGATTGTTTTGCCAATATTCATCTGGGATTGTCCGAAGCTTGCCAAGTGCTCAAATACATTATTTATAAATTTATGATGCCACTTCTTTATTCTGATGTCCATTGTTCCTTTGTCATATTTAGGCTTGCATATCTTGTTGCATAACTGACTGTAAGTTTGGACAATCGGTATTGAATTCTGACGCACCCTATACATTGTCTCAACTTCTGAAATATAAGGCCTGTGTCATTTTTTGATACACCAATCCAAATATTAGCATTTTTCAAAGGAATGTAGCTAATAAAGTTGGAATCATGAACGGATTGTTGGAAAATGTCTTGAAATCTTCATCAATGCTAGCTACTAGGTACTTTTATATTGCAACGATACTAAGTTCAAATCATGGATATCTAAAGATGAAGATTTCCAGTGTAAAGAAACTAAATTGGTTCATATGAAGGAGGAGGAGTGTTTTACTCCGGAGTCAAATTACTACTTTGCTCAAACTGGCTGCAATTTAGATTACATTGTAATGAAACTCTGTATACATCCTGAGTATCTGAAGAGAAATATTTTTGGGTTGGCTCGGTATTATGTTCAAATTGGATTAACCTAAAAAAAAAAGTACAAGCATGCAAACCTAATTTTAGATGGGGAAATCTCAATCCGAGAAATAAGTGATTAAAACACTTTGTTGTTTTGTTCTTTTCAACTGGGTTTTGTCAATGCTTACCTAACGTTTTAATTGTTTATTTTTTTTAATTGCTTTTAATAGTAAAATTAGTATTTTAATAAAATAAGAATGTACATTAAAAATTTAAATAAATAAATAAAATAAGGTATGAAAATGAGAAACGTATTGGTAATAGTGTTTCCAAGGCGAAAGTTGAGAAGGTGGGGGAGTCATTTCCGCTTAGAATACTATCAGTTTCCTGTTGTGGCGCCTTAAATCTTCCTTCTCTTTGAGAGGTCATTTTATATTTTTAACGAAAGTTCAAAACCTACCATTAACTGCTTCTACTCCTTTGCTAATGACACTAGGGATATGAACAGAACCATGCTAAGATGACACAGTCCTGCAAGTCGGACTTTTTTTGTATTTACTTACCTTATTTCAAAGAAATTATTCAGGAATGCAGTGTGCTCTACCTAATGAGCTTACTTATGCAACTCTTGGATGACATAATTTATCTAAATATAATTTATTGATAGGCATACTGAATTTGTTCTTGTTTCAGATAATGACCAGATACCGGTATGAGCTTTGGAATTTGGAGAGCGAAAACCTTAGTGCTGGTACAATGCAGAAACTGTTGGAACAAGAGGAGGTGAACATGGCAGAAATAGAACTGTGGGAGATGGTTTTGGACTGGGCTCGGAAAGAGCTCGAATCCCGACAAATCTCTGACACCCCTCAAGCTCGTCGATCTCTCATTGACAACGCTGGCTTGATTTCGAGGATCAGGTTCTTGAATATGTCTCTCGAGGATCTTGATCGGTGCCTTGGAGTACTTTCTGAGAAAGAGGTAACAATTATTTACCAAGAACTACCAAACTTAACTAGAAGTTCGTTAAGCTAAAATGCTAAACATTTCCGAAGAGAAAAACATTTTGGATTGTTCAAACGACGTTTTGTTACAATGACACTACTTCGTGTTTCCACTTGCGTGTTGCTGATGAGAACCAGACAGTTCGAAAACGAGGTATGCAAAATGGGAGCTCCTATATGGAGCAGTGTGGCCCAGTTTGCCTCACTCAATGATCCAGATTTGAAGGTTAGCTCTTCGTCGGTGACTCAAACATGATGAGCAGACATGCAGACAAAGGGTAACAGGACGCTAGTCCAGTGGTTCAGTTTGCGTTTATTCTGTTTCAACCTAAACGGGTCTCTTCAGCTAGGATAAGTGCGATTTTTCGCTATCCTACGACAAAGTTGAGAATTAACAAATAAAGTTCATGTGACGAAATGTTGTTCAAACACAAAGTTCATTTTTCAAAAGTCATTGTGACAAAACGTCGTTTGAACTAGAACGATAGAATCACCCAGATTACTGGACCTTTTTTATTTCATTTTTTCAAACAATTCATATTTTTATTGTTACATACAACAGTAGCCTAGTCAAATTAGGCATCATGATTTTTCTTAAATTTCTCTGAAACAAAGCATCTAATGGAAATGTTTACTATTCTAAAATTTTAGATCACAAAATCCTGCGTCAATTGAGTACCATTTCAATTCGACAGAGGGGTCTTGAAGAAAAGTTAAAAAAAAATACACAATTTTTTCCCACTTTTGCATAAAGTCAAATTTTTACGCAATATCACTTGGGACCGGCGCTAATAGCAAAATAGTTGATGCGCCGTTAAAAACGAAAAAAGAAAAAAAAAATCACTTGGGATATTTACAGAACAGACAATTTAATGCAAAAATTATATAGAATCAATTTTATAGAGCATCATATTTATTTTGGTGTACTCTTGACTTATTCTCTAATAAACTAACAAGGAAATAACTCTTATGTGACAAGGGAGCCAGCGATTAGGGATACCTGGGTCAGGCCTGTTGGTTGTTAGGTTCAAAGCCCTAAATCAAAAAGGAGGATAGTTTTTCTTTTCTTTTTTTCCCCATTTTTTTTTTTTTTTTTTTTTTTTTAATAAAAATATGTTATTTATTTATTTAGCTTCATTGATTAGTATATCGTAAAAAAAAAATGGGATCTTTGTATTAAAAAATATAGTCTATCAAAAAATTTATTGGATCATATAATTACATAATTCAACCTAAATATTCAGAGCTAAAAAGAAAAAATAATAAAATAAAGCTTTCCTACAACTTGAAATTTTAACGGTGAAAATTACATGAAAGGGTTAGCACAGATAGAGAGAAGGGCGAGAATAGCATTGTAACAGGGGCTCGGAAAGGTAGAGAGATACCTCTATCGTAAGGATTAAACTATAAAAAAAAAAAGATAATTAAAAGTAAAATATCGAAAAAATAAAACATACGTTTTATCTTACTTTCTATGATACATGTACAATCTTCTGAGAGAGATATTGGCAACATTTATATCTTCCTTTATTTATGTTTTAGGTTGAATTGCTGAAAGCTCGTAATGATATTCCTGCTCCATTCTGTAAGGAACTGTCACTGCGGCAGAGAGCTACACCACTGGTCTGGAGATCTGTAAGGGATGTCGTCAACACAAGGAACCAGCTATGGGTCAACCGAGGAGAAGTGGTTTGCAACATCTGTTCAACGTCCAGAGTTCTCGTCATCGGCTTCGAAATATTCACTCGTCTGGCTCAGATAACAGAATTTGTCAAAACTCCATCAAGCTGTGCTTACAGAGAGAAGCTAGTCCTCTTTATCAAAGACTCAGAAGGAAACGTTATTCAGAAAACGGATTATGACAGTATTGTTCGATTTAATGTTTCACAAAACGTCAACCTCGTACGACCTTTGTGGTTTGAGCCGAATGTAACGTATACTGTGAACATAGGTTTCATAGGCGGTCTCTATCCGATCTGCAAATACAGCGAGGCATCGAGTCGTGGTACTACGTTCTTCTTCGACGAAATGTTACTCCTCGAAGGTCCTGGGAATATACCAGCAGCAAGTTTTATCATTTCAGTTTTATATGCTCTGTAGTAAAAGCTCTTTCTGCTTTACTCTAAGTAAGAAATATCAATGTGTCTTTGTTTGTGATTGGTAATTATTGTTGTGATTAATGATGATTTTGTAAAACTAAAGAAAGGTCTTTACTTCTGTGATATGACTAATTTTAATAACTATTTTCTTTTTAATTTTACTTTAAGAAGTAAATTTATATGTAGTTTTTGTTAGATTTAATGTTAGTGATCCTGTCCAAAGTCGTTTCATGAAATGAAACCTCTTGTGAATATAATGAATAAAACTAGCAAATAGCTTCAACTTGTCAAAAACATATTTGTTTGAATTTGAATAAGTAGGATTAGTAAAAAAAAAATCTTGTTCACTGGATTTCAGTATATTTACGCTTAAATAAAAAACATTTCTATAAATTGCTGGCTATGTCTAGATATACACCACAAGAAAAGTCTCTCTATAAATCTTTTAATAATTTGGATTAGAATGTGAGAGTAAGAGTTACTTGAGTAAATGCTGACTATATCGAAGGAGTAACAACAATGTTAGTTGGAATTCGCCAACTAAACACAAAACATCAACTGAATCATCGAGATTTATTTTCACCTTCAAAATAAGCAACCCAGTCGTCATAACAGGGAGTTTCATTAAGAGTAAAACCCATTGGGGGGGGGGGGGGGGGGTGGAGCAAACCTGCAGTTAAGGTGTTCCATCAATGGTTTAAGTCGAGATTCTGGATAAGGATTTGGATTTATATGCTGATACATTATCGTGATGAAAAATCCACAAATTATCCTTCCAATAATCTGGACTCTTTGATCACATTTCATGACGCTTTGATAATATGGTTTATTTAGAGGACATAATAATTAATAAAAATACTTTTTTGTTTTATTTATAAAAATGAGTTTTTATTGCCATTTCGGCCTTTGTCCTTAGGCGATGTAGCGACTTCCAGATGGATAAGTTCTTTCTCTTCCCATAGCCCTAATAAAGCCTTAAGATGTGGCGATGATTTCGTCGGTTCCGAACGTTCCCAAGCTCTTACGGCCATATTTTAAATTCAGCTGCCCAAAATTTCACTGTGGTAAATGACGTTGCAGAGTCCCCATACACAGAATCACCTCATCTTTGATTTTCGTAGGCCTATTGCCTTTCAAAAAAAAATGTTTATTGACAGCTCCATACTCAATTTTGTCCACTTTCACATCAACTCACTCAAATGACTGTTACATACTGTATATCCGAAATAGCTGAAACTTTGGCGGGTAACTATCAACAGTTTCTTTTATTTACGAGTGCTGCTCTCTTCACATTGCAGTCGGAAACTTTTCAGACCACCCTCGTATGTTAATTTAATTATCATACAAGGGTGGTCTATTTACTTTTAATGTAATCATTTGGTGATAAAAAAGAACTGGCAGCCTTAATGTAAAAAATTACCTAAATATTTTTTATTCTTCTTCCAAGTCACATGTCCCTTAAGAATAATTTTGAATTTACAGAATCAGGTTGAAAACAATTTAAAATTCAATTACTACAGCTTGAATATAAAGTAGGGGTTGGGTGAAACTTGTCTTCAGGATTGAATTACTTGGTAAAGGACTGAGCCGAGGAAGTGCTGGTGACAATAAACGGGGAATAGCCAATTTAAATCGTGGTAGAAATAGCTTTGTCTGATATGTTTTTGGTGAGGCGAAGGTAGATATTGTTGGGGTTCCATCGAGTGGTAAAGTAACCTTGTTGTATTGTTTAGATAAAAAGTGTGTTATATTTTTCTGACGTTTTGTCTTGAGATTCAAGCCTTCATCAGGGCTCTAAATAAGGATGGACAGAGTTAATATTAATAATTTTACTTTGAACGAAAATTTGCTGTTGGCGGGAGGGAAATATTCAATTTTGACTTTCTTCAAAAGCTTTATACAATGTTTTCATATAAAACTTAATGCATTTAATTGAAAAATCCAATTTTTCATGATTAAAAACCGTTCCTGCACATAAACACTCTTAGATATCATTTTTGATTAGTTAAGGAAGCATTTAAGCCCAAAAAAAAGTTACATTAGTATTATCCCGTAATGTCCGGAGTAGACATTAACAACATTCTCTCGTGCGGCGCTAATGGCCACAATTTGTCGATGCGCCGTAAAAAAAAACAAAAAAACAACAACATTCTCTAATTCACGGGATCATTCAAGGAGGCTGCAATACCTTCACGTTTTATCTACCGACATCTAGAAACATGCGCAACTTGTTTTATGCTCTTTCATTAAGTAAGTAATTCATAACAAAAACATAATGATTACATTCCAAAAGCGATTGGCACCGAGAATTCAATAATTCTACAGAAAAAAAAATAGTATACAAAATTATAAAAGAAACTTATTGCTCAATGTTTTTATATTAAAGAGTACACAAACAGCCAACTTATTGAGTAAACAGCTGTGGGCACACTGCTTGACGGTTTGTGCTTAAACTTGGTATAATACAACGCAGCTACCTAACGTAACTTAAAAAAAAAATAATCTAAAGGGTCAGGTCTGCCAGTAAACGTACTGTTTTCGTAGCTTTTGGTGGAGTCTGTTGTTACTTGGCATATCCAACCAACGCCAGTAAAGACGATCTCCATCAAAAAGTATGATAATAATTTTTGTTTCTGTGGATAATATCCATGGGGATTTTCTAATGATGGCTTCCCAATTCTTTTGACATTTGATATCCCAGTCTTTTCTTAAATTTAATCTTTTATATTCCTTAAAAATCACAAAAAAGAAAATGTTGTCATAATCTTCTCTCATTGATGCCAGTGATTTTATCTAGTTACTATTAATAGGTGACAAAAAAAAAAAAAATATTTCATTAAATGTATGTTATTAAATTTATTAAAAGATTCATTTTAGGCGGCCTGGTAGACATGAGTATTAAGGCATGAGCACTTAGCACTCCGTGGCAAGAAAAGGCATCAGCCCTATCCGCCTAGAAAAAGGGTGGTAACCTATAGATAACCCATCCTAAAATTCTTTGTTAATAATAATGGATATATATTGCAATAATATTGAATAACATTAAAAATAAATAAATTTTTATCAACATTTACAACAAATAAATTTGTTTTTGAAAGATAGGTTATCTTTCTGGAGACCAATATTCCCTAATGTCTGAAACGATTTTTCTGAATAGATCCTCCTCTCTGTTGCTCTGCCTCCACAGAGTTCAACAAGTTCATATTTATGAAAGTGTTTATAGTATCACTGGAATGATAAATGTTTTCTCAGGACTTTAGAAGAGTAAGGGCGAATCAGAAAAATAGACTTTTTTTCTGATTCAGAAAGATGTAGGTAATATGACGCTTCACCTTTAGTTCTCTCACAGTTTCAAGTTAAAGTGAATAGCGCCATCATCTATGGAACATTCAATATCCGATTTCAAAGGTGAATCCCGGTTCCGAAACACCCCTTCTAGCATTTTGTTACCCATACATCACTCTTATAAACTAAAATTAATGCATTGAATTTCATTTGCATACTTTTTCAATCAGATTTATGAATCAGCATTCCATAGAGTAAACATTCGCCCTTGCTATCCTGAAGCTCTTCTAAAACTTTGATTTCGATTTCACGACATCCGGAATTTGTGTTTCGCCCTTACTCTTCCGATGTTCGATTAGGTTGTGCACGTACCTAGCAACAGTTACTATAAAATCACTGGCAGGGCTATTCTAAAAAAACCCTGGACTTATCCTGTCGTACTGGAAGAAATTTGTTCATACATACAATTGAGGAGATGTTTTATTTCTCAATTTTAAAATCTTTCAAAGCTTGAGATAGAGAGAGAATTCTAGTCAAGCCTTACCTGATTAAATTTATCAGCATGTGTTGTCGGTTACTATGCATTTGTCTAGCCAAAAGCTTGTAGACTCAACTTCATGACATAGCAGTATTTCTCTCACTTGAAAAATTTCTAGACAATTGGCCATGCTAGAAAAACATTTCACTTCTTGGTTCTGCTCTGTATAAATATTTGTTGAATAAAGAACTTTTTTTCATGGACTGTTCATTTGCTTCCATATCACTTCCTACAATTCCTTTCCTGAAAGCTCTTCACTAAAGTTGCGGAAAAATATGAATCCAGAATCAAACTAGGTTTATCAGATAAGAAGAGGAAGTAACGTTTCCTCGTAAGGAGAAATCATCGGCTGTTGAGATTACCAAGGTGCAGGTAGTTGATGTTTTGTCATACCTGTTCATAAAACTACATTTTTTTTTTTTTTTATAAAAATAAGTTTTTATTGGCAATGTTTTGGCTTGAAATTCAAGCCTTCATCAGGCCTGTTTACAAAAATGGTCAGAGAAAGTACTTAACAGTTACAATTAAGATAACAGTTATTTTTTTATCAAAACAGTTCAAATTTAACTGTTAAAAAATTGTTATTTTATAAGTTAAAAAATAACTGTTCAACAATCTTTTATTTAAAAGTTTTAAGAGTAAAAGTTATTTAGGAACTCCTGAAATTAAGTATATGAAAATAAAAGTTAATGTATTATTTTTATTTTTTTCAATGTGAAATAAAACTTCTCAGTATTTTAATCAAGAATTTTAGGTTTACAACACCTGGAATACTGGGAAGAAAGGAAATACACACTTCCATACCTATATCAACTAGCACTTATCCTAGCCCAGCCACTTGAGCAACTGTTCAGCCTTTTCAATCGTAAAATATATATTAAATGATTATAGATATAATCTAAATTCCTCGACATTACAGGATAAGTTCACTCAGTGAAAGGGGTGAGTAACCGCTGTCAAAAGATCAAATCTGCCGACAATTTGACTGTCCAAAAGCAAAGTAACGAATAAAAGCTTTTTCACTCTGGAAACTGGTGATTTTCACATTTCATGATTTTGCATTTGTATCGACGATATGTTTATAAATAAATACAGATGATTTTGATGAGTAATTAGTGAATGAATTAAATATATTAGGCACTAAGTTATCTATATTTATCATCTGTATTCCTTGTTATTATTATTTAAGTTATTGTCTCTAAAACATATGAGAAGTTTGGCTAATAGAGATGTCTTCTGCTATATAAATGTAAAATAAAACATGAGCTCTCAAAAATACCTAGGAGTTATTTTTTTTTTTTGTCACATCGACATCTTGGCCATTAATGCCGGGCTATCTGCAGTTTTCCACCCTTCCTAAACAGCCATGGTGGAGCAGGGAACTTTTCAACAGGTCCTCAAATGAAAAAAAAAACAAAAAAAAAACTCGAATCCTCACGGGAATTCAAGGCGTAAGCCACTGGACCATATGGAGACTCCCAATGATTCATTATCTTAAGTTCTGGTCTATTTCATTGCAGGGCGAAATCAATGAATAGCAGAGCCATAGCTGTCATAAACAGTGTTAAAGGTAGGTATTATATATAATTCAAAAACATCACTATGGAATACTGAACTTTATTTATGAAAAGTAAAGATGGAATGGTTGGGATTCGGCTAAATCATGGTAAGAAATTGTTCGACTTACATTTTAGCAGAAAAATCAAGCCCTCTTTCTTCTTGACAAGGTTCTTGGAGAACTTGGAGATGCGGTTGATAATGATTTTTGCCTCCTTTGGAGCACATTGGCAGGGTCCCAGTGAATTCATCATGATGATTAGATAGTTAGCCGTCGAGGTGATAAGTAAAGATGGAATGGTTGGGATTCGGCTAAAGAGATTTTTAGCCGAATCCCAACCATTCCATCTTTACTTATCACCTCAACGGCTAACTATCTAATCATCATGCTTTATTTATGAATTCAACTGTAAAATCACAGAAGGGAAATATGGGCTCTTAGATATCTTAAATTAGCAGAAAGATCTTAATCCAAATTTATAAAAAAAAATTATCTTCCTACAAAAACATGCACCATTAATTTTCTCAGATTAAAGACTGATTTCTTTTAAAAAAGGTCTAAACATATTTAAATTAATAATCAAACATGGATAAACAGGGTGTCTACTACTTTTTTGAAAACCATTTTCATGAATTTAAATGAAAAATTCTTGCTCATAAAAAAGAACATAATTTCACTTAGAAATTAAAATAAACTAAAAAAAAACCTTAACTTCTAGCTTAAAAGAATTTTTAACCTTACACGGATTACCATGGAATCTATAAAATTACAATTTAAAACTATATATTATGTGCATTCTAAAATGTTTACAATGACTATGGAATTAGCAGCTTCAAATTTCAAACAATGGTAGCAGAATTCAAAATTTCTAAAAATATTGCTAACTAAATATTTATTGTGAATGTGCATAATTTAGTAAATGCACAATTTTAATTAAGTCTGCATGAAAAACTCTGAATATGAATAAAGAGAAATAAAATTAAATGTACATAATGGATAATTCATGTGAAAAATGCTGCAACAAAGGAATCTTACGGAGAAAGGCAGTAGGGGAGGCAAATAGAATTGGATCGCTGTACAAAAACGGTGACAATTACAAATGCGCAGAAGTTCTGAGAATACGTTAGACTCCAGGAAAAACAGAAATTTTGTGACATTGTTTCATAATTGATGACTTTTTTGTGATTTTCATGCCCTATTTTCAATTTCGGGACATTTTCGTGCAGTTGACAACCTGATAAAACTAATGGAATTGGAAAAAAAATTATGCAATTATCACATAATTACTTAAAATAAATAAAAATTCATCCACTGTTGAGTAAATATGTGTTAGAATAGTCCCAAGTTTGTTATCCCCATGAGGTATTGGCTATGCTAAAAACTAAACGTTTAGCCTCGTTCACTAAATGCTTTTTACACTCTATGTACCTATACTAAAAAATGGTTATTAATATTATCTACTATCTAGGTATACACAATATTTACAAGTTATTATAAACAGCTAGTTGTTTTAACTTGGAGATTTTATTGCTTGAGTAGAGTCTGCCGAGCCTTGACAAGTTTTACATTATGGTTCAGGGTCCTCCATAATGAATGAATGTGAGTGAGATTCGTGTGAGCTAAACTTATTCTGGTTGTGAACAATTCTTCCCTTCTGGTACCTCTGTAGGAACTATACCATTTTCTTGGGGGGTCTTTTATTTTACTTAATTTGTTGGTGAGGGGCACTTTCTTCCACAATAATTCTCAGCTATTAAAGAATTTACTATTTAGCCACTTGGTTACATAATTTGCTTTATAGACATTAACTTCCAGGCCTCCCACATACACTGCTAACTTTGCTGCTTTATCGATAACAATTTATTGAAAGTATTCAGATCGTTAAGGATCCAGGGATAGTTATAAATTTGTATTATAGTTAACTGGAGCTTGTGGTTTCTGTATACTTTGCAGGGCAGACATAGAGTCGTAGCAAATCAAGAATTTTATATGGATGCTATCTACAGCAAAATATAGTGCTGAGGCTATTGCTTGGAGTTCGGCCGAATGTATAGCAGTATATGGTGGTAATTTATATTTCTTTGTTGAATTTGCCAGGATCACTTAACACTTTTTAAGACGCTAACATTTTGGACGATATTCAAAGCAAAATCATATATGTATATGTTATGTACTTGCAATACAACATAAGTGAATTATAAATCTTTTAAAATTGTTTAAACATATTCTTTCTTTATTAAGTAAAATTGGTTGATTAATCAGAAATAATAATTATAATTGTGAAAGAACTTTTATGAAAAATGCCTCTTCACCAAATGTCATTGAACTCCGAGATGGTAAAAAAATCACTGTTGATTTTCCTCGAACTGAGCCTTCTTTTGCCTAACTAGATACCGAACTGCGGCCTTTGCTTTTTTATAGTTTATAAGGTTTTCTGTTGTTATGATTGTTTGAAATTTTCTTAGTGCTTTGTTCTTTTTACTCACAGCTATTCGGCACTCTTCGTCGAACCATGGGGGATTTTGTTTTGGTGAGCTTTTACTCTTCGGAATAGCGTTTTCAGCTGAGTCTAGCATTGTTTGATTGTAGTTTTCCATGGATTCATTAATATTTGCAGGAAGGCTTTGCATATTATTCACAAGGTTGCTTCGGAACTCTTCACAATCAGCTTTTTCTGTTATCCATCTGGGGTGCATTTTTTGTCTCTCTATTTCATTATTGAGTTTCAGTTTTATGGGAAAGTCACTTCCATACTGTTGGGTACAGACCTCCGATGCTAAGTGATTTTCAAAGTCTGGCGATGAGAAAGCCAAATCTATTGCGGTTCTGGGGCTTAAGTGTGTCATTTCTCCAGTATTTATTAGATATGAGTAAGATAAGCCTAGTATCCAGCTGTTATAAGTTCATAGAAACCAAACTGTGATGTATATAAATGTTTATTGGATCACACAATTACACGAGTTTATGCAATAAAAGTAAACAAACACTGAATCACTCATAACCTATTCCCATGGCGGGAGAGCTAGTTCCAAAGAGATATGACCTTATTCAATACCAGCGAGGTGTGTTTCCTCGGGAGTTCGGTGAGATTGTTAGTCAATTGTAGTAGGTCAGATTCATTTATAATTTCAATAGCTGTTACCCAGCGAGCCATGCTACACCTACTTTCTGGATCTAGAAAAGCAAAAATAAATTAGAAACCCAACTAGTAATATCAAAAGCTAATAACACAAGTGTAACCGTTCGGGTAGAAACACACATACAGCGGAGCGCAGCGCAAGTTTTGGAGCGAACCTACAGTGGAGTGGAGTTATGAACTCGTGGAGTTATAAAATCGAAAGCCAGACGTCTTCACCTGACGGTTACAATGCCGCCAGGAAAGAATTCCTGAAGATAGTCGATGAGGACATGTGTAGGCCATGAGCGCCCAATGGACAGCATCCTAGCTCTGCCGTATGTTTACGACTACCTCGACGACATACTCGTAGCGTCAACGCCGGAGGAAGAGCATCACACCCACATGGAACAAGTTTTCCGACCCGCTCAAGTCGTAATTTTGCAAGTCTAAAGTCGAGTTTTTAGGCTTCCTTGTAATCTCTCAGGGTATTAAACCTCTCCGGAGCAAGGTGGACCAAATTGCTGACATCCCTCGCCCTACCACCAAGGGTCATCTCTGGTGCTTTTTAGGGATGTTCAACTTTTATCGAAGATGCCTCCCTAAAGCAGCAGAAGTCCAGCGCATTATTCACGCGCTAATAGGCAATTTCAAGAACGATAGCACCCCTATCCCATGGACTCCAGAAGCCTTCGCTTGATGCTTACAAGACATCAAGGATGACATTAGGTCACCCATCTACGGACGCCGTATCAACTCTGGCTAGTGACGCATCTAACTCCGCGGTCGGGGCCGTCGTTCAATAGCGTGATGGAGATCTCGGTTTCTTTTCGATGGCCCTCACATCAGCACAGCAGCGATACTCTACCGACGATCGTATGCTCACTGTCATCTACAGCGCCGTCAAGCACTTCAGGCCTTTCATCGAAGGTCGCATGTTCGGCATACTGACGGACCACAAACCGCTGGCGTGCCTTTACCAGAAGCCCGAGACTGCAACACCCATGAGAATTCGCTATGCGAACATTATCAGTCAGTTCATTAGCGACATTCGTCATATCTTCGGGGCTGAAAACAAGGTGGTTGATACTCTTTCACGGTTAAAGGAAATAAACGGCCCTGACGACATGGGGAGAATTATCCAGCCTCAGCAGGAAGACCTGGCGATTCCAGAACTTCTTCAGAACCCGAACCTACAGTTGAAGCTGGTCAAGTCCTTCTCAGATATCTCTGCCATCACAGTTGCCTCAGCCCTCTACAGAACACGAATATGCAGATTCGGTGTCCCTGCTTGGTCACTACAAACTAAGGCTGCCTTTTTGAGAGTGAACTGTTCCTCAGGCTCCTGAACGTACTCAGTTCACGACGCTGTCGGACTAAAACGTACCACCCACAGCCCAACGGGGTTGTTGAGAGATGGCGCAGAACCCTGAAGACTACCATCACAGCCCATCTAATCAAAGCAAGCTCTTGGTTGGAACTGACAGTCCACCTTGACTTGAGAGCTTTACTACAGGATGACAATTCCACAAGTGCGGCTGATTTGACTTATGGACAACCCTTAAGACTGCCCGGGGAACTACTAGAAACAACCTCTCAACCCAACAAGCCTCAGAACGGGATTATAAAAAAAATTGTGATTGCAGTTGTTATCACAGCAAAAATAGTTGTAATTACAGGCATAATTACAGAAAAATGTTGTGATTACAAGTGTACCTATAGAAAAATGTTGTGATCATGATTGTAATTACAACCACAGATAATTGTAATCACTCGATAATTGTAATCACTCGATTAATTACAATTGTAATCATAATCATATTTCGAGGGTCTGTGATTATAATTGTAATCACATCTCAAAAGCCTATAATTATAATCGTAATTGTAATTATGATTATGCCCAACTCTGACCATATGGCACATCCCGATATGAGGTCATTATTCTGATCATATAGAAAAGATTGATTTGAGAATTATCTGAGCTACTTCAGCTATCACAGACCTGTGTTGTACGCTACTTCAAAGGATTGTTTTGAAAAAGTTATATTGATTGATGAAATAAAACCTATAATTATCACAAATTTGTTTTTTCTATTATAATTTCCACATGTTACTTGAATCAAAATACACATTTAGAGTGTGTTCCATGTTTTTAAGTTTTAGCCGATTGGCTCAAAGTTGTAATATTTTTTCTGTTAAATAGGTTTTGGAGGTACCATAGTTAAATACTCTGAGCTACCAGTGGTACTTCTGTAACACTAGGTATAGTTCTAATAAGAAATCCGAACAACAGGAGCAATATTAAAAGAATCAGTAGATTATATTTAATTGTTTTATTTGTACTTGAAAACTATAACAATCATTTTCATCATCAGCAACTTTATACAAAAATTCTTAAATTATTTACATATAAAAATGAAAAACTAGGAAACAAGAGGAAGTTTAAAGGAATTTCATAAATAATTTTTAAAAACATTAGGAGTAGGGGAAGAAGTTGTATTGTCTTATCCCTGATAATGTTAATTTAGAATAACAATATTACATATGTACATATTTATAAAACATTTGATATTAGTGCTTACAATTAAAATGACTGGTCTCCTTGTATTTTACAAATTACATGTCTAACCCAACCTTTATTCGTACTTGTATTCTCAATTACAGTCGAAGCAACAGAACTAGAATCATATTCGTCTTCTGCTTTCTCCATTGGCTCTGGTTCTTTATTAGGACTATTAGCAGGAGATGTTCTTGTGTCACCGAGTCGCCAAGAGGGCTTTAAATTGGCAGGTTTATCAGGTACAGGAGGTGGGATTTTTTTGGCATTTATATTTTTTGGTAAACAATGGTCCAAAATGTCTTCAGGGTCACTGAACACAACAGAATCTCTACAAACATCACCTATCATTGTCGACTCTATGGCTTCGAATGACCGTTCGTAGAAACTATCAGCAGAACCATCACTCTCATGGCAGTCTTCAGGTTTGACTCTGGAGGAATCGTTGCTTCCTGCATAGCCGGAGGAAGAGGAAGAGGTGAGATCAGAAACAGAGAGGACAGAGTAAGGCCTGATCCCGAGGAGAGAAGCAGCTTTCTTGGATTGAGTGATGTTTGGGAAAAGAGTTCTTGGATCAGCGTAATCAGAAGTTTCTGAACCATGAGCGATTCTAGCACCTAGAGCACTACTTCCTTGCTTGTAAATTGGCAAACCTTTTTCCTCGCTCTTCTTATTTCTAAATGTTTTAGTGAATGCATGTTTTAATTTACTTGCCCTGTGCTCATGGTCGATTTGATCGAGAGTCTCAGAGCTCAATCTCAAACTTGCTAATTTATTACTGACGGTTGATATGACCTGTTTGATTGTGGCTTTGGTCAAGCTCGATCGGTATATCCTATGCTCGGGATGAACAAGATCTTGGCTGCTTGTTTCAGGGGTGCTTTCGTCTTCTGTATCATCAGGAAGAGGGAACCTGTGCCTTGCCAGCGGATTTCCATGGCTCTCTGCGTACCTCTCCATGTCTTCGAGGTTTAGCTCCTGAGCTTTGTCTGAGGCTATAGTGAAAGGTCTGTCTGGAGAGATACGTGCCCTGTGCCAATCTGGAGTCCCTAACTGGAAGCCACGTGGAAGAGACCCTGCCTTGTTGCTGGTGGGGGTTGCTAGGTGCTGTCTCTGCTGCTTCAGCCAAACTGCTGGACATGTCGGCCCGTCGAACGATGTCTGACTGATGGATAGTGAGACATCTAGAGAGCTCTGGTCTCGTTCACTAGTGAAAGACCTCGTACGCTTAAGTTCAGTCCAGAGGTTGTCGTAGTCTCCTTCTCGTTGGAGGCTGCGCGAAGACCTACTCAACCCCTCATCCTCCTCGTCGCTAGTATCTACCCTTGCCCGCCGACAAGCTATGTGCCTTTGTTTCTGTAACACCCTTTGGAATTCTTTGTTTTGCATAAGAAGCTGGCTAACAATTTCTTCTAGTGTCTTCTTCTTTTCTTCTCTTGGTTCTTCTTCTTCGGAAATGTGTAAATCGAGAGAACCTGTTTCAGAACTTTGTTCAGTCTGACTCTCTGTGGGACAGCAGCCTTCCCTGGATCCACATATGTCCTGGAAGAAAAATAATATTTTATAAAAACAATTGTTTGATTATAACATGATTGAAACTGTGTTAAAGAATAAATGGTGCTGCTGCATTACAAGAAAATTAATACTAACCAGTTTACTTTCAGTGGACGCAAGGAGGCTGTCTTCCCCTCTATTATGGCTATTTCTCCTCAGTCTTAGTTTATCCTGAAACAAATAAAAGGAAATTTATGTTTAAATGGAAACTAAATGAATAAAGAGCCTCACTTTAATAGATATTTTTAGTATGGTCTAATATGAATATTACTATGTTTTATACAATTCGGCAAAAGGAAATTCACCGTTAAAGGGCTATGGTTCAGAGCTCGAGGAACCATACCAAAGGAGACAATTACATTCTTACAAGAACTCGGCCTAGATGTAAATAGCCTTCTTCTCTTAGCCGAACAAATATTGATTGACTCCCTTGGGATCATCAACCATCATATTTATGGTTAAAAAAAAAAAAAATGAAGAAAAGATCACAATCAATAAGGAGCACTATCAAGTGTACAAAGTGATCATTATTATAACCTCCAAATCCCCAGAAGCAACCGAATCTTTGAATTAAAACTGATAACTAACGTTAAAGATCAAAACAAAATGACTCATATAAACATTTATCGGAAGACTGATAGAAGAGCTGTGTGGTTTAGCAACCCTATTAATTTGGGCAGCCTCACTTTAATTTTGTTAATAAAGTGTTCTTTCTTTCTTTTTATTATTAAAGCTCTTTAGTACAAGTAGACCTAAACTGCCCTAATAGTCTAAAATATAGCATAAGCTTTCCTCTTCTTGAGCATCATGACCTTTTAGCGAGTTTAGTAAAATGATTTTTTTTCAGTAAAACAAGGTAAGTAAATGAGAAGAATGTTACAGGTATAGAAATTCACTAAGATGACACAGTTTCTGCAAGTAACTTATCAATAAGTAATATGAGTTAAAAGAAATTACTTTGCTTGAGGAAGATGAAGGTGAGAGCTCAGATTTCCTAGATCTTGTCCTCAGCCTCGCTCTGATGAATCCAGCCTCGCTTTTCCTCCTTTCTTGCTTCCTCCTCTCGAGGTATTCGGGAGCCGAGTGTTGTCGCTTAGGCCCACTTCTCTCAGCATGAATCTCATCTGCGGAAATGAAGACACATTTATTTATTGGTGGCACTCCACATCCATGGCGAAAAGCATTAAAATCCTAAGAGCTGATGTTAGCAATGCATTTAATGGAGCACTCTAAAAAAATTATTTAAATTAAGACAATAAATTCAATCTGCTGAGTATTGAGATCTAATGTTGGTGTGTATAGACAAGAAAAGAAAAATTAAAAACATTAAAATATACAATTCATTAAATTTAATCAAAATCTTTCTAAGAAATTCACTAGTTACTGTAAGAACAGGTGAAATAGATTACTTTGCCCCAGATTTCATAGGATTTTTATATTTTAGTAAATGGAAATCTGTTTCAAATATATCAGTAATGTAGCAATATGATGGCAGATTTCAGAAAGTATATCTGTCAATTTATACAAAATGTCCAAGTAAAGCCAACAGTCATGTTACCAACAGTTGGTTAAAATATGTTTTACAGTAAGATTTGTGTTACAATGTCTACATTTGGGTTTGTCAGTCTTTGTTCTTGTATTGTGTGTCCAGGCCAATTCTTAGCCTTTTAAGAACTACTTCTCCCCCAAATCCCCTCGTTGCTCCCAGCCCCCCCAAATTATTTCCTATATATGCCCCTGTCCCATCCCTAATAAATACTAAAGATAATATAGATATATTACCATCAGCTCTACTCTGCCCGAGCTCCATGACAAGCTGCCTTGCATGGGATGGAATCACGGCATTGTAGTTCTCGAGAATCACTCTCTTCAGCTGCAGGGTCCATTCTCTCTTCTGCTCGAGGCTACGTGCCTTTAGAAGAAAAATGTGATTACAATTATTATAAAGTATTGCACGTGTTAAAATAAAACTAAACATGAAATGTAACTTTTCAAGGCAAAAGGGTCTTCATGTGATCCTTGTGGAAGGTAGACTTTCTTAAGTGATAGGATTGCTGAAATAATTCCTCGGTTCACAATGGATGTTTAAAAAGGGTGACAACTTGTAGATAGCTTGGGACTAATGGCCTAAGTGCAGAAGCACTGTAAAAATATTTCAGAAAAGCCGCTTTTGGCCATCTACAAGCAGCTGATGGAAAAATGACACAGTTTGTACGAGTCTAAGATCCAAAAGGATTAAAATTTGTCTTTTTAGACTCTCTGTTGATGTAGGAATTAATCAACCAATTATTTTTTCTGGATCATCTGACATGGAACAATCCAATGTGGAAATCGAGTGAACTACTTTTACTAATAGTTTAGAAAGGTTTGTCTCGAACGTACCTGCAGCGTATACTGGTAGCGAGGATTGTCGAATGGTATCACATGGAAGCAGAAAGGCTCGCCTGGAATGCTCTCGATCAACATTAGGTTCGAACACTATAACAGTAAGTAAATATATATTTTTTTCTTGTTCCTGGCATGATTTGTGGGCAAAGATATGTTGGTCACATTTGTCACAGATGTGGCAAAGAGAAAGAAAGGCCTGAAAATTTTCTGGGAAGTTTCGACCTTAACTTGCTTTTTGTTACATGTGATCATACAAATTTGAAGCATAATAGAACTGTTGAAAAGGTTATGAGTGCTTCCAAGAAGTTTTCAGCAGTGACAAGATATGCTGACACTATTGCCTTTAAACGAAATACCAAAATGGCTCTAATTTGAGACACAACTATCCAATATGAAGGGAACGGTGATAAGAAAGCGAAAGAATAATTATAGTGAAGCAAGCAATCTATGACAAATGTATAAGCTATTATAAGGATAAAGTTATGAACTCAAGCAACATTTCCGGAAGTGGCAATGGATACAAAAGATGAACTCAACACCCCACTACCATTCCGCTGAATGATGATATAAATAAAATGCTCTTTTTGTTGAAAGTGAAGTTCACACTAATTCCTGCCCAATTAATATATAATTTTGTTTGTGTTTAATATAAATTAATAAACAAACAATGTGACATCCCATTACCAAAAATTGTTTTGAATATATTCTAGTGTAGTTTGTCAATTTTACCATTATGTTTATAATTTTATTTGTTTGTTTACTTTAAATATTGCTTTGTTTAGCATAAAATGGGGCCTTATTAGTACAGTGGTGAAATTGGTACAAACCTATACTCCTAGGATATTTTAATTGAACTAATACAAAAGGGTCGAACTTTGACCAAAGAGTGCGAACAGACAAATATATACCTATATATATTTGTCTATTCACTCTCAGACAAATATATAAGCAGTATAGTTTTGTACCAATTTCTCCACACTGTACTAATGTGACTCCATTTTACGGTATGAATTTCTTTCCTGCAATACCTAAAATTTGAGTTGATGAATTTGCTTTATAACATGCAACTCATTTTATTTTGGAACCAAACTGACTTCTTTCTTTTTAAAAGAAGTTTTTTTCTCTCACTATTGCTTTGTTAACATGATATAATTTATATGCGGTTGAAATGTCTAAATGGATCTCATTAGAAATTGATAGGAGAAAATTAGACAAACAATTTAATGTTATTTCCATAACTGATAATTACCATGATGTGGGCCTTGTACTGGAGTATGCCTTCTTCTTTCTTCTTGGCGATGAGGAGCATCTGGTCGAAGAGAAATGCATGCCTTAGGGCCTTCGCTCCAGACATGCGGAATGTACCTTCGGCACACAACTCTCCGTACCTTGTAAGGTCCTCTCCCTGAAAATATACGGTATCAGTTCTTCAATGCCACGTGGGTTATCAAAGAAATTAGTTGAAGTGGAGGAGTGAAGGGGAATAGACAAAGTGGGTAATGGTCCTCTATCGGTTAAATTTTAGTGTACTCAAACTATTATCACTATTTTTCAGATATTTTCATCTAATTGATTGTACATTGAACTTGTAGCAATAAATATTTATTGTAATATTGATTATAGATTTTTGTAGGCACTGGAACAAGTTTTAGAATAAATATGCTTTAGCGATAACTAAACTAAAAAAAAAAAAAAAAAAAAAAAAATCCAAAAAAAGAGTCCGCTGTTATTTGTTTAAAATAGTTACATATTGTTGTATTTAGTCTGAGCATAAAGCATTGTTGATAAATTCCAAAATAAAGGAATTAAATATACAAAAAGTCTGTCAGGCGGGAAGAATGAACACATGCTTCAGCAAGTTAGTCAGTTTTTGACACGTTCCTCTAGAATGTGCTTAAAATAACCTACATAAATAAAAATTACACATAAATAGAGTTAATAAAACCTCATTTAATCATTTCCTCCCTCCCTTTCTTGAGCCAATAGGCTCCCTGTAGACCAAATCTTTAATGTGTCCCCATGCGAAGAAATACAAGGGGCGTAAGCTCTGAAGATCAAACCGGTCAAGATACCGGCCCACAATGTCCTATCCAATGCCATGGATAGTAAGTGTCCAACCAATTTCGGACAGCCCTTCCATAGTGGGTGGGACAACCGTCAACTTTAGCTTCCTAATCTCTGTGCCAAAAGGACTTCCTCTAAAAACAATGACAGTTTATTAGTGAGGAATGCTTGGAAAAACCCTTTGTTAAATCGAGAGGTGAAAAAATGGTGACCTACTATTTCATTATTCCACACAAAATCAGAGGCACACTCACTACTCACTCCTATATTTTTGGGGTGGGGCTGGGATTAAAGGAGGTGTGGGTGGTGGTGAGTGGGTAAATGTAGGGGGTGGGGGATAAACCATATACCTTTAACATTTTTGATGTATGTTTTATGAAAGACTGCCTTTTCATAATTTCTTTTAATTTTTTGGGTTTTTCTTGGAAACTAAGCAAAAACGACATATATGCTAAAGGACTTTTTCTTTCTACTTCTATCCTGCATCAATACCCAAAGTTTAGCCATTTATTTTGGGGACACCCCGTACATAAATATTAACAGTGGTAATTTTTGTAATTTAGTTAGTAGGATTGATGAAGACTTTAAAAAAAATTCTACTATGAGTTAAACCTCAACAGCTAAACTTCTTCAGAAAGTCAAAAAATTATGCTACACTAGAAAAACTAAAATGCCAAGCAGTTAACAAACCCCAGGGACTAATTCGTATATTGTATATTCTATGTTATCTTTTATAATGTGTATGAGCTCCTTACCTGCCAGCCAAGAAGTAAGCTCTGAATTTCTTGTACCCGGACAGCATGTTCGTGTTTTCGCTTCATGTCATTGATGTGGTGTGCGATGCCCGTCATAGTGGAGAGAGCAGTCACAACATCCGTGTAGCCCTCATGCTCTCCACAGTTCTTTACTATATTCTATAACAGAAATAAACAAGAATAAAATACTGGAAAATGCTGTGGGTTCTTTCAGTCCTTCATTTTTTGTATTTATTATATCACAGTAAGATATTAAGTCAAATAAAGTAACAGTTGCATCAAATGTTTGTTAAATAAGTAATTTGTTTTAAATTTGTGCAGTTATGCCTTCTATCATTTCTATTCAATGAAATACCACAAAACAAATGTTTGGCTAGCTAGGAAGGGAAGGTTATTAACAAAAACTGGCCAAGTTGGAAATGCACCAATAAGAGAGATTCTCTAGTTTCAAGATGGTTTAAAGTTCAATGCTGAAACTTTCAGGACCTTTTATACACTACATGAACTATTTATGGTTTAAATTTCAAGACTATATTACAGATCGGCGCTAATAGCCAAATAGTTGATGCGCCGTTAAAAAAAAAAAAAAAAAAAAAACTATATTACAGATAGTACCAGAATTATAGGTGTGTGCAAAAACCGGTCATTTTTGTTCCTGTAAAGATACACAGGGTCGAGCTTGCTGGAACTTGGCCTAGCGTACAGCCATGCACTCAGATAGTCCTTGAGATAGGTAAGTAGGGCTGAATAGAACTGAGAGTGTAAGGAAATATTTCCCTCAGATAATCGTACGGGTGCAATTGAATCTTTCCGTGCACTTAATGGGCTATAGTTGATCTCAAGAGTGTTCCGGTATTCATTTGATATTCCATCCTGATACAGCATTACTAATAATTATTAGGAAATTATAATTTGCCTTATTTTCATGCTGAAGTTGGATGGAAAATTGTCTCATATAATGCAAATGTTCATTGTCTCATAGTTGCAACTGCTTCAAATTCTCGAAAATGTCCAGATATCCAAAATTCAATTTCATGGACTACTTAGAACATAATTCTTCACTTTAAATTAGTGTGTGTAAATGTCAGTTTTGATTACAGAACATTTCCCTTTCTTCTGTATCCACAAGAATTTCAATCACTGCAATAATAAAGTGCATAAAGTTTGTGTTTTTTTTTTAGTTTTGTTTTACCATGCATTTGTGCAATACCCAAGGTTCATGTACATGGGTTAGAAGTCTAATAATGTGTTTCAAGTTTAGAGAAACTAAAAGGAGTGAATTGGTATTCTAAGAGGTCTGGTGAACCCATTTTTTCATGTTTACGGGGAAGTTTGTGGGTATGCAGGCTTTGCTAAAGAAGAATGTATCCTCTGGTATAATTTAATGACATTATTAAACTTTCTACAAATCGGAAGGGAAAGTAGTTAAGGCCACAAGAGCCTTCAGTGAAACATGCATTCTAAAAATCAGTCATTAGGACTGCTCCTAAGTTGTACATATATCATGCATATTGAAGGAGTCTTCGCATATATTCACAATATAGGAATGAATGAACACGAGTGAATCCCTAGGAAGTTTTATAGGTGTATTGCACAATGTAGAAATCAATGAACTAGAGTGGATCCCTAGGAGTTTTCTTAAGAATATTATGCAATGTGGGGATCAATGAACACAAATGGATCCCAAGTAGCTTTCATAGGAATGCTGCACAATATAGGAATCGATGAACATGAGTGAATCCCTAGGAGCTTTCATAGGTGTATTGCACAATGTAGGAATCAATGAACTTGGGTGAATCCCTATGAGCTTTCATAGGAGTATTATGCAATGAAGGAATCAATGAACACGAGTGAAGGAATGAACATTGTGTAGGTATATTATGCAATGTAGAAATGAATGAATACAAGTGATGAGGATATTTCATATGATACAATGTAGGAATGAATTTGCAGTCTTGAAGCCATTGGACCCCTCACAGGAGCATTATTCAAAGTTAGAAACAATCTCTCTCTGGACCTTCAATGTATTGTACAGGCACAATTAGGCATCAGAAGGACTTAATCCTTGGGAGCCTCCAATAAAGCTTTGTGAAAGTTTGAAACTAATCTACAAATAAATTAATCAAATTGCGGAAGTAAATTCTCTATAGCCCTTCATTTGATGTTTCGATTCTGTTTAATATGCTTAATTTAAGTTCTTATTAATTCATGATAAAATTGAGAGAGTAAGCCAACTGCCATTAACTGATAAGAATAAATCATTCCAATCACCTGTTAGTGCAAACAGTACAAACTAATTGCGTATTTTGTGAACTGATAAAATACCTCTCTCTTTTTAGTTTTTAAGATTCAGTTAAAGTTAAAAAGGATCAAATGTCATAAAAATCAAAAGAGGGAGAGAATTATTGTAAAAATTCAACTAATAAGGGAAGGTGAAAAGATACATGCTGAGTATTGTAGACAAAATAACTAGTTGCTATTCATCCTAGCTATTGTTTGGAGGAAATATGTAGGTGGGTTGAGGGGGCAATTTAAAGTAAAATTTGTGCATAATTTAATTTAACTAAAGTTCCAAAATGAAATATAAAAGGGAAAGGACGTGAGAGTGTATTACAGTGGTCACATAGAGTCAGAAGATGTAGGCTCAAGCTTACATTTTCCCACAATTTTTTCCAACTATTTGGAAAGTTACAGCCAGTATTTTCCCTCTGAAACTTAGAACTTTATTAACCAAATGATTAAATATGGGATTTTCGGAAAACCATTCTCTTCTAAAATATTACTTGCACGAATCCTCCGAGGAAATATCCAAACACTGAAACAAAGATTCAATGAAAGTACTCATTCAATAAATTCGGTTTGTGAGAATATTGGGAGGAAGATATGAAGTATCCAGCGCATACCTGAAGCAGAAGGTGATATTTGAGAATCCTTTGAACGGGCTTGAGGAGGTAACTCCCGAGAGGCAAGGTGTGAGCGAGTGATGTCTGTCTCTCTCGGAACAGCCTCACCACGCTCTCGTTCCGCATCAACTCTGTCAGAACTCCGACAGCTCTGTGAACAAAGCAGATATTAGTGACAAATGAGGCAACATAAATAATTTAAGGGATATTTCAAGAATTTAGTTCTTCATGTAAAAATTCAAAACAGATCGTTGACTGCTGAGATTGCCAAAGTGGCAATAGTCAGGGTTCAGCAACACTAAATTTTTACACAAAAACTTCTTAATGCCAAAATTTCAACTTGAATTTCAATCTTTTGCCAGAGCTATAAACAAAGTCGAACTCGTGTTCCTGTCTGGAAGAATGACCTACAAATAGTAAGAGATAATTCACATTAATGAAGACTTTTTTTTAATTATTAACAATACAATAAATATTAATATTTATATTTTATAGTGACCCAATCTTCTTAAATCCAATTTTTGGCCAAAAAAAGAGAATTAACAAAGTCAATTCTATTTATTTTTGCCCTACATGTTTTACACCTAAGGTGCCTCTTCAGGAGTTTAAAAACTCACTAAACTAAAAAAATTCAGCCTAATTGTATTAAGGTGAACCTTCTCCTGCAATGGCCACATCAAATCTGAGGTTACTACTACGTATAGGTACCAGTTACTACTACGTATATAGGCCTTTGATGACCCTAGCAGTCAATACACCAAAAAAATTCTATGTATAGTTCACATAATGTCGTTTTGGACATGGCCATTGTAAGAGAAGGTTCGTCTTAATACAACTATAGACCGCGAATAAAATAACGAGGTAGTGCGCACACACGGTCTCCAGCTCCCCTCGCTCATCCCCACCACACTTTTATTCGCCTCTGCAACTTGGAGAGACAAACCCCAGACAATCGTGTTAACTTAGATTTTATTTAACGTTATTAGTTATGTCCTAAATTTTGGCATCAGGTTGGCCTCTCAAACGGCAACTCGTCAAATATTGTTTAATTTAGTCGCGTGTTTAAGGAAACAAAAAGGCGGGACGGCTCGGTATTGGCTAGTGGCGAGTGGTGGGGAGGGCCTACCTCCCCACCGGCTCCACCCCTCCTTGTTATTTTGTTCCTGGTTGAGCTATAGGCTGTACTTTTTAGTTTAGTGAGTTTTTTTAGCTCCTGAAGAGGCACCTGAGGTGTGAAACATGTAGAGCAAAAATAAATAGAATTAACTTCGTTAATTATCTTTTGTTGCCTGAAAAATATTGGATGAATATTAATGTTGACAGGGCACACTCTAGAGCACTAAACATGAAAAAATTCTTAAAATAACGTAAATATATTTTCATGATCTATGGTTTCTGAAACATGAAATTTTCTAGTAAGCAATTCCGGTTTGCTTCATCCAGTCAACATTATAAGTGGGTTTCCTCCCAATGGAAGGAGGGAGAAAACGTGGTAAAAAATTACAATTTTGATTTTCAGGACGAATAAAGATTATTACAAATGATTAGATTATAATTGGTAAAAAATGTTTCATACTAAATGCAATATAAAGAATATTAAATTTATTTTTCTCAAGAACAATATATACATGCATTGTTGTTTTTGAGAATAAAAGGTGGACTTTCAGAGTTTTCAAATGTCATGAAATCCCATAAAGTGATCCACACGAAAGTGCAACAATATCTACAGTGTATTCAAAAGTTCTGTTTCAGCAAGTTTTACAATTTGTTCATTTTTTTTTTTTTCTGTAGATATTCTGATATATTTTCTAAATGTGGACCACCTTGAGTAAGGGTGCGTTTACATCTGATAGTTACTGCAGGATATTTATTTATGTTAGGCAGAAATTGTAACTAATGTAAACTGCAAACAATTTATGTCTGAGATATATATTTCTATGACGAGGAATAAGGGTGCATTTACAAGTGACACTTCTTGCAGGGAATATATATCCGGTGACGAATATAATAATTATAATAATTACTTATCCGACACCTGAGATATATTTCCTGTGCGAAGTGTCAGATGTAAACGCACCCTAAGTAAGTCATGAATGCCATGTCATGTCCAAGTCATCCCTGTCTTTACAGTCTGTCAGTAAGCATTCGATTGTTATTTGCTCATTACAAGTTGAGCATACATTTAAGTTTTAAAAACATTTAAATACCTCGGGTAATTAGTGCAATACTCAGTGTAGACCGAGAATCCTGAGTTATTTCTGACGAAAACACGAGCGACCCTGACCGGGTCCAGTCCACACTCCTCCAGCTCTTGCAGGAATGTACTAAAGAAACAAAATAATTACATTATTAATAAACACTCATTTAAAACAAGAAAATGAAAATGGATGAAAAAAAAATCAGGAAAATGTGCATAATTTGTGGACTACTAGTTCTGAACATTTAAAAAAACAATCATTAATTGGGGTAAATGTACTTTAATTTTCTTTAAAGCAAAACTTTTTTTTTAATACAGATATCCGTTATTTAAAGTCTTGAAAATTTAAAAATTTGATTTAGTCTATTTAATCTTGGCTATGGGTGCTCATTTTTTCAATTCTTGACTCCTCAGTGGTCTCCTCTTTAAGAGAATGATATTTTCCAGGATTCCACCTCGGCTTCTTCAATTCGAATGCAGATTTTCCTTATTGACAGAACACATTACCCTTATTTGTTGAACACAAAATATATATGTTGTTTTGCTGGAAGGAAGCAAAAAAAGTGATGAAACTAGACCAAAAATGTAGTTAAAAGTTGCCAACCGCATGTTTCTATCTGTTTTTGTTCCAGACATATGCTGATTATTTAAAAAAGAGAATTTTTTTGGTAGAAAACTTCCAATTTTCTCTGCTTACACACATTAGTTCTCAACGTTATTTTTTTAAAACACCATTAAATTTTCTTTAAGGTTGTTGAACTTTCAATGTCTAAAAGTGTCTATTTGATACAGCAATAACTGCTCAATAGTTGATATTAATAAAAAGAGTTATTAGGTTATTTAGAATCACCCATGGTTTTTCTTGAAACCCCTCAATTGTCTATGCTTGCACACATTAGTTGTCAACATTACATTAGGTTTTTGAAATGAGCATTCAATTTTCTTTAAAGCTAATACTCTTTCGATGTTACAAAGTGTATTTTTTACAATGAAATAACTGTTCAAAAAATTGATATTAATAAAAAAGTCTAGTTAGCGAGAAATTTCAAGAATCACTAGTCTTCCATTCAAAAATACTTCAAAAATTATAAGAGTCGTAATTTTCTATGCCTGGTGGAATGGCAAGAGACAGGATATTTAATAAGATATTTTTTCATAAATCTTGTCATGAATGCAACAGCAATAACTCAATTCTTTTGGAATATGTTAAAAAATCACAAAATGAAGGCAAATTAATATTAAAGTAATTTACGAAAACAAGGTTGAATTAATATGTTTTCCAGTATAATTTTATTTTATTATAAGGAGTATGAGAGACAAAAATGTTTAAATTATTAATATATACCTGTTAAAGGAATAAATTTGGCGAATATTGCCGAAGAGTTCAGTCAATTGAGCACGAGGGATTGGGCAGTCACTGCTATTTTCCAATTTCTCTATGTAGCCCTAGAAATATAACAGAATTATAAAAAATAGTCCATTTACCGTAATTCAACCCATTTTTATTTATCTCTTTATAGAATATGTAGGAAAAGATTGTATTGTAAGAGGGTGAACTGTGATGTCACTTACGTGTAATAAGAGTGTTGCTTGTGAAAAACCTCTTCTATAGTTGAGTTGGACTTGAAGAACCCAAACCGGGAGTAAAAGTGGAATTTTCATATATTTTTTTTTTAATACCTTGAAAAGAATTTTGAAATTCTGTTAAGTGGGGCATGAACATTGAAAAACTGCAATTGAGGGGATGGGAGCGAGTTTAGCTCAAAACTTGAGCGCACTAAAAATTTTATATTCTAGTGTCTACGTTTGTGGGTTGGATTAGGCCTCCCTGTTGCTTGGCCCACACTATCTCCCTAGCCGTATGGTGTGCCATGTGGTCAAAAAAAAAGATACCTGTACAGTACCTGCCCCTGTGTGTCCTTGTGGCCTGTTATGAGACTGATTTCGTTCAACATAAATGGGTAACTCACATGAATTACTTGTGCGAGATCGTCAACATAGAGCTCTTCCGTTTCAACAATCTCGAGCACTACCCTGTCCATGTAGCTGAGCTGTGGATCTCCTCTCCTTGGACGTTCAGCCCCACTCCTCGGAGAGCAGACTCCACTGTCTTCCGAGCCTGAAAAAGCATTATTCTATATTTTTTTATGTTAATATTTGTATGACAAGGAGTCCATTTAATACATTTATTTGATTTTTGTTTCTTTGATATTTCGTTTTAGGTATTATACATTAACATCTGGAACTTTAATTACTAATGAATTGTGTAGTTAGTCTTGAATAAAACAATAGTACATATTGCTCACGAATTGTGCTTTGCACTCATTTATTCCTCTATAAGCACGTTTCCTCGCTCACTCCATAGAAGAAAACCGATAATGAGATTGACCTCATGACGCAATCTGGAAGTGCACGCTAGAAAATGTCACGTTTCAGAACCATGAAAATAACTATATATTATGTTCTAGTATTTTATGTTTTGTCTTTTTCCATATATTTATGTATGTATATATGTATGTGTATTTGTGTATGTAGGCATATATATATATATATATATATATATATATATATATATATATATATATATATATGTATATTTCAGTATTACATCCGTCCTACTTGTTTTTTACAGCCCTGATGAAGGCTTGAAGTTCAAGCCGAAACGTCGGCACAATAAAACCATTTTTATGATAAAATGTAGTTTTATTAAATAGCAGTGACCGAACCCCGACAATCCCTACCTTGCATCATCTACGGTCAACGATCTCCTCTCAATAACTAAAATTTGTATATATGTATATATATATCTGTCTGTTCGCTCTCTCACACGCTCAAAAATGGCCCGGTTTTGATGAAATTTGCGACGAAAATACTTTGTCTTCTCTAGAAAGTCGAGTTCGTTAACCAGCAGAATCTGCCCCCCGGAACACTGTTTCATGGGCGAAATTCGAGCGAGAAAAATCGTTGCACTTACGGCTTTTCTTTTGCAGGCTTCCAGGTACAAATTTTATAGGTTTTATAATACAGGAAAACGAACGAAACCATTTTCAAATCGATATCTGTAACCGCTTTTGAGAAAAGTGGATAAAACTATTTTTTTGCTTTGGGAACTTAAAATCGTTGAATTCAGTTGACATATTTTCTACATGTTTCGAATTCGTCCAAACTAAGATTTATACATTTTGGTTATAATTGGGGCTAAGAAAGTATTAAAAAAAAAAATTATTAACAGGCTTGAAAAGTTTTGGTCTTTTTGCATATTTTCTTAAATATGTCGAAAACGGCTGGAAAATCGTGGTAAGTGGGCGGCGACCAAGCGAAAGCTTACTAAATTCTCTACAAAAGAGGTTCTGAAGCATTTTTTTTTTAAATATTTATTTTATATTTTTACGATTTTAAAATTATACCCTGCAGCAAATGTGGGCAACGAGAAATTTTGAATAACTCAATTAAAAAAAAAAAAAATAATAATATTATACTACTTACGCACACTCACTCCAAATGAGGAAGGTCGAATGACATAGGGTTTGTCTCTTGCTCTTGCGGAATTAAGTGAGCGAGTAAGCCGAGTTTCTCATTTATTTCGTTTCAATATTTAACTTTCGCAGTTTGTAATAATTCTAAATTTCACGATTTAATTATAATGTTGTACCTAGTTTATGCATAAATATGCTTTAGCGGTGACTAAACTGGAAAAACCGTTACAAAAAAGTGTCCGCTTGCGTTCGCGCATGCGCAGTGGCGTGGCCATTTACAAAAAAGAAGACTGTATTTGTCACAAAAAAGTTCCGCTAGCTTTCGCGCAGTGGCGTTCGCGCTTGCGCAGTGGCCATCTACGAAAACGAAGACTATATGTTATACAGCACTTTACATAGGTTTGTCGGGTGGACCTAGGCAATTCAAAAAGGTGGCACAAAAAAGTGTCCGTTGGAGTTCACGCATGCGCAGTGGCCATGTACGAAAAAGAAGACTGTATATGTCACAAAAAAGTTCCGCTAGCTTTCGCGCATGCGCAGTGGCGTTCGCGCTTGCGCAGCGGCCATGTACGAAAACGAAGACTATACAGCACTTTACATAGGTTTGTCGGGTGGACCTAGGCAATTCAAAAAGTTGTCACAAAAAAGCTTCCGCTGGACTTCACGCATGCGCAGTGGCCATGTACGAAAAAGAAGACTTTGTTATGGAGTACATTACATAGGTTTGTCTGGTGGGCCTGAGCGTTACAAAAAAAGTGTCACAAAAATGTGTCCGCTAGCGTTCGCGCATTCGTGGTGGCCATGTACGAAAAAGAAGACTATATGCTATACAGTATATTACGTAGGTTTGTCGGGTGGAACTAAAGCATATTTATGTTCCTGACTTTGAGCAGAAGGCTCTAAACGAAATAATTTTTTGTATCCATTTCATTTTGTTATTTTAATAAATTGTACTACAATAACATTGTCGTATTGTTTCATGTTTGATATCTATCGCTAAAAATTATGAACACTCCTTTAAAATCCGATGTTATTTTATTTTGAGCCATCTACGCTCCCCGCGAACGTATTTGTACACTAAAGTTTGGCCCACAACATGTCAAAGGTTGGTCATATCTGCCCTACAGCGTCGTTTTCCAATCTGTCGTTCCTAATTGGATGGGCGATTTTCAACAAAACTAATCGGCGGGCTTAAAATTAATAAAATAAATTAAGTAAAAAGAGTATTATGGAATGTTTTTGTTTCTATAATTCATAAAGAAATAATATTCTCTTGTCAAATTATTGATATGTACAGATAATGAACCAGAAGGCTTCTATTATAGGCTTAATGATATCGCACTAGTATTTCTAAAGTGGCAAATCCCCCCAAAAAACTCAACTGAAAATGTCACTCTTGCCTATGGAGAGGGAATATCATTAAGACAGAAAGAGTGACAGAAGTGCTCTCTGGTGTACAAGCTCTGAAGCTAGTTACATACAGATTTGATGGTTGATAAAGAGATATTTACCATGTCTTTCATAGTCATAACTGAAAAACACATATTTTTGAGTTGTGTCACTTTAGAAATACTAGTGCGATGTACATTATGAGATTGAATGTATGTATTATGTTCTCTAGTTGAACCTGACTTTGAATTATTATTTTCCTGAAGAGTTGATGTTTAAAAGCTTAATGAGAAATATTAAGTACCCTGTGATCCTGCCTTGGAGGGACTCGACCTAGAGACTGCTTCATCCTCGCTGTCATCCAGCGACTCTATGGAAGCGAGGAAGGCCTTCCGCTGTTGGCGACCGCACATGCTCCCCGCACCTGCAAGGAAACCAACTTCATTAGTACAAAATCCAAATTGCAGTAAAACTCAGACATTAAACAATAAGAACATATTCAGTGGAGGTATTTTGTCCAGTTTGTCATCCAAAGTCATTTAAATCCAGAGTTGGGCATAATTTTATTTATAAATAAAAATACGAATTTATTCGTACTTCATATATTTGTGAATACGAATATAAATAAATTCGTATTCATAAGTGTGAATGCGAATTTATTTTTATTCACATATATTAAATATAAAAATACAAATAAAATTTTATTCGCAAATTTTTCTGCGAATAAAAATAAATTCACAGAAAAAATTGTAAATAATCACAAAAAATGTGAATTTTTACAAAAAATCAAGTGATTACAAAAAAAAATCACGATAAAATATACGAATAAAAATTTATTCACATTATAATTTGTGAATAAAAATTTATTCACAATAAAATTCGCAAATAAATTATGGATTTATTCATATTAAGATGATATTACGAAACTTATTGAAGGTCATTTTTTTTTTTTTTTTTTTTTTTTTTTTAAGCGTTTAACGTCTAGGTTATTAGCGCCTAGATCTTTTGTTTACCCCGAGTCCACCGCGAGACCACCAGCCATGCTGCAGGGACACAGTTTGTCATCTGTACCTCCATAAAAAAAAAATCACCTTCAATAACTTTCGTAATATCATCTTAATACGAATAAATCCATAATTTATTTGCGAATTTTATTGTGAATAAATTTTTATTCACAAATTATAATGTGAATAAATTTTTATTCGTATATTTTAACGTGATTTTTTTTGTAATCACTTGATTTTTTGTAAATATTCACATTTTTTGTGATTATTTACATTTTTTTCTGTGAATTTATTTTTATTCGTAGAAAAATTTGCGAATAAAATTTTATTTGTATTTTTATATTTAATATATGTGAATAAAAATAAATTCGTATTCACACTTATGAATACGAATTTATTTATATTCGTATTCACAAATATATGAAGTACGAATTTATTTATATTCGTATTCACAAATGTATGAAGTACGAATAAATTCGTATTTTTATTTATAAATAAAATTATGCCCAACTCTGTTTAAATCCATATCATCCTATATCTCAAAAAGTGTTTATCGTAAGTGTCGTAAGGGATCATATCATAATATATTGGTAAAGTAAGGGAATGGAGCAAGTATAGTTCGTCATGAATGTATTAAATAGATTTTATTCTATTTTTATTGATTTTATTAATTGATCTTTCATCTTGCTTGCAGATTGGACATGCCTGAGTTCGTTGGACTCCTAGAGACCAAAGTGTGCGCTACCTTGGCGTTCAGTTCGACACTAGACTGATCTAGAGACTTCACATTAACATAAAACTTCACACACACTTTAAAAAAAATAAACAGGCACAAATGCACAGTTGAATTATACAAAACTCTATTACTAGCACAATTTACTCACGCATTCCCAGGTTGGTAAAGTACCAGCAACACCAACGGATGAAGCACACTCGAATCAACAGAGAGCTCAATGTGTCGAGACACTCAAAGGCAATACGAAAACTCTCAACAATAGAAGGAGCCAGCTAATTCCAGCTTTGATAAAGGACTGTAATGTGTTTAAAACCAAGAAGTTACCAAGATTTCTTTCACTTGCATTAATTTCTACTGCTAGTTTTAATTATATAATTATGAAACGAATGACCCGAGGAAATGGAGTCCGATGATTGCGAAAAAAAAAGGGATCTATTCAATATGCATTGAATATCTACAAGAAAAGCTCATAGAGAAATATGGACGCCGAGAATTCGTGGTTATTGGTCTGTGGTTTGGCGCAAGAAGCACAATTCCGAAAATTACTAGGACTTATTTACAATATCTAAGAATACTGCTGGAAAACCTACCTGTATTAGCTGAGTCGCTGGGCATAATAAGCAAACACATATATATGCTCACTAAAGGACGCCATTCCTGCGGTTTTTCAAATAAAGCGGAATTAACATACAATTGGCTAATTTTGAATGTAACGGGCTTCGTTCTCTATTTTTTTTCTTCGATTAATTTCAGATGCCTAAAAAGCAAACAGCTTATTTATTTTATAATTATTCATTAAATGCCCCTTAATTCGCCAGTTATATATATTTATTTTATGTTTGGAAAAATATATGGATATAAAGAAATACCCCGTGTAGTGATGAGCATGCTTTGTAGCATGCCCCATTTTATTTGTTTAGCCCCATTTTATTATTTGATTAAAATAAAGCTTTCCTCTTCTATTTTTTTTTCTCAACCATTTATATAAAATATGTTTATATATAGGTTCAAATAGATCATGATTGTTAATTGAATGATTTATTGTTTCCTGAATCTGATTCTATTGGTGTAGAGGTTTTGCTTAATCAGAAATGTTTCTTGTTGAATGATTTGTTCTTTTATTTTACAACCAATGACTTTAGACATGGAGGTTTTTGTCATTCTGAAATGTAAGCTTTAAAATGACAAATTGTTCTTCCAGAAAAATAATGTAAAGGAGCCAGAAAGTTATAATATGGAGAAAGGATTGTAACTTGATTAAAGCCGAGATGTTTTTAAGAATTCTTTCGTCTGCAATAATTTCTCCCGTTATTTAAATTTTTAAAATTTCATGCTTATGTTTTATTGATTATTTTGAATTAATCAATCAATTCTGAGCCTTTGCTCAAATTTATTGAATTATCAAAATAGACGGCAAGGGCGTACATAGGAAATAATTTCGGCAGGGGCTGGCAAAATTTCGGGGGGGGGGGTGACTGGGACCATTTTCCGGCTATTACAATATAAATAAAATATTTTTTATGATTTAAGTGATCTTATTTAATTTATTTTTAAGGGTGTTATGCCACATTTTTACCATCAAATCAAAATTTCACGGGGGGGGGGGGGGTCTGGAACCCCCTCCGACCCCCTCTTATATACGCCCATGATAGACGGAAGGTCAATAATACTTCAATATACATTTCACGTAATTTATTTCACTTTCCTACATGTTTCGCATCATCTTAGTGCCTCTTCAGGGTAATGTGTTTAAATACAACAGCATCAGTCTCAACTTAAGGGGGAGAACCGCCCAGTAGTAGGGCCATGTCGAGACTGGCCATAGACTAAACGAATCCAATATGGGGGCAACTAGTCAGCTGATATGTTTCAGTCAATGACTAGTCTTCCGCCTATTTCGTTAATTCACTGTATTTATTCTGCTGATATATGTGTTTTGTAAAAAGTATGATTATTTATTAGTTCAAAAAAATATTGGTTGATTGATTATACTCATCTGTCAATTACGTTCTAACAAAAGGCAAAAATACCTGCTAGAATCATAATTTATACTATACATGAATATACACGTACATTAGAATTAGTAATCTATAGCTAAATCTAGTTTTGCTGAGACTTGTAAAAGCGATAGAAGCTGTACCAATCTAGGGCAAGAGGTTTCTACAGAACCTGTTGAGAGAATCTGACAAGATGACTAATCGTCTACATAATACAGCATAGCCTCAACTACCAAATCTTTTAGCTCAGCTCTTTCTGATATTCATCCAGATTGAGATAAGATTTGGAGTTTAAGCGTGTACATAAATTAGCTAAGTAATAAATGTCAATTATTATCTATTCACCTTAGATGGAGCATCGCCAATAAATAAATAAAAATGTATAGACATTCTAGTTCATGCTGTCCCATTTATTTAGTAAATATATTTTATTGTCCTTAATATAGGTAAACTTACTGGTATTACTTCGTTTGTTGCTGATGGTTTAAAGTTTTTGTTCATCTGCTAATTCCTGAGGGCCTTTAAGTGTGCTTCATACACAGCCTTTGTCTTATTAAAATACCGTTTTAGATAAGGAAATCAGTTGGTAACATGCAAGGGCAAGTATTGATTCAAGAGTTTTGTTTACAGTAGAAATAACAAAGCTATCTCGGCACTTGACTTACAATCGCCAAATCACCATTAGTCTGTCCTAGTTAACGAAATACAAAGTTTAAGTGTGACAGGTGTATTTATAGACTTTATCTCGAGATAGAAGAAATTTATTGCATTAAATGTCTAGAAGTTGCAATGCTAAGAATTGATGACTGTAGATCTAGTAAACATTCCATGTACCGAAATGTAAGTCGAACAGGATCTGTGGTCCCGAGTAAATCTCACCTCAATAAGTCGATTTCATGCCAAAATCATAGACATAAAATTATGTAAATAAGTCAAACTCAAAATTGGGATCTTGGGAGAGGAGTTCTTATAATTCAAACACCAATAGACAACTTCATCTCTAATCACGTGTAGTGATTGGAACATCGTCACAACGGCTGTATCTGCAAACATAGACTTTGTGGAGTTTGAATATGTACTTAAACCCCATTCTGAACAGAGTATCTTTTTTGTGTGTTTGTTTAGCGGCGTATCAACAATTTGGCTATTAACTCCGGGCTATCTAAAGCTTACCACCCTTTTATAATGTCGGTGGCACGTTGTCGGTCACCCATTCAGGTACTGGCAACGTTGCTTAACTTCGGTGACAACCGGTGGGAACCGGTGCATTTAACGTGGCTATGGCCATTGGCTGAGGAATAAGTGGTCACAAAAGAATCTCCTATAATTAGAGAAGCCACAAATGCGTTTAATACACTTCGGACCTTCTTGAATGCCTGTGAGAACGACGATAACATTTTAATAGTTACCATGAAAGGAAAACAGTGTTCAAAAAAAGATTGGAGATTATTTTACAGTTACTGAACAGGGAGGGAGGTGCACTTAAGTATAATTCTAACTCAATAAGAGTTCAATTCGCCGTTTCTTGCCAATTGGCTTTATTTGTACGTACAAACAAAATTTATTTCAGTAAACTTATTTTAGATAGTTTTAATTCCACTTTTTTATCCTTTTTGTTGAAGTTTATAATCTCGAAGAACCGACGTTCGTTAAGTCAAACTAGAGTTAAGGCAACGAATTGTTCAAGGACCCTTGAAGATCGGCTTATTGAGGGTTGACTGTATTTTCTCTCGATATTAATGGACGACACAAAATAAAGAATATATCATCATAGTTTGTCTCATCGCCTTTAAAGGCTCACTTGATATATTCAGCAATGACATGGTGAAGTGGAGGTTGGCACTAAATGTCTTTTGTGAAACTTGGTACATAACATTCACATAACAATCGATTGGACAAGTTCGTTAAAATCGGCACATCTTCAGGAGATGTTACTAAGGAGACCAATATGCCCCAATGAATTTTCAACATAGAATACGGAATCTGCTACAGAAATTAGCGAGGCAGTGAGCAGAAGGCGGATTCCAAGACAAAAGATATATCCACGAGTTATAGTTTCCGGTCACGTGACCAGCCAAAATACTTAGTTTACAATAGCTTAGTAATTGTCCTTCTCTCTAAGCTGGCTTTGTGACAAGTACTCGTTCAAAAATAGTGTCTAATTTGTCGCCTGTTGTGATGTTTAAACAAGGCGACAAGGGAGTTTACTTGTCACTTAGTAAATATGACCCATTCCTATTCACTTGTACTTGCGGTGTTCACGGTACGAGAGCTTAGGTGATAAGCACTAATTAATGAGAGGTAAGCTCGTTCTAACTACGCCTAAGAGATATCAATGACAAGCCTTTACACTTCATACGACAATCTACGTTGGCCTGCGGGGGAACTGCTCTTGCGATGCACTAGAAGAGATGATTATTCCAGCCGAAGGATGGAGTGTCAAGGACCGTTCCTGGAGTCCGGCGAGGGCAAAAACTCAACATTACGTCAGGACTCCTCTTCCAGCTGTAGCCATCTCTCATGCTGCAGTTCCTCTTCCAAGCCTGCAGCTATGCAAGTCAGGCTCAACCACATCATCTGTTTTCGTGCTTAATGTAACCTAATATCAGCTTCCAGCACAGCAGCCATGCAAGTCCCTGAATAAGCTCCAGCATACTGCCTGTGGCTGTGTTCAACATAACCAAACGCCATCTTCCAAGCCTGAGCTATGCCAGTCCCTAGGATGACGACTTTTGGTTATGGCTTGTAACTTAGAGCCAATAAACGATCTAAAAAAAACCCCTGCCCAGGCGGATTGCCTGTTGTGCTGGATCTAACCAAACACAAGCTTCCAAGCCTGTAGCTAAGCAAGTCCCAGTCTAAACTCCAACACACTGCCTGTGGCTCTCTTAAATCCAACTTACACTTACATTACTATAGCTTTGAAACTAAGGCTCATTCCTGTCCGTAGTATTCAGATTTTAAATTCTCTAGATGGAAAATCGAAATTTTCTTATTAAATCTTAACCGTACATTTCATAAACTTTTACAGAGGTTTAGCATCAAACAATTTAGATCATCTGGAGGCCACATTGCACAAAATCCCCATCATGAATACATGGACGTTTCGACAAGCACTTTGGCAGCCTTCTTTAGCAATGTATGCTTAGGAAGACCAAAGATACCAGTTAGGTGATCACCAGGAAAAATTCGACTACATTTTTCTCATTTCAATTAATAGGTATGTTCAGTCTTTCTCCATCCTCTAGGCATTCATTGCTGAAAATAGGTGCCAAAGAGCTTGCGGAAACAACCTGCATCTCATTATTATTTAACTATAATTTGAGCTGTAGCTGACCTGAAGATGAAGATGATGAAGAGGAAGATGCAATCGATGCCTGAGAGAGAGGCCTGCTGACAGGTGGTGGAGGAGGTGGTTCTGCTGGCCTGTTCGGTGTCTGGAGATTGGCTTTTCCAACCAGGGTGTCGTACATAGACAGCAGCGTGGGGACGAGATCTTCGGCGGTGGTTGTGCCTGCAAACAGAACGGACATTAGGTATCAAATAATAGTTGGTAAATTCTAACTAAACATTAAGACATGCTAAATGCAGTTTTCACTATGCAATAGAACACATACATTTCAATATTAGGAATATGATACTTCAAGGCCGTGAGTGTTAGGGCGTGAGCATTTAACACACCCTGCCAATGGTCGCGGGTTCGATCCCCTGGCTAGACAAGGATGGTGACCTATAGATAATCCGTAACTAAAATTCTGAGTTAAGTATAATGGACGTTAAAATTTAAATAAAATGACTTCACATCGAGATCAACAACAAACAATTGTAGTTAAGAGGATTCAACGATTTTTATAATCTTCTCCCTTTATTGGCCAAATATATGGGTGTTTGTCCTTTCGTCAGGTTTTAAAAGTCCTACGTCTGTATTATTAGGTATTTTACAGTCACTAAAGAAGACTTAAAGTTTGCTTAATTTAATGTACGTCTCTTAGTATTAAAATTGTTATCTTCCACTATTTGAATTTCGTCAATTTTTATTTTTAAAAGGTGGTTTCCATTTTTATTCAATCTACCTGTCGTTGCTTGTTCCGCTAATATTTTTTGTAATTTTAGGTTTGTCCGTCATCTTGATATTCTCATTAAAAAAATCGTCCGAAAAATTAAAAATATCAACTTCAAAATTTAAATGGTGGGTTTCTTTTGTATGGGCCATATATATCTTATTTTAATAAAATATATATTTTTCAGCCTTTTTAATTTTTTCCCTTTCTATTATTTCATTAGGGTCGTTATTATTTTTGAATAGAGACCTGAGTTTTTCCTTAATTTCGTTAAAATATTTTTTTGACGTTTAATGTAATGCTGTCCTATTGTATAAAAGATTCTTTTTAAAATTTAATGACAGGAGTAAAAATTAATCAAGCGACCAGAAAAAGTTTTTTTTTTCGGCTGCCATTTAAATTCCAATAGGAACCTCTTAGCTCTAAAATATCAAAAAAAGGAAAAAATTTGGGTATGGGAGGGGTGGAATATCTCCAAGATGAAAGAGGGTCATGGAATATTTTAGTGTAAAATGGTGAGTTTTGAGGTCCTGTGAAACCTAGTAAACCAGGGTAAACGTTAAAGACATATTTCGTTTTAATAGGTTTTTTTTTTTACAAGTAAAGTTCTTACCAAAACGCAAAAATGAACTCATAACATTTAATTTTGAGCTGAACAATTTATCATTTTTGTTCCATTTCCATGATTTGTAAAATCATTATGCTACAATTTGTATTACACTGAATAGTTTTATTTATTACTGTAAAAACACACACCAATCACTTCTTATCTCACTCGCAGCCATCCATACAATCGAATTGCCGTTCAAAGCTAACAACCTACAACTTGGAATTGTTAGCCAACTAAAACACCCCAAAAAAGTATTTTTTCCGAACTACGTGTTCTTATTTAATTTACTTTCGACACTTTTTTTACCGATTAAAACAAAATTTCCCTTATAATGCCCATGCTATTCAGACCCTGAATGTTCCTTTGTTGCTCGTTCAAAATGAACTACCTCAAAATGTAATAAGGTTTACAGACATAAAAGTAAATATATTTGCGAAAAGGGTGAAATCTGTTGGAATTCGAAAGCCATTAAAAGCAAACTCTAAGCTATAAGTCATTGGAAAGATTAAATAACTAGGAACTAGGTGCGTGAAGCTGGAGAGATCTCGTTGGAGTGAATCAATCAGGGTTATTATGACGTCACTACTAGCCATCCAATGGGCTTGCAGGAAGGAGCCGGCATATCGAGTATAAATACAGCCGTAATAATTGACTTTTCATGGGGAACATTCAAAGGGATTTACACAGCGTACTTTCACCTTAATAAAAACTCTATTCAGCTCCCGTCTGCTTGCTCCTCTCTCTTGTATTAGGGATAATAATAAAACTTTTTTTTTTTTTAATGTAAAGTAAAAGTAAGGCTACTAAAAAATAAGACGCTGTGCAGTTTATGTAAATCATTGCCTTCAAAAGATTCATCGACTTGCCATTCTAGACCAGGGTGCATCTGGTCTACAGTGTTATATGCAGCCCGCTAGCCTAATTCGCTGGGCACCTGAGAGTAAAACGTTTTATAAAAAATAATGATTTGTTATTATTATGGGGCAGCTTTTCTGTGTTTTTCTGGGCCAACTGTTCTCTCAGCATCCAGCAGGACAGCTTACTGTTTTCTAGTCCGCTTTTCGTGGCATGTCGCATGACTGGATGGATACATGCATAGCCAGGCCATTTCATGCGTTGTTGTAGTATTCCTTGGCCACTGTCTGACAAGAGCGGGAGAAGGATCACTCTCCTCCAAGCTGAAACCAGTGCTTGATTGTATCTTTGATCGTAAGGGTTCTCAAGGCATCAGAGGACCACTCGCACTGCTTCCGAAGTGCCGGCAGCAGCTTCCCCTCCCCGTAATTTTGATTTAATCGGTAAAAATGTGTCATAACAATAATTAAAATAAGGTCACTTAGTTCAGAAAAAATATTTTTTTTTTTATGTCATAGCGTTTTAGTTGGATAACTAATCCAA